>JAPFFP010000070.1:13371266-13387559 GCA_026153255.1 Solanum medicagineum
AAAGTTCTCAACAATTGTGGAATTCACTCAAAGCAGTAATTCTTTGCTTAAGTCATTTCAAAATTTATGATGTCACAAACTTCTGCTTGGCAAGGTTTACCTGTATAGAGCTTTCAAGATGGGGAAAGAAAATGACATAATACAATATGTACAACATTATACAGAGTTATTTACATGAACCCCAACAAGTAGGAAATTTTAGGATATTGACAAACCTGGATAACAGAAGCCCCTCAAAACTCGTTCGCTGATTAAAACCTGATCTAATGCACCATCTGCCATCAATGTCACTCACTTCCTGAGTAAACATATCAGGTTCACTAGGTGCTATGATAAATCAAGAAAGATACACCCTCATCCAACTGCTAAGGTCACACTCTCATGCAGAGAAAAATTGTTTTATTTCATTACCACGTTCAGAGCTTAAGTTTCTTAATAAGAAGTGAAAAACCAGTTGGTTATAAAAGTGACTCAAAGGTTGTACAGTTGGAAATGAATGAATAGGAAAAAGGACGGATTACCATAGCAGATGCTTCTTCCATGCTATTCCTGATTATGCTCTCCAACAACTGGTATAACTGAAGATACAAGAGAATGCAATGTGTTATAGTCCTAACAGAGAGCATCGGTGTAGGACACATCAAAAGAACAATCAATCTCACAACCAGTCAGCAATGTCGGAACTCCCCAATAGAAATACAACAAAGAGGCAAATGGTTCCTGGCATTTGTAGGGAGTGCTGTTTTATTAAAGATATCCAAATAGATAATTCCTGCAGTCGTTATATCATTTTATAGAAGTTCTCGTTCCAAAGGACAACCAAACTTTATTGCCATGCCTACTACATACTCAGAGACAATAGACCAAACCTTGAAAGTAATTTTCTCATAAATATATGAACTTGATAACAATTCAAACTGGAATAAGGGGATTCTAGAAATGAAAAGGTATATACTTAGTAACAACCTACAGGCTGTATAAAATGCATTTACGATTCCATTGTCTGTCGAATATTAAGGCTTTCAGCTCAGACATGCAACCACATGATTTACTGACTTTATTTTGTAACAGTTATTAACAACATAACAGTGTTAAGCCCATCATTTTAAGAGTATGCCTGCAACATGATAATATAGTTATAAACTAGCCATTGATTTTAAAATTTACTCCGGCCAAAGCGATCATACCTATGACCAGACACATAACAGATGAAGGAAAGCAGCATAAACATACACTGGGTAACAAAAACTTACAAATTTTATATAGAAAATAATTTCTAAAGGAAATATTTTCCAGGGGAAGAAGTTTATGAAAAGTAATAACAAATTTGCTGAAGTACAGTCAATCAGGAGGAAGAATGAACTCTACCTTTTTTTCAAGAAGGCGAGCTTGATCTCGAGATTGTTTCAAGGCAGAGCTCTAAAACCAGAAAGTGATACAAATAAGACTAATAAAGCCAAATATAACCACAACATATAACATAGTCAATTCATATGTGATAGAAGATGTAGAACAAAATATCAAGGAGGTGACTTGTGTTACGGCCTCTGATGAGCTTAAAAGAAAAGTTAAACTGCAGAAATATCAAAACTGTTCATCAAAAATGAGGACACACCGCAGAGTCCTTGACGGAACCATCTTCATCAACTAGCTGTTGTATGAACCTCACTAGTGATTTGCTTATGGTTAGTTCCATAATCTGCAGTAAACATAGAAAATAACTGGAGATAAAGACACCACATATAATTGTACAAAAACTAATTGTCAACAAAATTATATTACCATTTCTGTGAGAGGCATAAAGCGCTGATACCATTCTGCATCTTGCTTGATTGCAGCTTTGACATTTGACTGCAACATTTCCACAAACTGCAAAAGTGCTACAACGTTCATTGCTTCAGTCCCACTGACAGGAAAACCTCGGCGTGCAATTCGTATGGCAGCTCTGACCTTCAGCAATAGGGAAACAGACAACATCATTCTGCAACACTCACGATTTAAGCAAGGACTTGTACTACAATGAGTTTACCCAGATTGTTCATTTTGATTTATGAGGAAACAAATCAAACTTTCAAACAAAACCAGTACACCATAGGGTCAATAAACGAAATTAAGGACCTACCAGCTCAATATCAATGCCGTTAAAGTCCAACATGGCACCGTACTTATTCATCTCCACAGCCGCATTGGTTTCCTCTAAGAGTCCGAGACTCTCTTCAAATGTTTGATTCAAATAGCCTAGTTGTTCCTGCAACACGATAATTCCTTTGAGAATCCTGTACTATTAAGTATCTTGTGATTTATACACGAATGTGTAGGGACCGCGTGCGCCGACACCCCAACCCCACATTAGTATGATATTGTCCGCTTTGGGCCAAGCCCTCACGGATTTGTTTTTGTTGCTGGGCATACTGGGCAGACCTCCACATCGCTAGATACTCCGCACACGCGATCCATCAACTCCTGCCATTGTCCGCTTTGGGCCAAGCCCTCACGGATTTGTTTTTGGATATCTCCCAAAAGGCTTCATACTAATGGAGTTGGGTGGTCACTTATGTATTGCTACAATTTTTCTTTATTTCCCAATGTGGGATGAGGTTTGTTACTCAACAGAATGAGGTAAAGTAATTAGTTTATTCGTCAAGCAAACAGAATGGAAAAATGAAGAAAGGAAAGTACACGTGAAGTTAACCTTGAGAGCTTGTTTGCCTAATGAAGTACCGGCGAAGGTAGCGACGGAATCGCATAATTTGTCCCATTCGAGGACCCTGAGACTGTCTAGAATAACCGATGGTTGATTGGAGGCCGGTCCAGAGCTCGAGTCCTGTGGTTTGTTTATGAAGGCATGGACCTTAAACCGAATGGACCCCCTGAAAACTCTGTGAACTTTTGGGAAAGCAAATGCTACAGCGGCGAATGACGATGATGAATTGGCAAGCAGCGAGGCTGAAAGGAGCATCATGCATTTGAAAATGGATAGTTCGAGCAGATGATTAGCAGAGGAAGTGGCAAAAGCACCAGTGGCAGGGAGAGAGAGAGTGCGCGAAATCAGATAAGACTTCAGTAAGTTCGATGGTTGCACTTGAACAGAAATTGGGCCTTGAAGATCATGGTTAAGCCCACGGCCCATATCATTTTTAAATGGAAAAATAATGAAACTAGGCAAACATTATAAAACTATAATTTGAAAAAATTACAAATTCATAGTTTTAATTAGGAAAACGTACACAAAATAGACCTAATTTGAAATTATTTCCCCTTAATAGACTCAATCTAAACTATTTGTCATTAATGGATCCATTACCCAAATTATTTACCTTTCTACCCACTTGCCCATTTTTATTTCGCGTGCAAATGTCATACTGATGTCAGCATGAATACTATGAAATATACTCTAGCGATATATATATATACCATAGTGGTATCATATAGAATGAGCTCAGTCCTTTGTGATACTCTGGCGGTATATTGATACCTAATTGGTTTATATGGATTTTTTTAAGAAACAAATAAAAAAATTATTAAACTCTAAATTAGTAGAAAATGTATTCGTTATATACGTTGTCGATATATTTATACCATATTTGTATCATATAAGATTGAGCTTAATCATCTGTGATACCCTATTGGTATATGTATACCGTATTGGTATATCACACAAGCTGGTGCTGACGTCAGCATGATGTCAGCGCGCGATTTTTAATATTAGGGGGCAAAATTTTAATAGTATGGGGGGTACAAAATGTAAAGGGGTATATGAATGTAAATAGTTCGATTCAAAGGGGTACAAACTTAGTTTTAGGATTTTATTGCTATTTTCTTTCTCCTTTCTTCCTCTCTCTGCAATTTCTTGACAGACATACAATCACATATGTATACCAATTGCATATAGAATTATGTTGACAGATATACATATACAATTCATCTCCCTCTGCTCTCTGCCCGCTCTCGCTCGCCTTTCTCCTTCCTTTCTCGATCTAGCTCACTATCTCCTCCCTCTTCCAATCTCACTTGCACATATACAAATACATATGTACATTTGTTACACATATGCAATTATTTGACAGATATACACATACAATTTGACAAATATACATATACAATTTGACAAATATACATATACAATTTGACTCTCTCATCCCTCTCTCGATTTCGCTCGCCTCTTTCCTCCTCTCCAGGTCAGATAACCGAGGTTATGTCGTATAATTATGTAAAATATAACTATTTGACCATATTTTAAGTTTTAAGCCTAGGTTATTTATGAAAATTCCTCTTTTTAAATCCATCAAATCAACGTATTATATGATCAAGCTATGGAGTCAACATATTAAAATTTTCTTATTTAAAAATATTTGTTTTTATTTAAATTCTAAGCTTTGATTTTCATATGTCTGGTTAGTTGGATTATTTCATTTTAGGTGTTGAATCTCCATTATAATAAGGGGTTCAATATATTCTTACCAAGAAAACAGGGGATAATATCACTATATTTGCTAAGACTTCCCTTGGAACAGGGAATAACATATTTTATTTGTGTAAAATTTTCATAGTATAGGGGTCTAAATGTTTTTTTAAACCCTTAAAATATATGATGCCCAAGTTATTAAAAAACATAATGATACTTGACCAGCCTGACAGGTCAATTAAAACAAGAAATATTTTAATTGAACTTGAAATTCGTGATTGATAATTATATCGATTTACTCATTTGATAATCAATTTGATCTTCATAAAGTTCTCAAGATATTTTTTATGAATTTTTTTTATAGCATTTATAATCGCTTTCAATTTAAGAGGCACAAATTTTTCCACTTATTAAATTAGTCAAATTAGAATTTTTTGTTTCCTTATGCGTGCTTGGATTTCTTGATTTTTTATTGAGGAATACTTGATACTAATTAAATTTATTACATCTCTTAGAAGTCATTTAGTGTAAGGTATAAAGTATAATTATCCCACGATAAGTATAAGATTATTTTATCTCACATTTGATTGGAGGTACTAGTTAAACCTTAGATTATTTATCTCATATTTTTTGCCTTGATGATGGATAAATTATCCTATATAGATGGTGAAATAATTTATCCCAAAATAATATATTCCTAACTAAATGACCCCTTAATTCTTAATCAACAAATCAAACTAAAATCTATACTTTTTTTACTTGATGCTTGAATAACTTGAATTTCATGATACACCAAAAAAAAACTCATATTTAATAACCAACTCAGAATCTTCATAATACATAAATGGTGTGAGTGTTAAATGTCAAAATACATAAGATGCATTTATAACTAAGTCAATACATTTGTATAAATGGTGTTAGCGCTAAATTTAAAATTACATGAGAAATATCTGCAATTGAGTCATAATAAACAAATATTTAGTACTCCATAATTTATCTTTTTTATTTTAGAGTCAACTAAAATTCAGTCGTAGAAATCATTTAGCATTTGGAGTGACATTGTTGTGTGGTGCTAATTGCTAGGTCATGTTAAAGTTGTTAAATTAGAATAGTCACTCTCTTTTCCTTTCAGAAAAGTTATGTATCATCGACGCCAAGCGAAAGATTCAGGCCGGCCGGCCGGCTGGCAGCTGGCTTTTCAGTTTCGGCCTAATATGGCCACTAGGAAAATGTCGAAAGCCTGCTCTGGATAATCGTTTATTATATTATTATAAATTACTTATATTATAATATCATCTTCTCCCTAAAATGACATCACTTTTCCTTCGTAAATTGTATAGCAAATATAATAAATATCGCAACATTTAGAATTTCTGTTGGAAAATGCATACTTCAGAATTTAAGTTCAACATATAAGGTCGGCATAAAATTTACGTGCGATATGTAATTAGATAAAATTGTTATGGAATTAAAATTTTATTTGAATATGTAATTTGGAGTTTTGAAGTTGTTTTTTTTTCTTACTTAAACATGAATACCTCACAAAATTGTAAAAACTATCAAAATTTTCAATTTGATGCGCCAACTTGATAAGTTGCATACTTCATGTTCTTTTTATAAATAAATGGTTGTTATTACTAACTTTTTGATATAAATAATTTTATAAAGATTCACTAGTAAATAATAGTACTAACTAGTTATTTATTCATATGATCTTTTTACATGGTATGAACAATCTCTTCACGTCGAGCATAAGTTTTTTTTACAAAATTTAAAATGAATGATCTATTTTTATAAAATATAATTTATGAGTCAAATTTTATACTTAAAAAAATTGACAGAAGTATTTAAATATGAAATAATAACTTCAAAACTACATATTCAATGACTGATTTAAAATTATAATTTTAAATTATATGTACAAACAAAGACTAGCATAGCTTAGTATTAGCCATCCATTATCTTCCCTTAATTTCCTTCTCTCTTTTCAAATGTTTGAGCATCGACATCCGAAATAGCTAAACTAATTGGTTATTCAAACTTTTATTTGTTGATGAGAGTTTAATTTTTGATAATTTTTTCCTCTATTTTTTTAATTTGCATAAATATATATATATATTTTTAAAGAAAATGATATCTGAAGTTTATACTTAATCTGCTCATTTTTTATCTGTTAATTTTGAATTGTATACGTTATTTAAAAAATAATTATTTATATAAATATTCTATCATAATACTTATATTAATTATATTTTGTATTGGATCTTAATAAAAAACTTAAAAATAAATAAATTTTTTGCTAAATAATATACATATATTAATAGTTACAAGTAAATATGCACCAAAGAAAATAGTTCAACAAATTCGAATTTTAAATCGAGTAGGCTTGCAGTTGGAAATGCCATTAATCAAGTAAATATGGTCCCTGTCTTCATTTTATTTATGGAATAATCATTAATCTGCACGGCTAAAAAGAAAAAGGAAGTAGCGTGAACGACTTTCGAGGTTTAAAGTTATCTACGATTCGGTACAACAATTTAGACGGTTATTTTTATTTTGTCTTGTTTTTCGTATAGTGTTGAAATTATTTTTTATTTTATTTTAATTGAATTTATGAGATAATGCACATATATTAAGAAAAATATTTTAAAATAAAATTTAAATCATACTTTTCACTATTATCCTTTATGAAGTCATAAATATGTGGTGTAATTTATCTCCAAAAAAATATAAAATTTCGATAAATAAAAGTGTAAATATAAAAAAAGTTTCAAACATTTATTTTGAACTTTGAACTTTAAACTTTGAACAATTCAATTATTTCGAACTTTGAAAAAAATCTCAAAAATTTAATTAATTTGAGATAGAGGAAGTATTATGTTTGGATTTCATAATTTATCTGACACTTTTTGTAAACGTTCAAGTAAGAAATTATAAATGTGTGAAGTGAGGCCAAATATTAATATAAATTTCATAAATTTATTTTATCAATTTTATATATGTACTTGAATTGAATTAGTTAAAAATTTTTTGTTACAACTAGCATCAGTCAATTGTCTATACAAAAGATTTAAAAAACCATTATAAAAGATGACATAAATAGATAAATAGGAGGTAGATCTTGACAGTCAGGATAAAATAAAATCAAAGCATTAAAAGACGTAACAAATATATCGAAAAGCATCACAAATAGGAAAAAAGATAGAGTAAGACTCTATTTATAGTATCCAAACAAGGAAAAATAACTAAGTAGGTCATGATTCTCAAAAAGTATGAACGCATTAAATAAAAAATATAAGTAACAAATTTATTAAAATATCACAAAAAGATGGTTCGGATAGAAAATAAAAGAAAAAAAAGGAGTAGGATTCAATTGGTTATACTTCCTAATAGCCAAAAGAGGAAAAATAGTTAAGTACTCCCACCGTCCATCTTTACTGGCCCTATACTATTTTATGATATCCAACAATATTTGTCCAATTTATGAAATTAAAAGATAATTTTACACTTAGTTCCTAATTTATTATTGTCAATAATTATAGTCATTCTCCTATTATATTTTTTAATAAATTGTATTAATTATATTCAAATGGTGATTTGGTAAAATTACCCCTACTATTTATTACTTCTTAATATTCGTGTCAAGTTAATAAGAGATAAGTAAAGATGAACGGAGATAGTAGGTTTTAATTCTCTTTGAGATTGATATGGGATTGCACAAATAGTTTTATTGGATATGACAAACCTATGAATTTCTCCACTAAGCAAATACTGAAGAAATCTTATTGGAAAATAAAACTCGAACTTGATCTTTTGGAAAATATTAATGACAAAATACTTTGTAAAGTTATGATACAAAATATTTTGTAAATTTACGATAAAAATCTGCAGAAATTAAACTTAAATAGAATTGGTGATCCCAAAGAATGCAATGACATGCCCTTTCATTTAAATGACACATCATTTCAATAGAAGACATGTCCATTCATTTAAAATACTAAATAATAATTTTATTTAAACGAAATTTCAACAGAGAAGTGTTTGATCTATTAAATTCCAGTCATTAAATCTAACTTATTTCATGTGTCAGTCATCATAACAGAAGCTTAAAGAAAATGGAGAAAGAAAGAAAAAGGAGAGAAACTTCCTCTTTTTATGAGATAGTGATAAGATCTGAGTTGACTTTATCCAATCTAAACCTATTCTCAAGAATATGATTATTGTTAAGGAGTCATCACTTTGTCCATTGACTCTTTCCTAAAAGTTAATCCAATAAAAAATTATAGTAATATCTGATCCAAGTATAAATGCAGATGAGCAGGTCTAACTCAATGAAATAAGTTTTTTCTTTAAACGAAAAAGAAAATAAAATCTTTGACCATTAAGAGGGTGTTTGTATAAGTTTAGAAACTGGTCAAACATTGCTTTTAAGCTTTTTTTTTAGTTTTTGAACGTGTTTGACAAAATCTAAAATAGTTTAAATAAGTTAAAATAATTTAAAATAAGTCAAAAGTTACAAGTAAGTTTCCTCTTACTTTTCTTTTTAGCTTAAAAGTCATTTATACTCCTTTTTAATTGCAGTTTTTCTTCTTTTTCTTGTTCTTTCTTTTTTTTTTCTTCTTATTACAAATATAATTGAAAAAATACTCAAATATTTCATGTATTTATTAAAATTATATATTTTAAATATTAAAAATAACTTAGACATATAAATTAACTTATATAATCAATTTATATTGAAGATAAATTAAAATAAATTAATTTCAATTTAATCTGATTTAGAAACAAAAAAATTAGATTAATTTTAACATTTTAGAATGTGTAATAGTTTAAGGGTATTTCAGACATTTTGATCCAAAAAGTACTTAATAGCACTTTGGTGCCAAACACATTAATAACTTTTTTTCAGTTTAAACGTTTTTATTCAAACACGTAAATTTCAGCACTTTAAAAAGTGCTTTTGAAGAACTTTTTAAAAGTCACTTTTTTTCAGCTAATCCAAACGGGCTCTAAGTTTTTTCTTAAAAAAAAAGAAAATAAAATCTTTGACTATTACCCGCTCTTTATTTTGTAATGAATTTCCCTTAGTATACTAAATATTCTACACCATCAGGTAAAGTTGATCTACATATTATTTATTATTTTTAAGTTTTCTTTTTCATTTTTTTATTTTTAACTTTATTTTCTAAAATTTAAAATAATTTCCATAAATCGATCTAAGCTGGATTTCAGTCAAAACCTTCTCTCCATGTTTTTTTTTCTTGTTTGTCTTTTTAACATGTAGTCATCTCTTTTTAATGCGATAATAGAATTTTAAGATTTTGATGCAAATTTGTATTTGATGTTTGCACTTTAAATATTTCTTCAAGTTTTTCTCTGAAAAAAAAAAACCTTAATATCACTTGCAAAGTTTTCACGGATTATGAATTTTTATGCATATATTATTTCTCTCCAAGATTAGAAAGTTGAAGCATGAAAAAATTAGTTTTTGTAATTTTAATAGTATTTGATTTGAAGAATTATTTTATTAATTATGATGATTTTGTTGAGAGAGAAATATGAAAAAAATAATAACAAATTTAGTTAGAGTACAATTAAAATTCTACTTTTAATATTTTTTCCTAAATTTCAATTACATTAATTAGTTAATTTACCCGATAATCCTTTTATTATTATAGTCAACTTAATTTCTTGCCTGTTACTTAATGACGAAAGCAACGTATTATACTCAGAGACAAAGGTGGTGCTCGTCGACAAAAGACAAAAAGCCATTAATGAATATTCATGTTCTGGGCTGAGGCCTTTGTCAAACATCGGAATCAAATTAGCGTGACAATTGGAGACCATTTTTTCTTTATAATAATAGTCCAATTGTCATCGAATTCAATCTTCCCGAGGCCAGTTTTTAATTATTATTATTATTATTATTATTATTATTATGGGTACGACACACTATAAAAAGAATATTCGTTAAACTTACAATTCAACAAAAACAGCAACTCTTTCGATACATTCAATGCTTTGCTTTCACAATTCCCATTTAATTCTATAACTGTTTTGTAATTCGTATAAAATTTCCAGATTTTAGGATCCATTTTTCTCATCTTTGATCCGTGACAGGCCACAGCGTTATGGGTTCTTACGCAGATGAAGAAACTGGAAAAGGGTTACCTGATTCCCCTCCCAACAATTCAATTTTCAGGTACAATTCGCCGCTTGTTCAGGTTGGTTTGATTGGATTGGTGTGTTTTTGTTGTCCAGGGATGTTTAATGCCCTCTCTGGAATGGGTGGTGCTGGTCAAGTCGACCACACGGCGGCTAATAACGCCAACACCGCACTTTACACAGCTTTCGCTATTTTTGGGATATTAGGTGGTGGAATTTACAACATTTTAGGTCCACAAAAGACTCTGTTTGTTGGGTGTTCAACTTACATATTGTATGCTGGGTCTTTTCTTTATTACAATCACCACAAGCATCAGGCGTTTGTGGTAGTGGCCGGCGGCCTCCTTGGTGTTGGCGCCGGCCTTCTCTGGGCTGCCCAGGGAGCTATTATGACATCGTATCCGCCACATGATCGGAAAGGTACTTATATATCTATGTTCTGGAGTATTTTCAATATGGGTGGTGTTATTGGTGGACTTATTCCTTTTGTGTCCAATTATAATAGAACTACCGCGGCCTCTGTTAATGATGGTACATATATTGGATTTATGGCCTTCATGACCGTTGGAACGTTTCTTTCTTTAGCGATTTTGCATCCTAGTAAGGTCGTTAGGAATGATGGTTCGACGTGTACTAATATTAAGTACTCCAGTGTGTCTGTGGAATTAGTACAAATTCTCAAACTGTTCGGGAACTGGAAGATGTTGTTGATGATTCCAGCCTCGTGGGCTAGTAACTTCTTCTATACTTACCAGTTCAATAATGTTAATGGGGTATTGTTCACTTTGAGGACAAGGGGTTTGAACAATGTGTTCTATTGGGGTGCACAGATGCTCGGGTCAGTGTTCATCGGATTGATAATGGACTACAGCTTTAAGAGCAGGAAGGCTAGGGGATTGGTTGGTGTTATAATTGTTGGCCTGCTTTCAACAGCAATTTGGGGTGGAGGACTCGCGAAACAGCTTGACTATTCCCGTGATGATGTACCTCATCACATAGTGTTACTGGATTTCAAGGATGGTTCTAAATTTGCAGGTCCATTTTTCTTGTATTTTAGTTATGGATTACTCGATGCCATGTTTCAGAGCATGGTCTATTGGGTTATAGGAGCCTTGGCAGACGATTCTGAGGTTCTCAGCAGGTAAATTTTCATATACTGATTTCAATTCATCCGTTATGCTTACGAGGAATAGAATTGGTTAAAATTGGATTGTTTTCTCTGTATTCATAGGTATACTGGCTTCTATAAAGGAATACAAAGTGCAGGGGGTGCGGTTGCTTGGCAAGTCGATGAACATAAAGTACCATTCATGAACCAGCTTATCGCGAATTGGGCTTTAACCACCATTAGTTTTCCATTACTGATAGCTCTTGTAGTGTTAGCTGTGAAGGATGACAACCAAGATGAAGAGGGCGCAACTAAGGAAGTTGCCATTTCTTCAAACCGAGACATTAGTACTACAGCGGACAAGCCCAATAAGGAGTAGTTTACAGAACTGTAAATTGTGGACAATCAACCACGGTGTAATTTAGTCATTAGTACCATAGTAGAGCTTACACAACTGTTCTGTAAATCGTGCACAATCAACCACAATGAAATTTGTTTCTTAATGTATGTTCAATCGTCTTCGTAAATTTTTGAAAAAAATAATTTCTTACATGCTCTAGAAGTGTTGACTTTAAGCTCTTGCTTTAAGCACGGAACGTTTTGTTTTTTTACTTTGCCCAAGGAAATGATAAGGTTGCTTTCCAGTAATGTAACACACTAATCCCTTCGGCGGCTATCTTAAAAGGACTTCCAAGTATCTTTTATCAATGTCTATTTCTATATTATTTTAAAGGTATAAACTCGATGGCTTGAATGATAAATTACTATGATGCTTTTAATTTAAAATATTTAATTTAGTATTTTTTTATATTTTATTTATTTATATTTAAAATAAACACTTTTTAAATAATTATTATTTATAATTTTTTTTGATAAATTGTGACTTTTTCAAGAAATTTATGATTAATTTAAAGATTATGATTTTTCTAATAATGCATAAGTTACTAGATGGAGCAGGGGTTTTTGTAGGGTTGTTTGGGTTTCTTTTGGTTTGGCCTCTGCCGCCTCCCCTTTTGTATCCATTTTTTTATAAATAAAACGGCCCAAGGCCAATATTTTAAGGGTATTTTACGTAAATTTTATATTTTTGAAGTTAAATTTTAATTAATATTATTTTTTTAAAAAATTATTAAAAATTTCTTTTTTTTTGATATAAAAAATGAAATCAGTGATAGATGTCGAAAAGGTAAGAGCATTAAGGAGTTTTAGTTATGATACATGAAAAAATATGGATTGTAATCTATATCAATAAGTAATTTTGTATCATTTAAGATATAGTTATGATATATGAAAAAATATGGATTGTAATTTATATCAATAAGTAGTTTTTTATCATTCAAGATATTTTTATAAGAGTAAGGATTGTATGAAATTATGTAAACATAAGTTGTGTATTTTCATATTTTTCCATATTTTTTAACCAAAGAAAAAAGTTTTCTATTCTCTCCTTAAAACACCTATTTAGTATTTTTTTCATATTTCATATTTTATTTTATATTCATTTATAATTATGAATTACTTAACTTGAATGCTAAATTAATATAATATCTCCAATTTAAAATGCCAAATTTAGTATATTTTTATATTATATTAAAAGTATATATCTTTTCACATCGAAGGAGTGTGATTTTTTCTAAAGAATTATGATTGTGATAAAGGTTTGTGATTCTTTTAAAATAGTTGTTTGATTCTTTTAAAGAGTTGAAATTTTTTAAAGAATTATTATTTTTTCGAAAGATTGTGTTTTTTTCAAAAATATTGTGACTTTTATAATAAATTTCTTAATAATATTCTGCTACACCGTTGTTTGACATATTGATAGACTCTTAAACTTCTTCCCTAACCTTTCAAGAATATATTGATCCTGCTCTAACATGTGATGGAGAAGGTTGTTTAAGCATGTTCTTTTAGTACTGAAAAAGTCTTTAAGGAGGACCGTGATAAGCGAGCTTTAAAATTAGGGAAAATTAAGTTTGTATTCTTTTAAATCGAATTATTTATATTTATATTTTATATTTTGTACTTTATATCATTAAAATTTTGTCATCCTAATTTTAAAATTCGTGCGCTGACATCATGTTGATGTCAGCACATATTATATACCAATATGGTATACATATACTAACAAGGTATCACAAATTATTAAGTTTAATACTATATGATACCAATATGGTATCAATATACCGATAGAGTATATAATGAATATATTTTCTATTAATTTAGAGTTTAATAATTTTTTTAATTTGTTTCTTATTTATTTCTTAAAAACCTATATACCAATTGAGTATCAATATACCGTCAGAGTTATGCTAACATCAGCAAGCGAAATAAAAAAGGGTAAATGGGTTGAAAGGTAAATAATTTGAGTAATGGATCTATTAAGAGTAAATATTTAGATTAAGTCTATTAAAGATAAATAATTTCAAATTAGATGTACTTTTTTTTAAAAAAAATTAAAGCAAATTATTACTAGTAATTGACGGATTTAATTTTTCTTCATTCTTTCATAACTATTATTGTACCTCAATTTCCCCTAAAATTAGTATCAGTTATATTAATCCTCAGATCTTATTCTTTACTATTTTTGATTTGCGTATGTAAAATAGGAAAACGTGCGTTTAAATTATCAGTTTGTCAGAACGTGAAAGTTTAATGGGTGATAACTGCGATTATTGAATCTAAATAACTCGTCAAATATATGAACTCACAAATCCATAGCAGTAAATTGGACAGACAAATAAAAAGTAAAGAAACATCTTTGGAATCTTTTATTTATAATTATTTTTTGTTTCTTTTACGAAAATAAAGCCACATCAAATTAAAAAACTAGCAAAAGGTTGGTATATGTGACATAACAAAAATTAGATGCAAAAGAAAATTAACAAGGGGTGTTAAGGATTATGTTTTTTTGTTTATTTGGCAACAGCTTCAGCCTCCTTTTTCTCTTCTGCTGGCGTTTCCTTAACAGCCTCAACTTTGGCTTCCTCAGCCTTCTTCTCCTCCTCCTCCTTTGCCGGCTCGGTGGCTGCGGCGACGGTTTCTTCCTCAATCTTAGGAGCCTCTGGAGCTTGTGTTGATACATCTACCAAAGGCTCTTCCTTTTGAGTCTCCTCCCCATCCTTCTTTTCCTCCTGATGAGATAAATCAAAGTTTCGTAAGAGGATCGAAACATATTACATTTATAATTAAAAAAATACCATACTAATATTTCAGTAGGCTTTGGATTAAGCATATGAATTTGGAACCTATATCGAGTAAAAAAAGGATTGTTTATTGATATGCACTATATCACAACAAGAAAATATTGAATTAGATACAGAATTTACTAGTAATCCCTAACTAATCGATGGTTAAAATGCTTCTAACCAATTGGTTTTTCTTATAATCCATCGTTAACTCATAGCTGAAGAGATTAACATGAAATTTCTGTTATTTATATCTGACGCTAGTGCATGCATTGTAACATGACGCTTTCAGTGTGGATATTGATCCTCGTATTAAACAAACATTGAATTTACCTCTTGAAAACCATCAATTTCTAATATCTGAATAAGCAGTACCCTTTTTTTGTAGGTGAACTAATTTCTCTATTCATGTTTATTTTATTTCAATACAATTAAGAGCAAAACAACGCAATTAAATACACACTCTCATTGGATGTTCAATTTAGTTTTTTTTTTTTGTGTGATTATGAAAATGACATGATAGTGTAAAAATTGATATACCTGAGGAGCAGGGGTCTCCTTGTCAGCCTTTTTGGGGGTGACAGCCTCCGGGGCAGGGGCAGGTGCCAACTCCTTATCCAAATCCTTAGGTCTGCTCGCACAGGCTCCCATGACTACTGTCTGAGCTTTTGCGCGCTAAGAGGAGATGGACAAGAAAATGCAGATTGAGAAAATATAAATAGGAATCAAAGAGAGGCTTGTTTTTTTTTTTTAATTTTATGTTTGAAGTTTATGCAATAAAGTGGTTTTTATAGAAATATTTGAGGGTTGGCCTAATATTTTGGTGTATCGACGAAACATGCGCGGCCTGTTTGTGGACAATTGAAAGTGGGAGGCCTCGACGTTGGATAGTTCGTTACAAATATGCGTTGAATATTATTCATTGTCACATGACGGAGAAAGCTGAGATGGCAATTATTTATTGGCAAATATCCATCTAGTTATAAGTTACACCTTTCTTGTTTCACCTTATATATAATATGATATGATAATAATGATGTCCATATCGTTTTCTCGACAAAAAATAATAGTGACTTCATTTTCTGTTTTGAAATGGACGGTGCCCATATCTTATTGGATACTTTCTTCTCTTTTATATTTCACCTTCTGTGATAACTGATGACACTTGCATTAAAATTTATTTTTTTTTACTTGTTACGCCGGAAAATGACCGTCTCTTAAAATAAAAATAAAAAAAATTATTCGAAAATCGAAAAATCGATTTAAAACCCAATTAATTTGAGCCAAACCAATTCTCGAGATTCGAAATGACACAGAGTCGCCACCTAATTTTTTGGATAATTAGGAAACCACTAAAATATTTTAAAAGACTAACAGAAAATCTTTTAAAAATTCCAGAGTTCAGGTTCGGGTTCACATTTCCACTTCGA
>JAPFFP010000070.1:13387659-13401904 GCA_026153255.1 Solanum medicagineum
TGTGATAAACAAGAGAAGATATTTGCAACAAAACATATCATCAGCACACACACGAAAAATGCAGCAAACAATACAGCAATTTTTATCCTATCATTAACACATCTGCAACTTTGAAATCAGTAAACAAATTATTAGCACATTAACATGTCTGTAATTTTATCTGTAACTTGCAGTGAACGAGAATTGGCAGCAAATCATATCATTAACATATATACGAACATATATGGAACTGATCTTTACCTAATGACCCTAAACCCAGACTTCAGGCAGAGGCAACTCAAAAGCATGCTAACAGGCTATATGCATATAATGAAACGATTGGGACTCAGGTACAGGCAAGGAAGAACAAACGTATTCTAATTAAAATGAACTAACCGCTTGAACCTGGACCTTAGATATGGAAGATAGACAATTCAATTAATATATCAACCCCATACAGTCCCATGCCAACAGGAAACAGAAGGCAACAATTGACAACAATCTTATCGCAAATGTTAAATCATAAAGCTATAGTTAACAAGGAATCATAAAGAAGATCCAATAATCACCAGAAACAGACCCGACCGCTAACAGAGTCATAAAGGCAGCAAACATCCAAGTTTGAAATGACTCAAATGACTGACTGTAAGCTGGAGCGAAAACGTGAAACAGAGATGAGAGAGTTTGAAATGAACAGAGAGACACAGAATCGAGCAAGAAACTTGAAAACACAAGATATAGATTCTATCACTTGACAGTTAAATCACAGCCTCGACTCGTCATGGTGCGATAAAACAGGACACTCCGACAGAATACAATCATCCACTGTCGCTATTCAACAAGACTAGTGAGTGCAAGACCATCATCATGGATGAACTATAACAAGGATTAAACTACGCAGGATATCTTAAAGCAGACCAAGATAAGAGTGTTACAGCATCTCAGGGGATTAAAATTATCAACAGATTAGTAGAATTTCAGTGAGTTTTGAAAAGCAAAATCATTTTGTCATTAGTCTTGAATCCTGACAACTTAGCATGAACAAAACGACCACAACAATATCCCCGACCAATGCAGAAGCTTTAAAAAATTCAGAGAAGTATCTTAATGCCAAGATGAGAATGGGGTAAATTTATAACCATTTAAGGCAGCATAATATAGTTTAACAGTGGTTTGATCTTGAAATGAGAAACCAAAACAGAGAACAAGATCAGGTATTCTGTATTTCAAACCACTGCTAATGCAACAAAGAATACATATTCCTATTTTAGACCTCAGAAACTCAGATTGATATTATTGCGACGAATCAGACACTTCAGCAAACAGACCAAACTCTGAACATTACAGCATGTGTTTGAGAAGTAGGATTGTTTCAACACTGATTTGGGCCTTTGACCTACTTACAGTGAATGAAAAACGACAACAACAGCAGCTCAGTCGTTATACAGTCACACACAAACTTGAAATTAGGCAACATGGGATTCAAATCTTTAAGAATCTATATCACATTCTACGACTAGAGTTTTGAAACTTGAGAAAGGACCAGACAAGGTCAGGAAATGAGGAATCATTTGCAAACAACACTGCCCAATTTATACTAAAACAAGCCAGAAAAACAGGAAACATCTCAATGGACTACCAAATACAGGACTGAAATATTCACACATATAGACTCAGAAACATCTTAACGACCAAACAACATTAACACAACATCAACTCGTCTTAACAGGACATTTCTGGTTAAGACAATCAAAAATGCAAACATATGCAAATATTTCGATATAATTTCAGCAAAACACAAGTTCACAGTATATGACACTCAAAATGAGATCGAGATATTACCTTTGCTGGAGCAGCGAAACTAAGACGACGAGCTTGACGGAATACGAGCTCACACCACCTCAATGCGAGTTTCGTACACTGATTGGACTTCGAAATTGAATGCCCTAGTTTCCAAATTGTCAGGCGAGGCTTACAAGAACTTTGTGATATTCACAAATTGATGAGGACTGAAATTTCTTTCTGGGAACAAACGAAAGCAGTAGAGTTTCTAAGGTTTTCGGGTTGAGATCCTTATCGGGTTTTCTGGTTTTCTATCCCTAGTTTTCTGGTTTGTCCATGAATGAGATCCCCTTTTTTTTTTCACTCTTTCGTGGTTAAATCCCTGCCTCTCAAACGAAGGAGAAGGGGATTATATTGTCGAAAATGAGGGTTCGAAGTGAAGACGGAATTCATTCAAATTTCCAATTCAAAAAATCGAATTTGAAAGTGGGGAACAAGAGCGTTGGAGAGAGAACACGCGTGAGGGGACAAAGACGTTGCGGGTTGTCGGGTTGTTGGTCGGGGAACGTTGGGTTCGATTTTGGAGTCGTCTGGTTTTTCTGGGTGTTGAAGACGACGAAGAGGAAAAAGGGAAAATGGGGTACTGGGGCTTGGTGTGTGCGTGTGTGTCGAAGAGGAGGAGGGATCGGAGAAATGGAAAAAAAATGGAAGAGGCGGCTAGGGTTTTAGGGGAAAGGGAAAGATGAGAAAAATGAGGAAGAAGAGAAGAAAGGGGAAGAGGTATAGGGATTGGGGAATTAGGGGCGCGTGGGTATCACGCGCCCGTATAAATTAAATTAAATTTAATTTTTTTTTTTTGAAAATAAATGTTTAAAAATCGTTGAAAATAAAAATAAACTCGATGACTAATTTGATACCGTGACGGGTAAAAATTGGGTGTCAACATTACTATTCTGCCCTTATTTAATGTACATTAATGACTTTTTAGTTATTCTAGTTGATCCAATATATTTTTTTAGAACTCATTAACTATCAAGGGTAAAATATAAAGAATAATATCATTTATGCATTAATTTTGTGAAATGATATATATTAAAGATTATCTATTTATTGTAACGACGACATATAAAAGGGACCAGGGGGAGTATTAGTCAATGTTCTAGCTAGTACTCGTTGGACTAATTGCATGTCCAAAATTTCAAATGGACCCTAATATGCACGCAATCCCTTTATTCGCTTTTACTTATCACTATTTCATTTTTCGAGGTCAAATTAACTAAAATTCACAGCTAAATTTAATATTTGAAATCGAAAATTTAGATGGCTGAAAACTAGACGAAAAGTGTTATAAGTTACAATTCTTCTCATATTATATGATGAAAAATACTACCTCTGTCTCATATTAACTGAATTTGTGAGGTAATGCATACATATCAAGAAAAACATTCAAAGACAAACTCAACATCATACTTTCCACTATTGCCCTTAGTAAAATTATAAATATATACTATAATTTGTTTCCTAGAAAATGCAAAAGTTCAATAAATGAAAGGGCAAATATGGAAAAAGTTTCAAACATTCATCTTGAACTTTGAAAAATTCAACTATTTTGAACCTTGAAAAAAGCCTCAAAAATTCAATTAATTTGTGACGGAAGGAGTACATCTTAAATGTTGATCAAACTTCATACAGTTTGACCTCGATAAGTGAAACAATGACAAGTAAAAGTGAATGAAGGGAGTACTATGAAAGACAGAAGAATTTTTGAAATATGTCATAATATTTACGTTATTATTAGATTTTTAAACTTTATGATTTAAAAACTCAATAATATGATAGGGGTGTCAATCTAATAAGTCACCCCATGATTTGGTGTGAAACCATATAATACTTTTTCAAATGATGCCAAATGCATATTTTAATTCAAAAATTCTAAGCTCATTTCTCTATTAATGATATATATATTATCAATAAGCTTCGACTATGTGCCTCTACTAATTAAGAGTTTCAGTTAGGAATATTAGAGAATAAAAAAAACCATAAATGGCATAAGGAATCCAACCTGTGCATCTCTGTCAATGGCTGTCTCAAATAAACTAAGGTAGCCATTTTGCCGTTAGAAAATAAAACCAGAAAAACAAAGGAAAAAAGCAAAAGAAAATTAGAAGAATATTAACTTTAGGTGGGTTAGGTCCACCTTTCTGTGATTTATTCTTTGACTCAATTATTTAGTAAATAAGCCATTTCATCCTCAAAATAATTTTAGAATATTTCGGTGTTAAATTTAAAAGAAAAAAGGACAAAAGGAGTAACTGAAAATGACCATTTTTGTTGGTAGGTCAACAGTAGAGGTAGGATTTCTTTTCAACCAATGGTATGTATTTACACATAATTTCAACCGCTAGAAACTTCCAATTTGACGGAGTCATTACAATAAAGGAAAATTTATACTAATATTTCTTTCTCTCTTTAAAAAAAAGGAAATACTTCTCTGTGATCATCGGAAATCCCCAAAATTTCAATTGTTGGGTTCTCAATCTCTTCAAATAAAAGGCGAGCTTTTCTTCTCTCTTCTAAGAAAGGCTCGCCTGAAAAACAAAAAAAAAAAGAAGAAGAAAGTATAATAATAATGCAACTTCTTAGAGTTTCTGTTTTTCAACCTCTCCTCGTGTTTCTGCTCGTCGCCGTCGTCTACTTACTGGTCACCGTCCGTTCAGATGAAATCATCCCGCTTCTTTTGCGGTCTGATCAAGTTAACGAAGACATTTGCCCCACGACGCCGTCTCCGTCGGAATCCTGCACCATTAATTGCTTCCGACCCGACCCGGTATGCGGCGCTAACGGTGTGACGTACTGGTGTGGTTGCCCCGACGCACATTGTGCTGGTGTGCGGGTTGTGAAATTAGGGATCTGTGAGGTGGGAAACGGAGGTTCTGCTCCGTTTACGGGTCAAGCCCTGTTGTTGATTCACATTGTTTGGCTTGTGTTACTCGGTTTCGTCGGACTCTTTGGGCTTCTATGATCGATCAGGTTTCTTACTTGATTTAGGGTTAGACTTGATAGGATGATTTTTTGTATAACATACTGTATCTTGTGTATGTATGAGGGGAATATACGGGTATATCTGTCCTTGTTTTTTTGTTTGGAGATTTAGCTATTTCTCATCCTTGCTTCTTTGATCTTTGAATTTCCGTCTTAAATGCGTTTATAGTCCTGAGATAATTCTTCTACACAGCCTGAAATGAATGTGTGATGTATATAATTGTAGATACTCGTACCGACAGAGCGGAAAGATGAGGATTCATATGACTTGGCCTGACTGGTTTAGGGTAGTAGTTGTTGTTTGAATATGTACATTATTGAGGAGATTCTTAATATGTGAGAAACTTGATGAGGAGATGGATGAGTTAATTTTTGAGGCTAGGATCGATCGTCTAAATGTCTTCAGCAGCTTTAACATCTGCTTGTAAGTTCTTATGGCTGATAGGACTTTAACCAAAGATGAAAGTATGGGATATTGGCTTCTAAAAAGAACCTGCCTGCCTTTATGCACCAGAATTTTCTGTTGTTTTGGATCTGCTTGATGTGTGTGAACAAACTGGACTCTAATGTTTGACTAGGGAAGTATTCAAACCAAATACTTTTGTGACATTTAGCAGGCTACTTGTTTAATCAGATTCTGGAAAATGATTAATGGCACAAAGCATTGATCCCAAATGCCAAATTGGAGGTATTTTTGCTGTTTCTACGTCATTACATTCACATGTCGGCTATTTATGATTTTGTTATGCCATTTTCCTTGTTACTCCTCGGTCTCCGCCTCCCCTTGATTTATCGGTCCCTTTTCTCTCCCCAGCCCGTCCTCAACCTCCAACCTTTGTCCTTGTAGCAAACTCTGATGATTTCCTCATCTCATCCTTCCTTCGGCCTTGCCACCTCTCCTTCCTTTCCATTTTGATCGCAATGATTTGGGTAGATTTTTGACATTCATCC
The DNA here is from genome assembly GCA_026153255.1 of Solanum medicagineum. Taxonomy (NCBI): domain Eukaryota; kingdom Viridiplantae; phylum Streptophyta; class Magnoliopsida; order Solanales; family Solanaceae; genus Solanum; species Solanum medicagineum. Next base: position 13,393,414 of record JAPFFP010000070.1, read on the forward strand.
TGGTATACTGGTCTCAGGAGTGAGTCAAAAGTTCTCTGTCCTCTACAACTGTGATCTCATTTCATAGCAACCACATGGTATCAAGATCATTATCAGGCATCTGAATGGGGAGGGTGCATCAAAGACTTGAGAGGGCTTGCAAACTTGGTTGAAGATTTTCGGTATTCCCCTGCCAGTTTATCCTACTCTCTTGCAAGAGTAGTGCATTGGTTGCTAATAATTTCTTGTTAATCTCGGTTCTAAAAGGTAGATAACGTGCTTGGTAAGTGATTAGACTTTTACGGAAGTACCCCGTTGACCTTTGACAACTGGTGGTCTTGAATTTTTGACCCCTCAGCCTGCCCATCGACAAACCTTCAAGGTCAAGAGTCCAAGTGTTGTCCTTGAAGTGAACCTTATCCAGCTTGATGTTCAGGTCAAGACCATTTTTGTAAATCAATGTCTTAGGATCAACAGCATGAGCCTTTTTCACTTTACAGGTCAACTTTCCTGCTACTCTAGTTGTAGAATAATTTTTATGACATTCCTGTTCCTGGCGAGAGAACTAATGCAAAGGCTGTTAATTTGACCAAGTTTGACTCCAAATATTTGTACATTTGCCAGCTCCACACCCCTCAGGCAGCATCTTAGGCCTCCAACATTCAATCATGAATATGAGCAAGTAAACGAAAAAGACGGGCAGTTATATAATTCTCATGAACTAGACTGGACATTTGCTTTCCTAACAATGTGCGACGTTAATACTTGTTTTTGATGGGTACAAACTAGCAAGTCATATAAAAGCAAATCCCACATTCTACACGAGTTCTTTTAACGAGCGTGTGCTTGCAAAGACGTTCTCTCATGGTACTTATCATCAAAAAAGAAGAATTCATCTCCAAGAACACCGTTACCGTTACTAGTTTGAGTCTCCAAATAGTAAGTTACATATTGGGACCTAGATTATATACATCTACTAGATCAGACTTTTAGAGTAAATTGTCCTTCTGGAATTGAGACTCAGTTCTCATTACAACATTTGCTGCGTCCGAATTTAGTACACTATTGCTGTTAATGTGTGCAATAATTGGATGCATTCTAAAAATGAAGCTAAATGTGAGGGCAAATTCACGATTACGCACAAATGACAGTTATTGCAACTTACGAGATAATTTTATTGCTGATGGAGTCAGTACTTTGTGGAGAGAAATACATGGAAAGACATTACCAAGTTCCACTAGTTTTGTAAAAAGTAAACAGAAGTTTTAAAAAAATTGTGAAATCAGAGGACGCTCTTATCCACAAGAACATATGTAAAAACAGAGTGAAAAGTGTTAATGTTTCCCCAGCGATTCTACGTTTTGAAGTTCTCCACAATAATAAACCTCTGGAAATGCTTCATCCTTCAAAATATGAAGGAGAGTTAATCAGTATAAGGCCCCCCCTAACTACCACTTTTTCTATTTTATTTTTTACCATTTCTCTATTTCCCAAGAAGGCTCATCCGGAACTTAGCAGTCATCCTCAGAAAAAGAGTTATCACCAAACGATGCATGCAAGACAGAGCTCTATGCCAAAAGAATAAGCACTCTTATGATTGCCAAATTATCTACTCAGGAATTCGATGCATGTAAGGCTAGATACTCCACAAAGCTAAAGAAAATTGAAATGAGAACTTCTCCATAGACACTTAGTCATCCTTTTTGTGGCTTTGCAGCGAGAAAACGGGATCACCCAGATGATCATCAGCAGCAGAATTTGCATGAAGAGAGCTGTCATCGCTGCTTTCAGCAGATGAATCACTCTGCTTGGTCTTTTTGGTCAACTTAGATTGAGAGGTTGCAGGAAGATCAGTGCCAGAATTCTTGCCCACTACATTTTTATATATGCCAAGAGCTTGAGCCATCATGCTAGCAGGATCAGCAGCACTTGTAGGAAGCAACAGTGTTGTGCCCTTCAAGGTTGAGACAGGCAAACAGAGAAAACAACGTTAGCAAATAACTTAAACATGACAGTTGACACAAATATAATGTAACAATTGTGCTTCACCTCCTTTGCAATATTGCTGAAGGCTTGGATATACTGCTCTGCAATCCTCAAACTTGCTGCCTACAAACCAAATATTGAAAACTATAAGTGTGACTACAGAATGGCAAAGGTAGAATCAACTGTAATTGACAATCTAATGGAGAAAACTTTGCTGTAACATGGCGCATTACAAGCATGGAAAGCAGCATGCTATTGCACTTCCGTAAGTGCCACAAGAGAGGGCAAGGAGGAAGAAGGAAGAAAAGACAAAACAGAGAGCCAGATCAGGACCAGCACTACTATCGTTTCAAGAACCTCACCTCTGCACCGCCATGCTCTTTAAGGGTTTGTGACACCATCGCAATACCTTTAGCTGTAGCTTGTGCCCTAGCGAGGATTGCTTCTGCTTCACCTGATTCATTCCACAGGAAGAGAAAACAAATGAGAAGAACCAGTAAAGCTGAGATTGACAGTCCAAAAAATAAATGGTCACCACAAATGAACTAGTTAAATGTTTTCTGTAACCTGAAACACCTTGACAGCATATATTTTTTATCAGGGATCTCGGCACCACATTATGGCACCAAATTCAGTAATGGATCATGAAGAACACCATTTCTCATTTAATACCAAAGAGAACACACATGCCCATACGCTAATCAATCCACTAAACCTTATCTAACAGCGGCAATTGGCAGGTGAAAAATCTATTTCAAACATGACTTCTAGATTTTCTTTTGAGAATTTCACTGGCTAAACAACTCTACTCTATACTTTTTCTCGACCATGATAAAGGGAGGTCGAATCTCACCAAAGTGCATGGAAAAAGTGAAGTTCTAAGTAAACAAACCTTGAGCTCTGTTGACTTGATCCATTTTTGCAGCTTCTGAGGCAAGGATCACTGAACTCTTCCTTCCATCTGCAATATTAATATTTGCCTGCCTTTCTCCTGTTATAGTGTCAAAAAATATCAATATCATAAAGAAGGAAAAAGAAAAAGTTCCGCATGACAGATAGAAATACTAGAAATTATAGGCAAGTAAACTGTGATTTTACATTGGCATGGTAATCATTTCGCTCATACAAGGCCTTACTAAGCTATCAGTCTAAGTAGACTATGTATCTAGTAAGAACAGACTGACTTTTTATTTAACAGATGGAAAAGCTTTTCAATAGATCTACTTGAAAATGTACATTAAGCAGGTCTGCCCCTGATATCATTATAAGGTATGTCATTCCACCGCAACGGCAGACCTACGACCCGAAGTTCCAACACAATTACTGCACTGCAAACTAACCATTTTTGAAGAGGATCAATTACCTTCTGACTCCAAAACTTGAGCCCTTTTTTTACGTTCTGCTTCAGCCTGCATCTCCATAGCAGCTCTAACCCCACGAGGAGGAGATATATCCCCTGAAAAGAGAAGGATAGCAGACATATTCAGCATTACAAAGTCACAACAATTTCTGTAATGATGAAAAAATCGGCAGACTAGCCCACACACTTATTTCATATCGAAGACATTTCAAGCCCCAATCTTTCGCAGCTTCGTTAATAGCCATCTGCAATAAAAGCACATCAGAGGGTTCAAAAACAAGGATCAAAGGTGTAGAACTAAAAGGAAACCATTTGTAATGTTTCACAAATCAACAATCAAAATATTCATTGTAGGTAAAATTTAACAGTGTAGAGATTGGATGAGCATATCATTACCTCACATCTAAATAAGCTGACATACTAATACTGATCAATAACAAACATCAATATGACCATATAAGAATGCAGAAATTACTTGGTTACTCTAGAAACACCACCTAAATAAAGCATATGCAAGAGTCACTGAACATGACAATGATAATGGTCATTCGACAAGCAACTCTTGCTGATCAATAACTAACATCAACATGGCCATATAAGAATGCAAAAATTACTTGATGATAACTCTAGAAACACCACTAAATAAAGCATATGCAACAGTCACTGAACATGATAGTGATAATGGTCATTCAACAAGCAACTCTTGATTCATGTGCAGATTGATAGTGAAGTAAAGATACCAAAAAACAGCATTTTAATGGTAAGGACAGAACCTTCAAAAACACAGAGAAACTGATGTTGTCAAGTACACACAACTAATTTCACCAGAATCAACATAAAACCTTGGACCAGTAGTAGTTTCTCATTAACTTTCAAGTTCCATTTCGGAGGTTCTATCTGATTTCATGATACACGCCTAAATGATACCCCAAAATAGCAAATAACTTCTCAAATTTCAATGGCTTTATGGCTAAAAACAATTGAAACTGCTAACTAAAAATTCAAACCAACATTCTGTTTTTACCCTCCTTTACTTTCCACAAAATATCATTTCTTATTCTATGAGATTTATTAAGCAGATCATTATTTATTAGCGTCACGAGATGCCTTCTTTTTGAACTTGCAGTTACTTATCCTTCACAAACGGGCCAGACGAAAATGCACTCAATATTATCAATTTGACAAGAAAACCAGAATCAAGAAGCTCATATAGCATGCAACACACAGAAAAAAATCAGTGAAGGTGGATATTGGCACTCTCCGCGTGCATGGAGTTTTAACTCTTACTTATTTTCTCTCCTATTAGTATTTAGTTATCTTGGAGTTTCTTCTAAATGTTGTTCGTTCTTTTTTTTTTTTTTTTGAGAACTTATTCTTAACGTTGTTCTTAAGGCACCTCATCTGGTATAATACCCTTAAGTTTGACTCTAACGGCAAAGTTGACTAATTTATTAAGTAGTAATTCACTTACATTTGAGTTATTAGTAAAAATAACCAAGCTCACACAAAGAAGGGCAAAAGCATATAAACAACACACATCACATACATAATAAAGATAAAGACAGAAATACAAGGAAAACCATAAGCAACTGAAAAAACAACAAACAAATAAACATTACAATCTTCTATAAAATGTCTTCACCTCCCCAAAAATGACTCTTTCTCCATAAACTTGGGAAATATCCACTTGTCAATATTCAAATTCTTCAGAAAGTCAATTTTATATGCATTTTGACCTGATTTTACTAGAGTAAACCAGTTCTTCAGTCCTACCTCAATAATGAAGCATAATCAATATATGATAGATAAACTATGACGAAGGACTTTGATACTTAAGAAAAGCCGGTTAACGGTGAACTACAAAGAAAACAGGTGATTATGTACAACACGAAATATCAACAGGTACATAATTAATATACAAACTCTATGTCGACAAGACTGAGACGGGCTTAAATGGAGCTACATGAACAGCGCTGATTCATATTCTGTTGTTGTATATGTCCACAAGACACATTTATTTTACAAGAAGAGCTAGTAGTGACAAGTGTTCTGACATTTTTTTAAAGTAACAATGCTTTTTAAAGTAAAACAGAAGCAAGCAGGTGCAGAATTACATATGACTACAAACTTCTCCTTTAACACTGAAGAGTACTGAAAAGTCTAAGAGCGGCAAGATCACACTTGCAGTTTACACGACAAGGATAAATGTGGTAGAAACACCAGGAAGAGCATTGGGATATACCAATTAATTGCAGTTTAGAATCCTAAAATAGAAAAAATTGAGAAAGGTTGACAGAGTGGCAGAAAAGGTACTCTTTAAAAGGAGATAAAGTAATGATAAGGACATTTTCAAATGCCCCGAGCCCCCACCATGCTGCATGCATAGGCAAGAGCGACAGCAAAGCTGCAGACACTAAATGGAACACACGTAACGGGATAAAAAAGTTTCATTTAATGAATTGAAAAATTGGTCACATCTCCTTAAAGGGCTCAGCCATAACACCACGTTTAAAAGGACCAAGAACATTTCTGAAAGCACCGATGGTGCGTGGATGAAATCTTAAGTATCAAATACTCGAGTAGTTCTCCACACATCAAGCCAGAAAAGATAGCATTGATCAGATATACAGAGAAAAAGAAGATGGATTAATATAGAGCTTATGATTCAAAATAAGCATTTTGATAAATTATTTTATAGACCAATTATCAACTGATCAAAGCTGGACACATGGAAGTCAATAGGCAGGGGAAGTAGTTTTTCTTAGGGAGCTCTAACACAAGTTACTGAAGAGGATAGGACTGCCATTATTTCTCAGTTTGGAAACCGAGAGCCCTGAGAAAGGTTTGCTTGTTCACATTGGTAGCAGTAAGGGCAATGATATTAACTTCTAATTATATAATAAGGAAAGAAATATAGATGCGTCAAGTGGTGCTTCGTCTGCAAATGGTCGTGAGAGGTTGTGAACCATTTAGTAGTGCATTGTAAAGTTGCAAAACCACCTATACTGGACAATCAACATTACATGTGCTAGTTGAACTAACACTTATGCGTTCACAATGTATTCTTTTTGCTTTTTAAAAATTTAAGGGCAAAATCTATCCTCCCCTCCAAATTTAGCATTTCTTGACTAGAAGAATTGTTTAACATATGAAACAAAGTTCTAGCAAGTGGACCTATCAACCTTATGTTAACTAGATCCACCTTATGTGAAACTTGCAATATTCAAGATAAGTAAATCATCAATTCTATAAGTAACTCAAAATCTTAGAAGTAAATAATTCAATACCACTTGCATCTCAAGAGTGAAGAACTAAATCGAATAGATTGCATTGGCAATTCACTTAATTTCAGTTTCATCTACCCACAATCCATAATTGGAAGGAACTCATCAAACAATCCTCGAGTCATCCCATTTGATAAAAAACATATAGATACTTGACATGTGCTAGTAATGAGGAGAAACAGAAGGAATGGAGCTAGACTTTTTCGAAACGTAAGCTAGTAAAAGACTCACCACTATCTTTTCATTCAAAGTGTCCCTTTCCTCAAAGGTCTTGTCCAGTGTGATCTTACCAAGCTCACTGCGCATAGTTGTCTGTGCTAGCTGAATTACCGCATAGAGTGGATTCTCAACCCCATATGAGGCCAATTTTGGGTCCACAATCTACCGTTAAATAGCAAACAGAACACATTATCAGCACATTTCCAAGAGTGTACAACAAATAATGTCTCAATCCACAATTAGTTAGAGTAGCCTAACCTTGACATAGAGAACACCATCAATCAAAATGCTAACATTGTCCTTGGTAATGGCAGATTGATCAGGTATAGGAATAGCCTCTTCCTTGAGCGAATGCACATAAGCAATTTTATCAACGAAAGGGATCAACACGTGAATTCCAGGAGTCAATGTCTTCACATATTTCCCGAACCGCTCGACAACATACGCCTTTTTCTCAGGCACAATTCGTATTCCCCAATTAACCGGTGGCGGTAATTCATATCTTCATCAAATGCACAACTTTTTCAGACAAAACAAAATAACATTTAAAATTCAAGCAATATGAAAAAGAGGATCAAGGATTTTACCTCACACTAGGGTCGCGAGCATTGCGAAAATGGCGGACCGAGTTGAAAAAAGGCGAGAGCTGACGTGGAGATAGTTGACAGGACAGAAGTGAAGACTGCTTCAGAATCGGCGAAGAGAGGGTGGAGACGGCTCTGCAAGTGACAGCCGGCGGCGACTGCAGCAAGTGATTCAGCAGCCGAAGCTTGTTGAGGGAATTCGATCTCGCCGCGTTCATTGATGTTGACGAATTGGATACCGGAATCGGACGGCGGAGAGAGAAAAAAACGATCGATTAACGGTCCGACGAACAGGAGGTTCGAAGTTTACAAAGCCCTAGTAAAACCCATTACCCAAGTCACACAATTTTGTCATTTCACGCCTATTGCACCGTACGGGGGTTAGGTTGGACATGGAAACTTCGTTTTGGATTTTTGGTTTTCGGATTAAAAATTGTAATCAATTTAATTGGATCATTTTCTTAAGTTCGGTTAAACATTAATCAATTTAATAATCTTTTAAATTTTTTATTTTGACTTTACAAGTAAAGTCTTCTACCAAAAATCGTAGAGTTATCTGTAAAAGAAATCAGTTGCTTAAATAAACAAGTAAAAGCATGTCTAAAGAGATCATACTCTTCACAATGAATGAATCTCAATTTGCACTAGTCATTATCCTGATATGATATCTTAAATGATCTTAACTTTTTTTTCTTAAATGATTTAATTAATATAACTATTTATTTTTTAAAAATTAAAGTATATGACAGTTAATAACGATGATGATTAACACTGGTAATTGGATATGCTGATTTAAAATGTTATTGACTAATGATGGTGATTGTGTATAATATCTTATGATATAGTTGTTGGCAACAGTAATTAACTGTGGTTGTTGGTCATGGCAGATAATTAGTAGTGAAATGATATTAATTATTAAAGACAGTGACGAATAATAATGAGAGTTGGTGACATAATATATAATGTTGACTAGTGAAAATAGTTATTGATAGTGATTAGTGAATGTAATAATGATTGATGGTGATGATTGCAAACAATGGCTAATGGTAATAACGATTGATTTAGGTGAGCGACAATAA
>JAPFFP010000070.1:13424037-13434860 GCA_026153255.1 Solanum medicagineum
TGAGTTTTGAGCCGATTTTCGATTTTCGAAATGATTTGTCATTTCATTTTAAGAGTCGGTCATTTTCCGGCGTAACATTTACTTCTTAGAAATTTGGCCAAAAGGTGCTATACTTAAATATAGAACTTTTAAGCATTGACAAGTGCTACTTTATAACATAAAAGAACTTAATTATAATTTTTAATGTAAAAGTTAATTAGTACTACTATTTTTAGATATTAAATATCTATGCTAATTTTATACGAACATATTTTAATCCATGATAAAATAGATAATTTATTAAAGTCTAAAATAAGAAGACATGCATGCATTTGGGTTCCCCTTAATGAGTTATTAAGGTACTAGTATTGCTTAGTTGTTTAGAATTGTGTCTCATTAGGGAAATTTACGTGTAACAGAATTCTGTTACACATATCTTTAGTGCCTGTCTATCTAAATTAAAAGTAGAGAGAACGTTAACAACTCTTTTAGTTTTCGGTACTATTTATGACTCTTTTGTGGAAGCGTTAATGTGTTTCCACTGTTCACGTTTACTTGATCTCTATACTATTTTGGGATGTTTAATAATATTTGTTCATTTTATGAAATTAAAATATAATTTTACAGGAATAGTTTCTAATTTACCCTTATCATTAATTATAGTCATTTTCTCATTATATTTTTCAAGGCATAGTATTTATTATATTCAAAAGGTACTTTGGTAAAATTATCCATCATTTACTACTTCTTAATTCTTGTGTCAAGTCAACGGGACGCAGTAAAATTGGATGGAGGGAGTATCAGTCATTATTACTATTATTGCTATATGTACTATTCCCTCCGGTCATTGTATATGTCCTTTTTAGATGATTCTTAATATATGTCATTTCACAAAATTAATGCATAAATAATATTGTTTTTTTAATTTTACCTTTGATAGTTAACGAGCTTTGAAAAAATATATTTGATCAATTAGAAGAGCTAAAAAACAATTAATATACATTAAATATGGGCAAAATAGTAAAGTCACTTTTAGTGCAAGTATCATTAGTTGATATATAAAAAGGACCAGATGGAGTATTACTGTTTGCTCTATATCAAAACATTAATTGTTCTTATCGAAAATATAATCAAAATATTTGTCATTTTGGAATTAGTTCAAAATAAAATTGATTATTTAATTTTTCCCCCTATTTTACCTTTAATAGTAATCTTTTCTAATTGAAAATTAACTACCTCAATTATGACACAGAGAAAGTAAATTACTCTATATTTCAAGATACAAACAAAGACAAAACAATTAAATTTCTCCTAATTAATACTTTTTAAAGGGACATATAAACGAATAACACAAAAAGTATTTCGAGAAGGCAGTAATCCATGCGTCAAAAGTAATACTTCATCCGTCTACTCTTATTCACTTTAATATATGGAAAGAAATTTTTTATTCTTTTGAATTTTGCCCTTACACGTATATTAACACTACTTATTCCTCAAAGTTCTTCAAAAACTATACATTATCTTATTAATATGGTATAATTAAAATGATTTGAACTTGATCTTTTTGAAGTATTTGATTATCAAGAACAAGTTGATATATTTTGATCTTTTTGTGAATGTAATATCCAAAAATTTGTGGAATAATCGAAATACTTTTCAAGTGAATATAATAATACCCATTATGAAAATTTCGACATCTACGAGGTCCAAGACCTAAATTTAGGTCATTGAAAAATATGAACTTTGACTAATGCATAAGTCGAAGAATATGAATTTTGACGAATATTTAAATATGTTTTCACAGATTAGTGATTAAAATTTGATAAGAATGATTTGTCTGAGTAATAATCCCGAAGGTATTAATACAGGAGATATTCCCAGCGGCTTTCATTTGAACACGTGTGTGTGAGTAGAGTATTTTTATTTATTTATTTATAAGAAAAAAAATGTGGAAAATCGGAATATATGAATTCTCACACAAAGAAACCATTCGGCATTCAAGTGGTTGTTGGTATCCAGGAGATCACTCTGAATGCTTTGCTGATATTTATAGTTTCTTTTGCCCTTAAAAACATGGGCAGAAGAAAGAAAACAGTTACACATCAAAGATTGTGAGTTTCTCTCTATATATCAAATTATTATTATTTTTGGTGTAGCAGGAAGAATATAATATAATAGCTACAGAGATGATGGAGGAGATAACGAAAATATTTCAAGGATCAAATGTATTGATAGGAATGTTAACAGTTCAAGTGATAGGAACAGGATTACAGCTTCTTTCGAAAGTGATTTTAAATCACGGCACATTTATTTTTGCTCTCATGACTTACCGTCATTTCGTTGCAACGCTATGCATAGCCCCTTTTGCTTTCATTTGGGAAAGGTAACATAAAAAAAAATCATCTTTTTTTTTCTTCTTCCATATTTTAAGGAAACAACCTCTTTATCTCTATGAGGTAGTGATAAAATTTGCATATAATTTACCTCTATAGACCCCACTTGTTAAATTTCACTGAATATTTCATTATTGTTTTTGAATTCAAATAATGTTTTGTTTTGTTTGTAGGGAGAGTTTGAGGAAGAAAGTGACGTGGTCAGTGTTCTTCTGGCTTTTCATGATCGCATTAACCGGGTAAGTTGTTGTTATTTAGTGACAGTAAGAGAGTATGGATTGTGTAACAAACCACGCACGGGGAATTGAGCCATTTCATGACATGAGCTACTTCCTCCTGCCACCTTTCACTATTCATGACAAATGTCTATGTTTTCCTATTTTTCCGGTGTCGGGGTTATGAAAAATATCCTCTGTCTTCTTTTGAAGGTATGAATAAAGTTTCGTACACTCTATTTTCTTTGGATCCTATTGAAATTAATGGGCTTCTTTGCACAAATTTTTAAATACATAAAAATAAATCAACAACAAATAAAACAGGAAGAAATAAAAATATTATTGATAAAAACAATATGAGTATAAATTTGTTTTTCCTCTCTTAAGATTTTTTCATGATTCCAGAATGTGTTTTCTTGAAGGAGGATGATTTTGATCTGCTTGAGCCATATTTTGATCTTCTTATAAATACTCTCAGAGTTCATGGATATTTGAGATGCCTCTTTAGGAAATATAATACTTGCATAAATTAGGATTTAGAATAGAATAGTCTCTAAAAAACCTAACCAGAATCAAATACGTTTACCTTTTATACAGGGATAAACTAAGATTTTGCTTAGATTAACCTAGAAATCTAATTGGAATCAAATATGTTTTACAGCGATAAATCTACGGGACTAGTGCTTAATGTTATTTGGTCGAAACTATCTTCTATGTTCACTGACAAATTAAATAGAATAAAAATAATTTTTTCTAGATTATTTTAGTAAAAATGAAGTTTTTTTTTTTATGTATAAAAATAAAAATCTTTTGAGAAAAAAACCATACAAACTAAAAGGTAAGTTTCTGTAATGAGTACAAAACAAAATACTATACTCAATGTAATTCACGAAATCAAATCTCCCCATTATTTCGGAAGTAAGATATACTAGGTGTTACTGATAATTTGTCGAGTTGCATCTGATGTATGTTTATTCACAATTACGATGTGAGGATAATTTAGGCTTGCATTAGATTATGTTGGTCAAGTACACATGTTATAATGTAAAATTAATTTCTTATTATCTCTATTTTTTCTCAAACACATGTCATAATCTAAAATTAATGATTAAGATTTTAGTTGATTTAACTAATTAAAATAAAATCTTAATTCTCATTAAGCCAAGTAAATATTCCATATATTTGTTTTTATGGCAATCCCATGTTCTAATTAAATGAACGTATGATATAAAAAAGATAAGGAAAAAATATTGTCTATTCCATTCATTTACATATTGGCTTGTCAATCGTTAAAAACATGAAGTAAATAAATGTACGAACAAATTAAAGAATAGGGAAACTCAATATATAACCAAGTGAAAATTAATTTAAAGCACAGAAGCTAATAATCAGAAGTTCAAAAAGTTCCGAAAGAGGAATTATCGAAACATAAATTAATAAAAAATATAAGGATTTTACTTTAATAGTTAAATTTCAATCATTATTTTTTAATGATGGCAAGAATTTGGGGAGATGAATACAATAAAAAAATCTTTTTACTATTTGTTGTCATATCACTCTATTTTGATCAAATAATTTAACTGATTTATTTTATTGTTGACCTTTAACTTTTTAGCCTTTATTTTTTCTATTAATCATCTATGGCACCACTCCATGTATATAGATCTGCCCCTAGTAATTATCTGTAAAATATGTATTATCTCTTAAAGAAAATCACCTCTTTGTTATTATCCATTTATTTATTTATCATAAATAGTTCAAACTTGAAAGAGTGTGTGTGTGTGTTTTTCTGCTAAAGTTTTTCAAACATTTTTCTAAATGTAAAAAAAAAGGGTTTGGCAAGAGCCAAAACAGACCTTAAATACGATATATTAGGTTGGGATTGAGGTCGCCCAAAGCCCCTCCTATTGCCAATGGATGTTCATTTGAGTTTTACTAGAGTGTTTGGATTGACTTATTATTTTGATTTTTGATTTTTAACCACTTTTTAAATTTTAAAAGTGTTTGAATAACGTAAAAGTACTTTTTTAAAGTTGAAAAAATGCAAAAAATAAGAAAAAGTTAAAAGTCGAGGTTCTCAACTTATGACTTTTAATTTATAAGCTAATTAAAAACAAGTTAATCCAAATAACCCCTAAGTAGTACTCCCAACTCCCATGTTTTACTGTTGAGTTTGCCTGAACTCAATACTTAGCTTTAATTATAAAAGGAAGTTTCAGTGCATGGAATTTGCCCTTTTTTTGGGTCTATTAAATATTAGTAGTAAAAAGTATTATAATGTGAATCAAATTATTATATTGTATTTTTATTATATATTAATATGAGGTAGTTGCCAAAACTCAAAAACATCGAAATCTAAATTCAAAACCTTACCATTTCTATTATGAGTGTACTTTTTTAACATCGTCCCAAATAGGGTTATTCACAAGGCTTTAGGTGAAGGATTAATGGGCCAATCAAGTAACTAAGTAGCAACCCTTTATGGATGGAATAATATTTTCAAACAGACTCCTAAAATATTTTCTTAGTTTTCCTCCTCTGTATACAATATATTCCTGAAACACTGCTTAATTATGTATTGTAAAATTGGCAATGTAACAGGATTATCATTGCGATGGGACTTTTCTATTATGGCCTCAAAGACACAAGTGCTACATATGCTACTAACTTCCTCAATCTAATCCCAATTGTCACCTTTATCTTCTCAACTCTGTTACGGTATGAAACTAATTTATGCTTTCGGCATCTAATTTATATCTATCGGTCTATTAATTCTGCATTTTTTTTTCATATGTTATAGTGTGGAAAAACTAAGATTGAAGACGAAGATTGGTAAAATTAAACTTTTAGGTGCAATATTGTGCTTGGCTGGAGCGTTGACGATTACTCTTTACAAGGGGAAAGTTTTCTATATTAGTCATCACCATAAACATCAAAATAGTTCCAAGGATCATGAAAATATGCTTCGTGGGACTATATTTTTGATGTGTAGCTGTATGTCTTATGGTTGTTGGTTCCTTTTACAGGTAAACTTTTATAATTAACCAAAGTTATTTAGTAATTTATGATGTTATGCGTCTCTTATATTGTGTTACAGGCCAAGGTGTCCAAAGTGTTCCCTTACAAATATTCTGCGACGTTTATTATATGCATGATTGCAACTATCCAAAGCGCCATTATTGGAGTGTCCATAGATAGAAGAAAGGCCTCGTGGAAGCTGGGATTCAATTTGCAGCTAATTACTATTCTTTACTCGGTAAGAATACTTAGCTACATTGTATTGGCCTATCATATTTCCCATTAGCATGTAAGTTTCAGTAACTCGAACTCATAAAGTTGTAATCATGAATCCGTCTGCCCTAGTACTGTAGGGCACTTTAGCAACAGCAGCAACATTCTGCCTCGTATCATGGGCAGTTTCAAAAAGAGGACCAACGTACCCCTCTATGTTCAATCCTCTGTCTTTAATTTTTGTTGCTATCGCGGAAGCTGTCTTCCTTGGTCAAGAAACCAGTATCGGAAGGTAAAAGACAACGATCTTTCATGTAAATTCAAGTTATGTTCAACTAATTTGCTCGTCAAAATTCAAAATAAAAAACTAAGTAGTAGTACTAGCTACATTTTGTTTATCTGTTGCAGCTTGGTTGGCATGTTTCTGATCATAGTGGGATTGTATTCGTTTTTGCGCGCAAAAAGCAAAGAGTTCACACAAATTGGATCACCAAATGCAGGGGATGTTGAAACACTAACACCTGAAAATGAAGTAATAACACCTCGTACAAACATGGAATTGCCAATTTTAGTACGTGAAAGCGCTAGATTTCAATCAACAACAGTTGAAGTTGCTGCTCCTATTCAAGAACAAGAAGAAAAACAATGCATTTGATGTGGTCACATTTTGTTTCCTAGGTTGCAGGGCTCAAATTTGTGCAGCAACAAAAAATAGTATTAACTGGAACAGAGAGGTCTAAAAAAACATTTAACATTTGGATGATGTTGTAATTTGGAGTGTGCTGTTCAGATTCCAGAGGTACCAATTTTGTCTGTTGGAATATTTGAAGAGACACTAACCCTCAGCTGTTTGTATAAAAACACTAAATTAAAGAAGAAAAATTATTGACTCTATAGAAGCTTGGTTCGGACTTGCGTCCTACTCCTCTTGTCCAATAATTTTTTTTTTTTGGGTGCCGTTGCCGAAGAATGAGTTTATTAAATATAAGTCATTTAAATTTTGAAAAATAAATATTATTTAATAATCAGGTAAAATAGACATAAAATGATAAATTATTCATTAATTTTATAAATTAGACAAGTATTATTAGATATCTGGAGCACAAGTAAAAATCGATTGGGAAGTACTCTCTCTATCCTATTTTAGTTGTCATAATTTTCATTTTCAGAGTCAAACTATATAAACTTTGATTAATATTTTAAGATATATTTTTTCATTACACGGATATGAAAAAAGTTGCAATCATTAATACTTTTTCTATAATTTATCTAAATTTTTATATTAAAATACTAAATTAATTAAATCTATGTAGCTTTAGAAGTTAGTCAAATTGACTTTTAAAAAGTGTAACATGATAATCAAAATGGGACGGACGAAAACTATGGAGTATCTTAAACTTCTGTTTTAGATTTGTTTTTAACTTTGTCAACTGACAAGATAATTAAGACGTTCATTGATTAATTAGTCAAATAAACATAGTGACTAAAATGTAATCACATATCGAATTCGTGATTTAGGTTGTCATTTTTTTTCCATGGTCCTGAAGAATTCATATGACCAGTAAAAGAAAGTATCAATCTCTGTGACAACTATATTTACATCAAATTAATTTCATAGAAAGGACTTTTTTAAAGTGGGAGATGACGTAGTCATTAAACTACTTTTGATAAATTAATTCTAGAGTTGATTTTGTTGTTGGTATTTGGTAGACAAGAATAGACAATTTGGCTTCTGAAGAGAGTTTAGCTGTTGCCAAGTGGATTTTGTTAGTGATCCTGTGTTTGTGTGTCAATCTTATCTAATCTAAAATTGATCTTACGATAAACGTTGCTAAATTGATTAAGTGACGCGGTATGGGTTAGGACAAATTAGTCATATATCCTTCTTTTTTTTTTGTTATTTCATGCTTGGTAATTAATATCTAGTTGTCTTCGATTTGGACCCATAAAACGAGTTCGCCGGTGCGTCTAATTTACGCTATGGTTTGTTTTCTTAGTCATCTCTCGTGTTAAATACTCAAACACAAAAGATCTTCCATTTTACATGAGGAAAGGTTCAAAAATATCTCTGAATTATTTGAAATGGAGTAGAAATATATATCTGTTACGTTTTCGTTCAATAATATCCATCCGTTATATTTTTTACTCAAAAATTATCCGTCCTTTTAAGTTTTGGGCTAAAAAATACCTCCTCATAGCTACCGCTAAGCAATAACTTTATTGCTCACTATACCAACTAACTCTAGCAAATGTAAACTTTAACAGCTAATTCTAGCCACTCACTCACATATGAAAAGATAAGAGAGTAAATTATCTACGATTCTTCATAATATAGGAGTAGATTTACAAGATAAGAGAAAAGAAATACGACTAAAAACAACACAGAATAGAGATGACAATCTTGAATTCCATTATTGTTTAGTGATATTTCTTGAGAATATTTTTGCCCTTTTGATTGTGAAAGGGATGAATGCAAAAATTGCTAATTGTGTCAATATAGATGAAAGATAATACAGGATAACCATGGTATGGTGGAGCAATTCTATTGGTCAATAGGTCTACCACACAGACAATCCCCAACACTTACCAAAATAGTTATTGACAATGTACTTTTTATAACTGTCAAAGTTATGCAAATATAATTCTAACATGGGATCATGTCCCACACCAGATCTCAATTTGTCAAATCATCAAAATTATAATCTAAAACTTTATATGGTATAATATCTTTGTATATCATTACACTTTCTGATTAGCTATTAAAACAAATTCAATGATCTTATAAAATAAATATTTAATTAAATTCTTTACTTTTATATAACACTTTTATTATTTCAATCTCAACAATTTTTTAAGTTTTCTGAATAAAAATCCATTATATATTATCCGCATCATCTAAATATTTATATCCATCAAAATATCTTTTTAGATGTATATATAAAGTAGCAAGCTGACTCATGGAAACAAAGACACTAAGCCGAACCCACATTAGATCACTTATGAATGAGAGATCTCTAATCTCAAATAATTTTCATTTCATTAGGTAATTTTTCAAAAGGAATTATGCCGAAATTGTAATAGTTTATTTTGTCTTTCTTTTTTCCGTTTTCCATTAGCTGTATGGTCCTCATATTAGAACTCGATTATATTCGAATTCATGCCGCGTAGGGTCTCATTTGGGGAGAAACACTTCCTATCAAGGATTTTTTCATTCATAGGGCTTGAACCCGAGACCTTTGGTTAAGGGAGGAGCAGTCTTATCTAGGGATGACAATGGGGCGGGGCGGGTTTAGAGCTATGCGGGGCGAATTTAAAGTTATGCGAGGCGGGGCGAGGCTAATGCGGGATGGATTGAAGTAGGTATTTTTTAAACTAATGCGGGGCGGGGCGAGTTACGAGTTTAAAAAGCCAAATTAAAATTCGAAGAAATTATATTTTTCTAATTAGCTTTAAAAATCAAAGATATAAACTTTTTATTGAACATTGACTTTAATTCTATTTTTTTCTAAAATTTGAACCAGATATGTCTGATAAATTATTAGTTGTTAAAATGTTAATTAGAAACTTTTAATTAACGATTAAGAAACAATTGTTAAAATATCCACTAAAAATAGATAATTAGTTGTTGAAACGTTAATTAGCAAAAAAAAAAATTCAATTAAAAATTAAAAGAACTTTAAAATTTAAGCGGGTCGAGGCGAGTCTATGGGTGCCAGAATGGGACGGGTTGAAAATGAAAAAAGTCATCATGCGGGGTGGGATGGGACGGTTTAAAAAATTTACTGATTGAGCTTAACCCGTCCGCATCTACCTCACACTCATTTCAATATCATCTCTAATCTCATCCACTGCACCGCGTCCGTTGGTGATTATTTTATCCTCCTTTACTTTACTGGTAGCTCAAATTTGAATAGGTAAAAGGAAAAACTTATTTATTATTATTATTATTTTATTTTATTTTTTGTAGGTTTCTGTACGTGTATACATATAAGTGGTGTAGCGGTCCTGGATTATTGGCTGTGCCGTCCAACTGTCCCTCAAAAAGCTCCAGCTTAGCTCACCGACGCACCCAAAAAAAAGGTCTCCTTTTGTTAAAATAATTAAAAAAGAAGAATAAAAAATGAAGTGTGTTTAGTTTATTGTTGTTTTTGACCCAGTAGAATAATATTCATGGAACAATCATTATTATCAACCGACAGAATCTACCAATGTTCACATTTTTCTTCTAACCTGTGTACTGCTTCTGGGACAAATTATATAAGTAATTAATTTATTATCTAATTATTTGTTTTACCTGCTCCCTTTTTATCCCGGACAGTTATATCATCGTAATTCTAGAACACCTACCTTTTACGAGAGTGAAAGATCCGATTTGATTCTTCTGTTGTTTCATTTTAATTTAATTTGTAAGGCGATATATATATATATTAAGAAAAATATTTAAAAATTTTTTTATATTTTTACTATCGTTCTTTGTAAAATTATAAATAGGTACAATACACAAAACTGATCCTAAACTTGGAGCGAAATTATAAATTGAAACCCAAACTTTCAACTTGCACAAATAGGCACTCTAACTTGTCCATTTCTAAACATTTAAACACAAGGTCCAAGCTGCATAAGCGCGTAAGTTACAATTGCGCTGACGTGTTTTTTTCGTCCAATGCTGCGATTCCACATTTGTCCACGCAAGCTGAACCTTTACACGTGTTATACTTGAAAAAATGAAAAAAAAAATTTGAATCCTGAATATTAAAAAAAAAAATTGAATCTTGAATATTAAAATTTAAATAAAAAAATTGATATATCATACTCAACCATCTTCACATCTAAGAAACCAACGACCTGGATTATTTGCGGATCATGGCCAAAATAAATTTACTTTATAAAAAATTTAAATTTTGTAAATTTAAATTTTTTACTCTACCTCGGACCCTCATCCCCTAACCTCTCCCCTACCCCCACTCCCACCCCCCATAAAAAAAATTTAAAATTATTTTACAAA
>JAPFFP010000070.1:13445294-13457020 GCA_026153255.1 Solanum medicagineum
TAGTAATCACCATATAACGATATCTTTATTATCAATTATTGCATAAGTAATAGTCTACAAGGTAAGATAAGTCCCCAATTCAAGACAAGTGAGGTTTGCTCAAATAGTTTATCACTTTCACCAATCAGTGAGTAGAAAGTTCAAATCATTTTTACCGTCACGCTAAAAAAAAAATTTGAAGGTGGAGCGGAAAAAAAATATCCCAAATTTAAAATTTTATGGAGACAAAAAATTATTCCGAAGTTATCTGATATGTTTCTGACGAAAGACATAAAATTTATCAAAATATATGTAACCCAGCACCACATTTATCAAAAATGTTCACGCAAAATAGCGGAGAAATTTTTAAAAACAAAACAGTTCGTCTTGAGCCAAAAAGAAGTGTCTTTTTCTTTGCTTATGTAGCACTAGGAAGCAGCCATAAAATGAAATAATTGAGGTGCACATAAAGTAAGGAAAAAAGATTGAAAATGACAACACCTAGTGGTTCCACCGTCCCTGGTCCAATTCTTGATAGAACTCTTCAAACAAACTTACAAATATCTTTCAATTGACATAATACATAAAGTTTCAAACGTGTTATTTAATTAAAGGGGGTCGTAGATAAAAATTCTCAATTTTTTATTTTTGATTTTTTTTCAATTTAAAATGACGTTTAAAAGTACTTATGGTGTTACTAGTGACAGAGTCAGAACTTTTGATAAGGAGTGTCAAAATAAAAAAAATAAAGTCACATCCCCTTCTTCAAACTCCGATTCATATTTTTCATAGAGAAATCTCTGATCAAGGATAGACCAAGAGCCCTTTTGCATCATATCTAAGGGATTCCTCGGTTCGGGCCGAAGAAGTAATGTCACTCGATCATTATCAAACTGACTGCAATCTTTTTCTGTCCGTGAAAATCCCACCAGAGCGCCCTCTACTTCTAATATCACAAAGAAGTCGAGTGGTGTCAAAATGTAATATATGTGCATAAAAGAATATTTTTATCTAACTATACAATATAATTTTCTGACGAAGGGATGTCGGTTGACACCCCTCAATAACATGTGGCTCCACCGATGGATGTTACCCATATGCTTCGAAAACTTAAAAAGTACATAAAAGTAAAAAAACACTAAAAATAAATCAATCCAGATACCAACTTAGTCTTAACTAATATTTATATATTTCAATTTTGACTTCCATGTTGGAGGTCTTATGTTCAAAACTCCTTACCAGCAAAAGCAAGCGGTTCGCTCCTGGATCGAGTTTGACACAATATAAGTTACCTCTTCTGAATGATTTATGAGCTATTACATAACATATAGACGAATGCATATATAGTCAAATGCATTAAATCCTGATTTATCTTTAAGCTTGATAAATACCAAATTAAAGTACTTATAGCAAAAATCTATATGTTATAGAACAACAACAACAACAACATACCCCAGTGCCTCCAAAGGCTCCCACTCATTGCGGGGTGAGGGGGGGTCGGATGTACGCAGCCTAACCCCTATGTTTAAAAACATAAAGCGGCTGTTATAGAACAGAATGTAGAATAATAATAATGCGTATATTATCAATTCGGGTGATCTGATGTTCGGTATTGGATTTATCTAAATTATATAGATTTTTTTAAAATACAGAATAAATTAATAACATTAGAAATATATAGATTTATCTAAAAATCACCTATATTCTAGGAAAAATCCTGTTGCAAAATTAACTTAAATTAAATTCATAACTTTAAAAATATGATGGATTTGTTATTAAAAACGGAAATGATAAAATATAAGTTCCAAACCTGTTTATATTATCAATGTAAAATTAGACTGTCTAAAGTCAAAATTATCCTTTTAAAGTAAGTGATTTATATATAATAAATACACTCCATTTTTTCATCATTATTATTTACGTATGGATCACTTTATTATTTCATTGCACAAATAATATTGTTATATATTCATACATTATCATCTTTACAAAACACCTATGTGAACTAGACAATGAAAAGTCCCCGCTAAAGTGCGTCTTCCTTCCCAAGAAAAATAAGATAAGGCCAATTAAAAATTTAATACATATTTATTCAATTTTATATAAATTAAATATTTATTTATATATCTTTAAAATTAAAAAATATAAATATCAGGAAAGATCAATATAAAAAACATGCTTAAAAAGACAAAGGAAATATAAAATTAATCTGCCATACTGGAGTTGGATTAATTGTGCTAGCTATTACTCTATATTCGCGTTTACTCATTCATATTTGATTTTGAAAAACCCTTTAATAAGTCATATTGATATGATATTTTATTATATTATTCTTAATTATTATAAATCATCTCAATCACTTAAAAATGTATAGCTTTTCATTTATTTTACTTGACCTGTACACTAAAAATAGATCTTTATTTTTGATTTGTTCGTATAAGTAAATTAAAAGAGTTTTATTATTTATTTTCTAGTTGCTTACTATTGAATAATTATAAAAAATAGTGATAGTTAAATTTAAAATTTTAAAACATCATCAATAAGGTTAATTAATAAAAAATATTCTCAATAAATTTTTGAAAAAATTGTGTCAAAATAAACACGAGACAAATAGTATAATATGACACTGAAAAAACACCTAATAATAAAAGTGAAAAAAATTATTTCTTATTTTTATTTTTGTGAACTTGACAAGTAACCATAATATTAAAAATTTAAAAGTAATACAGTATTAATTTTTTTTCAAAGGAGTGTGGCACTAATTGCTAGCTCCTTTGTTGCTCGTACTGAATAGTGAGAATGAAAGATTCCTCCCCCTACCCAACACCTTTTTTCTTTTTCACATGCTCCCATATTTTAGTTTGTTTCATATTTAATATTTGTGTTAAAATAATTCAATTAATTTTATTTTTATTGTGTAAAACTTTTTTATATATAAGATTTGAAAATTTAAAAATCTCTTATCAATAAGGGTGACGTCAGCATGAGACTTTTTGATAATATTGATGAATTAAATGACCATGTCAATGAAATTTGAGATGGAGGACTTGTATTATCTCTTTAAATCTGATAAAAAACAAAACTAATCGAGGTTAACCGTTAAGCTCACTATGATTTTACTGAGGGTACCCCTGTAGTTGCGAGTTAAAGCTGTCATAGTTTATAACTATAGCAAGAAAAAAGGTAAAAATAACAAGTGTTCCATCGGCCAAATGGAGGGCAAGAGCAACAAACAAGTGTTTGCTAAGCCGACAACCCAGCAAATCAGGTGGGACACTCAAAGAAATGCGGCATAGTGAGCAAGTATGAAAAATTGCATACATATCAATACCATAAAAATATATTTTAAAAAATTGCATTATTTGTTCGTAGAAACACTCTTTAACATCTCGTTGTGCAAAACTCCCTCTTTTCTCTTGTAAGAATTTTTCTAGTCTTATCAATTTAGTCTAGAATATAGGTGATTAAAAAAGATTTGCCGTTCTCTAGTGAATGATTGAATAAACTTGTGACAAGTCTTAACAAATATTCTTTGAGTACATTTGGAAAGAGATAAAAGTAAAGAGTAATTTTGAGGAGAAAAGATCTTCTTAAATTTAGTTTAAAAAGTTAAAAAATCACAGAGGGATAAAGTAGCTATTCTAGTTGGAGTTTATTTCCAACAAAACATAAATTAGTCCATTGCTATAACAACAAAGTTCATTGTTTAAAAGCAAATACTCTTACAAAAATACAAGAATTATGAATAAAAAAGCAAAACACACAAAAAAAGCCTAGGATAACAGATAGAGGAAGAGCAAAAGGAGAGGAAGAGGAAAAGGACAAAGAAAGAAAAGAAGCGGTCTTATCCAATGGAAATCCACACGTAACAAAAAGAGAAAAAGTATGTTGGCATTGATTTGTAAACTTGTCAAATTATAACTAGTACTAGTATTTTGTTTAGATGGAATTTAAATCAAATTCTAGTTAGAATTTTCATTAACAAAATTTAAAATAGTAAGGGCAATTGAATTGGTGCGACAAATATTGAGATTGATTTTCTGTTAACTTCTTCTCAATCAGATTTATATAGCATCCGAAGTTCTCTTGCGGTTATAGAAAGGTTAATTATTTTTCTTTGTAAAACACCATAAGTAACCATTGCTATTTGTTGTGTAAAAAGGTTTCTTTCAGAAAAACCAATTGGTTTCTCAAGAAATGCACAAATAAATTATGAGGCAAATGCAGATTTTTATGTATATCACAAATAGACAAAAGAAAAGAGTAGTTGTATAGAAAACAAACACGATATATTTTCCACTTTTAATAAAACAGTTAAAAGAAATAGAATTTTAAAAAAAAATAGTAAACGACAAGAGTAGTACAGTAGTACTCAAGAGAATACAAAACAGAAAAGGTAAAACAAAACCGTTCCTTGTGTGAACGAAATGTATTATGTTCTTTTGGTCAAGATAGGTTGCGATTAAAATATAAAATATCTATTTGATTTGATTGATACTAATAAAGCTTGGAAAAACTGTTGTTTTCAATTTTAATCTTAATTTTATTAAAATATAAAATTCAATTAAAAACATAATTCCACATATTATCTTGAAATTATTACTCTTAATTCATTCAACCAGATGATTATTATAAAAAATGGAAATCATAAAAAGCAAATTGACAAAAATATGCAAGGAAGAGGGATAAGACTAGTTAGGATAAAATATTTATGTTTGGTCATGAATTCAATACGAGTCACTTTAGTTCCTTCAAGGCTTTATCATAAATAGAATATTGATGTTAATCAATAATTCATCTATTAAACGCCTCAAATTATGAAAATAAATTAAAGCTCTGTACATTCTTAATTAGTTACAAAAGAGTTGACGAGCCATGCGCAAGAAAACTCAGCACGTTTGATTTTGGGTGAGCTTTGATCTTGAGCTTTAAAATTGGCCTTGGTAAACAATCACTTCCCCTTTGAGATTAATTCAGATTTCTTGGAAGTGGTGCAAATGTTAGAACATAATAATCTCTTGTATGCTAATATCGTTCATGAGTACATATGAATATGTCCTTGATTCGGAGGATAGGGAGCAAAGTAAGGTGATGGTGGATGGTCGAATTAATTTTTATTAACTTCTTTTAATAATATTTTAATCATCAAATTCATAGCAAAATCGTAGAATTTACACCTATAAACGTTATAGACATATTCATCATAACGTTAGTATTTTTATTCATAACATAATCAATGTTGATCAGAACTCCCAACTACGTCAAACAAAACCAAATGAAACTTGAACATTGTTTCTGTTCCCTTTTGCTTTTTATTCAGCGTCTTATGTTTATTTTATCTGACTTTTCTTCTTCTTCTTTTTATTATAATATTGTTTATGATTTTATGGTGTGCTGAATTATATATCTTTAATTATTCCTTGATGGTGTTAACTTAAACTTTTATAATTTTTTAAAGAAAACTTCACACTCTTCCCACAATAAACTATCAGAGTGTAAATAAAAAGGAAGAGGCTATAAACAGATGTACTTTTCCGTCCCAAATTCATTATGAGGAATTTTTAGGTATAATCACCTAAAAATATTTTAATTATGTTATATAACTATAATTTGAATAATTATATTTCGTAAGTGAGTTATATGAGTATTTTTATAATTCGTATATCATCTGTATATATTTGTACAATTTATAATTTTTATTTAACATTTGTATATTTCGCTATACGATCTGTACACAACGTTTGTATAATTTGTTATATAATCTATGCACAACATTTGTATAATTCATCATACAAATCATAATATTTATATATTTCGCTATACAATTTGATTCGCGCACAACGTTTGTATAAGCGCGCACAATGTTTATACGAAACTCAAATTAGTATAGCTAGATATTTATCATGAACAATAATTATTCAAACTATAATTATATTAACTAATTAATTAGTAGGAGATATTTATTTATTTGCGTTATTTTTCATTATTGCTTTAATCTATTCGGATAGTTTATATGAGCTAAAATTACTAGGTGAAAGTAAAACATAAGAGTTGGTCCTCGAAGCTTCTTTTTCTTTTTTACCGTTCAAACACTCTCGGTGGATTTGGTAAGACAATTATTTGTTTTTAGTATTCTAATTAAGTTCAAGTAAACATGTTTTACGTCAGTAATGTTTGTTTCCTTTTTGAAGATGACAATTCCACGTGTCATATTTTCATACGTGTTATGACTTCCCTGGCTTATTCTTAGTAGCTACGTTTCCGCAAGTTCCTTCTTTACCCCTTCCATCCCTTACCTTTTAGCGCCTGTCAGCCGAGGGCATAAACGGAATTCAATAAGCACAATGGCGCTCCTGTAGTTCTAAGAAAAACTAGGTCCTAACTATTTTACGCGGTATATACACACAGAAATGCAAACGCGGTTTTTTCTCTCTCTTCCACGTCAGCATTTTCATCCAATCGACAATTTATGAAGTTTAACGAAACTCACTGAGCTCCACTTTCTTAGATGTTTCCAATGGAGTTGTATTTTTCCTCCTTGAAAAACTTCACTTTCTCAGATCTCTCTTGAATACTTTTTAGTTTTTTTATTAAATAATTTGTCAGTTCATCTGCTTTTTTGGCTTTTTTCCCACTTTTTTTTAATCACATCTCAAAATTTTGCTACTTTTTTTGTGCTGTAAATGATGGCCGTACTTCCTGGAGAAAACCCGATCGCCGTACATCCGGTAGATAAACAGATGGGTTTACCGCCGTTGCACTCTCTGCCGGTGGGATATCGTTTTCGGCCGACGGATGAGGAGCTTGTCAATCATTATCTGAGGTTGAAGATCAACGGTGCTGATGGTCAAGTCAGCGTGATTCGAGAAGTTGATATCTGTAAACTCGAACCTTGGGACTTACCTGGTCAGTTTTCCCTGCTTTAATTTTTTAATTCATCAATTTCATGAAAAAAAACCCCAATATTTGAGCTGTGTTGAACCCTAATTTTCCCTTTTTACATTTTCCGGAAGTCCATTGCTGGAGTAGCTTTGATTTCATTTCTAGAGTCTGATGCTTTTGCTTTAAAAAATACATATATACTTCTCTCGGTACATAGCATAAATTTTGCTTTAGGAATTCATTTTTACAGCTCTTTTTGGGACGTTGGTTTGTGAAAATCACGCCAATAATTAAGTTAGTTATATGTTTTATACTCATACAGTGGGCAATTCATTATTGAGACCACTTTGTTTGTTTTTGAAGGATAAAAAAATTTAAGGACTGTGGTTAATTAGCCCATTCCTAATTAATAATTATGTTACAAAGTGTGATGCTTTCCGGGATGAAAATGAAAGGAAAGAAAGCGAAATGTTTGAGTGACTGCTCGTATTATTCCATTGAGGATTGGTCTATACTGATTAGCTTTGAGATCATAGTGTTATGGACATCCATTTGTTATAGTAGAATGAAGGAAGCAAGACAAGAGAGTAAACTATATGCTGTGACAGTTTCTTTGCTATATTAATTTTTCATTTGGAATGTGTTGGATCTCTTCCCCGGAAACAGCCCAAACACACAGTGCACTTTTTTGACTGTATCTTTGGTTTTATCATAGGCCTGATCCCAAACCCCCCTTTCTTTTTGGAATGCTGAAGTTATGATTTGGAAAGAATATAATAGACTGAATTGCTTTATGGTTGCAGATTTGTCTGTGGTAGAGTCACATGACAACGAGTGGTTCTTCTTCTGCCCGAAGGATCGTAAGTACCAAAATGGGCAGCGACTCAACCGAGCAACAGAACGAGGCTACTGGAAAGCTACTGGTAAAGATAGGAACATTGTTACTAAGAAGGGCGCAAAAATTGGGATGAAGAAGACCTTGGTATACTACATTGGTCGAGCTCCTGATGGCAAGAGGACTCATTGGGTGATTCATGAATATCGTGCAACTGAAAAGTCATTGGATGGATCACACCCTGGCCAGGTCTGCACATCCTTTATCCATCTTATGCTTGAATTTGTATTTCTATTTTGTGTTTAAAAGATTGATTGCATCGTGGTGCAATTGTTGGTTACTTTTTATCAGATTCTACGATGTAATTATACAGATAAGATGCTGCGTAGATCATGTAAATCATGTCTTATCCAATACGCTGCATATTCATGTCATGGGTTACTTGAACATATATGGTTGGTTAGTTCTATCCTTATTTGGTTCTTATCTGTTTTTCAGGGGTCACAAAATAATGCAGGTACATTCTAATTTTATAGCTATTGTAGTCCATTTGTGATTGTATTATTAATCCCGTGGACTGAGCATATAAGGATTCTATATCACTTGAGGGGAACAAGATTCGTGATATTAAATATATGCTGCAAAAAGCAAAATATTTATTATATGAACTCTTGTTTGCGCTTGGTTATTTTTGTGGAAAATATCTTCAGCCAACATGAATTGTAATTACTCGTTGCAAAATTAAATATCCTCCGTTACATCCACTTGAGGATTTTCATGAGGCTCTGGAATTGTAACAATAATTGCGTAACCAGATGTTGAATTTTTCTAGCTTTGTTGTCGTTAGTTTTTCCTTGCCTAATTTGTATCGACTCGTGAAGTGCCTTACATTTAGTGGCAGAATATTACTGAAATATGCTGTAAATGCTCTCACAATTAATGCCAATTCTTTAGTTTTTTAGATGTCCCAAATAAAGAGTTAAAGTCAGAAGCATCTATTTAGTTAAAAAAAATTGAAAAACTTTGTATCTGCAGCTTACTCCTGAAATTGACATGAGGGCACTTCTATTTCTGTTGTTATTAGTGGTGATGCAATGAAAATTTGTTCATACTGGGAAATGTGATTTGCCTGTTGCAGGGTGCCTTTGTGCTTTGTCGTCTGTTTAGGAAGAGTGATTTAAAGCAGGATGAGCATGTTGAGAATTCCAATTTGGATGCTGAACCGAATACTTCAGTTGCCAAATCACCTAATGAAGATGAATTATCAGAGGCAGCCACTCCGTTAACGGTCATACAACCTATAAGTGATTGTGATGACAGCAATGCCGCAAAGTTTTCCAAAGGCAAGGTGAATGGCAAACAAATACCCCTTGAAAGTCACAGCAACAGCTGTATTGCTGACGATACTGAAGATCAAATGTTAGATATAACATCCATACCGGTAAGATAACCTACATCAGGATTCTACTTTTTGATTGAATGGCAAGCTTTTTATTGTCGATAAAATTTGTTGAAGGTGATTAGTTTCTTTTTCTGCCTCATGTTTAGCTGGTTCAGGATCTAGAGAAAGAGTTGGGAAACCTTTGTGACCCGTCATCACAGCCACTAGATTGGAAGATCTTCTCCCCATTGCACTCGCAGATGCAGGTGGAACTTGGATCTTCTTATTTGCAAGCCCCCTTGAATAATGACATCTGTGGTTATCCAAAAGATGTCCAATTTCAGTACGGGACAAATGCTCACGAGATTAATGACTTTTTGGACTCGATACTCATCAACTCAGATGAGTTTTCATGTGAAGATTCTGGACAAGAATTTTTATCACATCATATTGACACAAAAAATTACAGCATAACTGGTCCGATGGTTAAGGACACTGGATCATGTAGTGAGTCAGAAGCAGAAGTTACCCAAAGGCTGGTGAGTGGAACCATGTATTGCATCAAGTAATCCGTGTCATTTGCGAGAAGGTTCTTTGAAAAGCTGATCTTATGCTGCTTTTCTGTTTATTCCAGGTTGAGCCAGACTTCTTTGATCCAGAGGTGCTGTGGGACAATTTTGATCGTGAGGCTGCAGTTAAGAAAGAGGCCAGTTCCCTTGAAGGTACAGTGGTGTTTCAGGGGTATAGTGCACCAGGTGCACCTTATGTTAGTAATGATCATGCTGTGGGAAGTCTAGTTTTCCCACAAAGTACCTACCCTAGACACTATGATTATCCTCCTAGTTTTGATGGAAGTCAGGTCCCGGACTTCCCAAAAGTAGGACAATCCGGTGTTTGCAATAATATGGTAAGCAGTGAATCTGCTTCAGGAACCGGAATAAAACTCAGGACCAGGCAAATGCATAATCAACCTGATGACATGCTGTCTAAACCACAAGGAACTGCTCCCAGAAGAATACGTTTCCAAAAGAAATTGCAAGCTGGACCAGTTGAGTGTCGGAAGCGTACTGATTCTAGTCAGGGGGCAGAAAGTCATCAAGCTGTAGCTGAGGTAAGCCTTTCCATTCCCTTTTTCCCCCTAAAGTCATCAAGATACTACCCTCTCAGACATTATAACACAGACTATCATGTTGGGATTGTGCAGGGTGAGAAAGCCTCTGATGAACATATTTCTACCACCAGCGATACAACACATGAAGAATTTGAGGGAGTTAGTGGGGAGGCTGATGACTTGAGCACTCGAGTGAAAGATGCAGATGGTTCTCCAGTTCAAGAAAGTCTTGATGTGTCCTTGAAGACCGGGACAAAGCTCTCAAGTTCATCACGCGTTTACCTGTCCAAGGTTGTTGTGGTTGCAAGTCTGCTTGTGGTCTTTATTGGTGTCTGGGGGTGCTTTAGACTCTATTTATAGTGTGCCTCGGCTACCATACTTGTATTTATAGATCCCCAATATATGAAGGGTATGTGTTCAGGGTTAGCATAACCAGACTGTTCCTCTTTGTTGGAATTGCCTTGTATGTTTATTGCAGCAGGAACTTAAGTTGACATTAGAGACTGCTAGTGTATATTTTGAAGGGCTTGCACGTTTTGTACATGTTTCTTTTTAGAGTAGAATCTTACTATTGAGTTTTTGCTTTGCCAGGTTTTAGACCAACCTTTTTAAATTTGGGATTCTAACTCTCTCACCCTGTTGAATTCCTTTCCCTTGTCGTGTCACCTGAAAACACCAAAGCAAGACACAAGGAGATACATAGCTGGACTGTTTGGCACTTTAACCTAACATATGGTGTTTGATGAAAAGGTTTATTATCACCAAGACTTATGACATCTAATTTGCTTGTAATTCTTACAACTTGGGGGATGCTTTATTGATGGGAAAAATTACGTAACTAGATAAAAATATGATATGTATTACATAATATCACTACAGTTTGAAAAAATTATAATTTATAGCTATAGTTAGGATTTTGTTGTTATTTTCTCTCTTCTGTTTCTTGTAAGATATACAATTTTATATGTATACCAACAACATGTATATATATATATATAGTTATTTTGATAGATATACATAGTCAATTCGACAGATATAAATATACAATTCGCCTCTTTCTACTCTTTGCCTTTTTTCATTCGCCTCTCTTCTCTCTCTCCCAATCTCACTTGTCAAATATATAAATATATGTATATTAGTTACAAAAATATAACTATTTGACATATATACACATACAATTTGACAAATATACATATACAATTTGTCTCTTTCCGCCTTCTCTCGATCTCGTTCGCCTCTCTCCTCCACTCCAGGTCACATTGCCAAAGTTATACTGTGTAATTATGTAAAATATAGATATTTGACCGTATTAAGTTTCAAGTTTAGGCTATTTATGAAAATTATCCTCGTTAATAACATGAATAAAACGTCCCTTCACTTATTCCATCATGGATTTGTTAAACTGGAATTTTAAGAATGTTATATGTTAATCAAGAAAAATAAACAGGGAAAAAAATGGGCATGGGGTGAGAGAGGCTCGAACTCTCGACCTCAGGATTACTCAGAAGCTATGAGACCTACGCGCTAGCCAACTGCGC
>JAPFFP010000070.1:13478118-13488599 GCA_026153255.1 Solanum medicagineum
AGTCATTTTGCTTTATTCCATCATACTCCAAGGCCAAAAATAGTCAATGTTTGGCTCCATCTGAGATTGATGGAAATAGCATAACCAATAACCAAAAACCAAAAACCAATTATGACTAATTGCTTTGCTTGTATGGCCAAATTTATAAAAGCTCATGAATATTTTTGTTTATTAAAAGGAAAAAAACACTTATTTTTTTTTAAAAAAGAAAGTGTTTAATTAAGCTTTTGATGAAGAAATAAGTATTTTTGAATAGTAACTACTTTTTAAACTTTTGATTAGAAAAAGTAATTTCTCTCAAAAAATAAGTGCTTTTAATTTGATAAGTAAAGTTTGTCATAACATCTCCTTTTTAATAATTTGATAAGTAAGAAGCATTTTTTTTTTTCAAAAAAAATATTGGCAAGACTAACAAACTAAATTACTTCTCAAATGATTTAATCAAACGCAAATGACAACCAAAATCAACACTCAAATATTTTTTTAGCCAAATACAAATAATTATTCTCCCAAAAAAAAAATCGAAAAACACATCTTATAAAAGAATAACTCGAAAATAAGATAACTTCGACGGCCCAGCCAAACAATAAAGTTATATCTCCGATCCCAAATGAATGAATTTCATAATTTCATATCGCAATCCGAAAAGTATGCTGAATCCAAATCAGTACAAGGACTCTACATAAATCTATGTTATTTTATTATTGGAAAATTTTCATAAATAGTTTACGTTTGAAATTTAATTTGTTTAAATAGCTATATTTAACATAATTACACAAAATAATTTCGGCTATATGACTTGGAGGGGAGGAGAGAGGAGAGCGAGATCGAGAGAAGGAGGAGAGAAGCGAATTATATATGTATATTTTTCAAATTGTATGTGTACATGTGCCAAATAATTATATATGTGTAACTAATATGTGAGCGAGATCGAGAAAGGGAGGAGAGAGGCTAGTGACAGAGGGCGGAGAATGGAGAGAGGCGAATTGGATAAGTATATCTGTCAAAATGATTATATATATGTCATTGGTATACATATGTAATTGTATATTTGTCAAGAAATTGCACAGAGCGCGCGCGCAGGGAGGCGAGATAGAGAAAGAGATGAGAGAGAAAATAAGAACAAAATCCTAATTATAACAATAAAATCCTAACTATACCCATAAATTGTAATTTTTTTCAACTATAACTATATAATGTAAATACATATCATATATTTACCTAATTATATGATTTTTCCTTTATTTATCATAGTATTATTATTTATTTTCACTTCACCTAAAAGAATTATCTAGTGCCTTCATTCACATTTTGTATGAATGGAATTGTCAACAGACGGAGAATCCAGAATTTGTCTTTTAGATGAGAACTATACAGGTGGATTACACATGTAAAACAAGTGTATTTTTCTGATATTTCACGCAACTTCAACTTCCACCTCCAAATTAAATAAAATTAAAGTATAGCAACTCTTTTTACTTTTCAGGGCTAATGATGTGTATTTCATCAAATATAACGCGTAACAAGCCACCAACCTTTATTCAAAACCAAATCATTGTAATTTTTTTAAAAGTTTCAACTTTTCAATAATACCAACATCATTACGGGGCAAAGTCCACATGGAAGATTGTAGATTATCCTCAAAATAAGTCAAAAATCTCACCACATATTCAAATGCAATTATAATCAATTCATATATCAAATTCGACACTCGACTCAATAAAATTATTTTAAAATAAATTTAAAAAGTAAATATATTAGTTTTAAAAAATAATGTTATAAGTAAGAAAAGTTAATAACAATAACCAATAACACAAAATCGAAGGAGAACAAAAGAAAAGAACAAATAATAATATTAGAATTTTTTAAAAAGAGCAAATATTTAAAATATAATAAGGTAAAAAATAGCTATAATTTATTAAAATTACAATTTATAGCTACACATTTTAGGAGTGAGGCGAGCGAGATTGAGAGAGGGAGGAGAGAGAGGCGAGCAAGATCGAGAGAGGGAGGAGAGAAGACGAATTGTATATGTATATGTATATTTGTGAAATTGTATGTGTATATCTGTTAAATAATTGTATATGAGTAATTGATATACATATATATTTGTATATCTGGCAAGCAAAATTGGGAAAGGGAGGAGAGAGAGACACAAATTGTATATGTGTATTTGTGAAATTATATGTGTATATCTGTTAAATAATTATATATATGTAACTGATATACATATATATTTGTATATCTGGCAAGCAAGATTAGGAGAGAAATGAGAGAGATGAGCGAAATCGAGAGGATAGAGAATGGATAGAGACTTATTTGATTTGAGATAACAAGTACTCTTTTTTTTATTTTAGGTAACCTTACTTAATTTGATATGGTGTAAAAAAGAAGGAAGAATTCTAATAAAGTGATTTTTTTTAATGAACTAAAAAAGAAAAACTGTGGTATAAAATAGGAGGAATGGAATAATTAAAAACTTCACCATATATATTTGTGTATATATATTGGGGTAGCTACAGCTATCTTTAGTATGAACCCTCTTCCCCTTTTCATTTTTTGGTCGTTGTTTCACGAAAATTTTCTTTCCTTGGCTTCTCAACTACCATTGTGATATTTGAAAGCAACCCTGCTTCCAATCCCCAATCAAGAAGTTATTAGACAAAAGAGAGATGATAAAATTAGGGAAAATGGTGGAATTAATTGAAGAATATGGAATTGTTATATCAAGAATGAGAGAGCAGCTGTTTCTCCCAAGGCGTTTGCAGGTTCCTCTGTTTTTACAGAGCCTTCGTTCCCCTGTTATTCAAGATGATTCTTCTTCTTCTTCTTTCCTTGTATACTTTTAGTTATATACAAACAATTGTTAACTTATACTTAGCTGAGGCACTTTCATTTTTTTTTTCGTTTAATTTGAACCTTGTAATGTGCATCACTATGTACAATAATGATTCAATTTCTTCAAATGAATAAGGGAAAAAAAGGTTTATACTTCATGTTCATTTTATTTCCTTTTGAGCAGGCAGAACTCTGTGATCCAATCTCACGCGTTTGACCAATGAAAAAGAATTAGATATACATGTAAAAACGTGTATCGATAACACCATTAAATACGTAAAAATGTGTTCTCAGAAGAATTGACAAAAGTCCCAATTGGTGATTAGTAAGATGGTTTGGGCAATCCTCGAACTAGCTTTTAGGATGTGAATTAGGCTCAAGACCTAATGTTGGGCTTCAAAAATTAAAAATTGTCCAAGCACCAGATGCTTTGCACTGGGCGTGAGATGGGATGTAGAAGAATGAAAAAGATAGGATGTAGAAGAATGACAAAAGTTTCAGATTGATAGTTAATAAAATGAGTGAACTCCTTATAAAGTTTGACTATTATCATCTTTTTGAGTTAACTTTTGGAACATGAATTAGACAATAATTAATTTTAGAAATAGCTTCACAAAAATAATACTACAAGGGCAGTCATTGTAACATGTTGAATTCTACTGTACTATGCTTTGCTTGAGGATTTGCCCATTATGTTTTTAATTATATGAGAAGAGTCGTTCTTAGCGTAGGGGCTAGTCTATAAAAAATGAGTAATCGTTTCACAATGATTTAAATTATGATTATAGGATAGAGAGGGCCTCAACGGCTAAACGCAACAAAATGCGCATTGAATTAATGGTAACTGTCGAGGGGGTCCTAACCCATGAGACTCATGGGTCCTGAATAATTAATATCAAGTGGGGCTACATGCTCCGTAACACACTAGCCAAATTATAAAATTTTAAATATAATTTTTTGTAATTGCATACATATATATAAATTGTGATATCTCTTCTGTAGTGACAAAAATAGTCGGGGCCAATATTTGTGTTGGATTTTATATAGTATGAATGAAATTAAACCAATTAGAAACATGAGTGCAATTCTACAACGAACTAGAAAAACTAAAAAACATAATATTTCATGTAGCGAACATAAACTTAAATTTTCATTGAGTTTATTCCAAAATGAGTTCAAAAGTCATTTCTGGTCGCATTATAGAATCCTATGTGTGATATTTTAGGAATTTCCATTTATAACTAATACTCGTGGGACAGAAAGCTAATGATTAAAGAGTAAATGTAATGTCACTGGGTTTTTGTGTATGAAGCTCTGCCTCAGGTTTTGTGTTGACATTATGTGCAACAGCATTTGGTGTGGACCTAGCAGGCCACCCAATCACATGCATATATCCTAATTAAATTCCACATAATATCTTTCGATTAAAAAAAATAGCTCTAAACTTTTTTTTAATTTCTCTTAATTTGTATAATATTAATTAATTTTCCATCTTATTATGAATGATTCAATGTATTGACTAATCGTTGACATCCAAAGCTTATCATAAACTTTTCCAAATAGAAGCTTAATATGACTAGTCAATACCTCCAATTAAAATAAGAATTAGTGATGCTCATCAATCACCAATAATATGCCAATATATTGGACGTTCACTGCATCTAGGGATTGCACTTTTCTAAGTTTGTTTATTTTTGTGAAGTGTTAAAAATAATTTTATTTTTAAGTTTCATATTTATATTATTAAAAGTGTGAGAATCGCATCAGATTTTCACTCATAAATTTCAGAATCCTACCTCCAGTAATCTATGATAGTGTGTACTAAACTTTTTCTTTATAAAATTATCCTATGAAAAATAATTTTACCATGACAAAAAGTTAAAAGATTAAAATGAAGAACAAATCAAATTAGCCTGAGAAGAAAATCAAGAACAAATTAAATTAAGAAGGATGTTAACAAATATAGAAGAAGAAGGAGGAGGCTGAAAAAAAAAAGCACTAGAGATGAAGAAATGAAGAAAAATAGTTGAGAAATGATGAAGAAGAAGGGTTAAAGATCAATTTTAAAATATTTAAAAAATGTGTAGCAAAAGGAAAAACACGTGGACAAAATTTCAAGGTCTGCGTCCATGCATTTGTGTATATACACATTTAATTCGGTCTGTATTAAGGTATATTTTATAAATTAATATATGATAGTTATATTTTCTGTAATTTTAATATGAAATTCAAAAAATAATAATTTAAATACGTTTTTAATATTTTAACTCTAAAAAATAACATTCCGCAATACATATCACCAACGCAAATATTAGCTAGCTCACTATATTATTTGAAATTGAAGGCTGCAAGTGTACTTATCAGCTATCAACTTAACCTTCTTAGTCAAGAAAGTTGTTCATCTAATGATCTGAGAAGCTTATCCATATTGATTTCAAGTATATTAATCATACTTTGTCACATTCATGCATTTAATTTTCAAGGGGAACCACAAACTTGTTTTTTAATCAAGATTATATATTTTATTTTTTTATTTATTCCTTTAAATTTATTTATTTTTAATCAAGACTATCTATTCATGTTTTTTAATGTATTGAGCATAAAATATATCGAATAAACTATGTTTTGACATAAACTATTTTAACTCTGGATAAAAACTCCCACAAACTCAATCACGAGGCTGTCCAACTCTAACATTAATAGTTTGATCTCGACTAATGATTACCCAAGATAGACACAAATATTTTAGAATTTGCCAACTCTCAGTTTCCTCTTCTTTGCATTTCTTCAAGTTCCAATCACAATTTCATTAACTGCCATATAAATCATCTGTGCATCATTAAAACTATTGTGTATGTAAGCTTTATTTATTTCAAGTTACTAAAATTTGTAAATCAAGAAATTAAATTGAAAGGTTTTGATAAAATATAAATGTTTAAAGAAATATCTCTAAGTTTTAAATTATTATAGAGATTTTTATACGTACAACGACATAATGTCACTTCATACTGTAGGTACGTATTGCATGTTTTGTGTATACCCATGGTATGTCACGTATATTTCTATATAGACATAAAATACAATGATGTACAAGCTATACATTGGGAGAAAAAACTATTTAAAACCATGGGAGAACTTCAAAGAACAATAAAAACTTTATAGAAAATTAATTAGATAGAATGTCCAACAAATGTAGTGCTCTTCAAAATTTTATAAAAATACCTTCTTTTTTTTTTCCATTTTAAGTTAAATTAAACTACACCTTTTATACGGGGCATTTTTGTAAGACATTTCTTACGAGGCCAAAATATAAATATCACCTCTTACAGGGGCATTTTGAACATAACCCAAGAGCCTTAGAAGGGTTGATTAGAAATTAAATTGGGCTCAATTAAAAATTTTTTCAAAACAGATTAAGGTTTGAAGGGGTTGAAATTGAACCCAATTCAAATTATATTGAGTCAAAGGTGACCTATATTTGAACTCATTTTGACACCCTTAGAGGTTATGGTAAGATGAAATAGTGGAGTGAGATATGAAAAATATTTTATATTGTATTTTATAATTTTTTAAAAACAATAATAGTTTAATATTTAACTTTAACTAGTACTATAATTTATTTATTTTTTTGTTAAAGTGAAATATTTTGTTCACGTGGAGTGTAATATGACTTTTTAAAAAGAATAAAAGAAAGAGTGTAGTACACACTATGATGAGAGTAAAATAAAAGTGAGAGATGTGTTTCTTAAACTAATAAGCGATAGTTTAGGTCTAAAACTCACACGCACAATATTTTAGATATGAAACTTAAAAAAAGAAAACAATTCAAATATATTTTTATACTTATTTTATTTAAAAAATTTAAATTACTTGTCGAAATAAAAATTCAACTTTATCTCATATAATTTTAGATCATAATTTTATCTTGTATGGCCAGCTGAATCCGTAATTGAGATATATTACAATTTTTTATTGTTAAGATGATATTTACATTAACATCGGCTTCTTCGCCGGGTGTAGAAGAAATGCTTAGGGCAACATGGTAATTTCGAAAATAAACGAAATCAAGAGAAAGATGCTTACCGAAAACAGAATAAGCCAAATTCCAGCAATATAGTCTGGGAAGAGGAAAGAGCAACACGACCCACAGAGAAGAGTCTCCGATGTCTCCCTCAGACTCCTTATGTTACTATTTCTACTGGGTGTGTTCTCTTGCTCCTCGCTTTTCTCTTTAATTAACATCTGTTAATCTTTGATTTTTCGATTTGTGATTTCTTTTTTTGTGGACAAAAAGACTGAATTTTTATCCTGTTCTTGATACTGTTGTTTCTTGTTTTAGACTAATTAAAGCTTCCTGGGTTTTGATCAGTGGATTGAAATATTGTTTTGACTCACTCAGAGATGATGGGTTTAGGGTCTTTGGGTAATGGGGGCTCGTCATCATCCTTTTCCAATTTATCACCTTTAGCTCCACCGTTTACTGTTGATCGGTCCAATTCCAAACCCAGTCCAACCCAATTGTTGAATTTCAGTGATTCTTCCTATACCGGTTCAGTACCATTTGGACAGTCTTGGCAATATGCTCCTGCTGACCCATCACCGACTGGATACACTTTTTTCCCTTCAGCTACTGATTCTGTGCCTACAACTTGTAATATGCCATTATCACCTGAGTTTTCCCCTTCTGATTCTGTTAAACCCAGCAGTAACGTTTGGTCAACTTCAAACCCCACTGTTAATGCTTCCACTGACGCGTATGCGTTTGGCCATGAGGGATATTATGCCCCTTATGTGCCTTCTATAGTGAGCAATGAACAACCCTCATCTGCCTTCGGCGAACCTTCGCTTGATGTTTTGCCTAATTCTGGTAATATTCCTGTTAATGCATCCACTCAAGTTGATTATACCCAGAGCTTGTCTGGGTTGGAATACCCACATTGGAGTTTTTTTAGTAAAGTGGCTGATGGGAAGCAAGATGAAAGGAACGGAATTGATGGAAGTTATTCCTTGGGGATGGTTAATGCTGGTGCTTCATTTGGTTACAGGAATTGTATGTCTCAAGGTAATTTCCTTTTGTTCTTCTCTGTATTGTTACAGATTGCATGCATTCCTTGTACGGTCAAACAATTGTGTTAATGTATATCTTAACAATGAGAAAAAGGATGTAATGCTCCCATTTTCAGCTCTAGAATTTCAGCATTTTCATTGTTCATGTATGTTCCTACCATGATTTGTTTTGAATATATTACCAAGTTGTACGGCTCTTTGGTTATCTGTGTGAATTTGCTTTTTAAGTGCATCTCACTTTTATTTTATTTGCATTTGGGATGTCAATGTTAACTTGTATGGGTTTAACCATTCAATGTCTTATGCTTCTTGTTGGTAATAATCTTTTTAATTGTTTTTCACTACCATAGTACTGTTGTGTTTTTTTTTCCAGAAAAAGAAAGAAATCTAGTTCAGTTGTTGAGTAATATAATATTCCTGACCTGAATTTTCCTCGATTATCAAATCCATTTCAACTTCTACGTGTCTGATTAATGTGATTTTATCTCTATGTGGGGTGAGGGTTGGTTGCTATATGATTGTCACTAGTTCATA
Source organism: Solanum medicagineum (assembly GCA_026153255.1). Taxonomy (NCBI): domain Eukaryota; kingdom Viridiplantae; phylum Streptophyta; class Magnoliopsida; order Solanales; family Solanaceae; genus Solanum; species Solanum medicagineum. Next base: position 13,486,558 of record JAPFFP010000070.1, read on the forward strand.
GTTGGAGCTTAAAAAATCTTTCATTTTTCTCATTGTCTAAACTTGTTGTAATCATGCTATCAGATAGAGGCTTTAAGTGTCTGTCATTTTGTAGGTAATCAACTGAAAGGTGTGAACATAGCTGGAGAAGATTCTGGTGCTGTAAATTTTACTGACGGAGTATATACTGGGAGTTCAAGTGGTGGACATATAGATGCCAAATCACATCTCCCTCAAGAACCAGTTTACTCACCTCTTAACTCAAAAACAGCTGTGGGTTCGATTCTCCCCGTGTCTTGTCAAGTGGGACTTTCTTTAGGGTCTTCTATTAGTTACCTGAACTATGAAAACCCTTTTACTCCACATGAGAAATTCTTCCAGCCCCTTGATTCTTGTCCCCGTGATACTACATCCACATCAAAATCTTCTCCTGTAGTGGTTATCAGACCAGCACCTTCTGGAAGCCATTTCTCCTCACCAAACATAGACTTGCACAAAAATGTAGATATTTGGAAAACTGGAGCTACTAACAATGAGAAATCAGATGTATGTGACCTGTTAAAGGGTGAGGAAACTCAGGTACCAATAGATTCTCAGGTCAAAGAGTATTCCTTGGGTTCTAGCACACTGCCGGACTTTGGCAAGATCAAGGACATTTCTTTTGCATCGTCATCAGTTAACAATCTGTGCTCGACCCGTCCTTGTAGCAGCAATAGCATAGAGATTGTAGTTAAAGAAAGATCTGGACCTCATGCTCCTTACGCTAGTGCACCACCTGTGACTTTTGTTGAGAAATGTTCAGATGCTCTAGATCCTCATAACCCAAATGTAGATTCACCCTGCTGGAAAGGTGCTCCTGCTTTTCGTATTTCTCTCAGTGACTCTGTTGAAGCTCCAAGCCCACGCCACTTCAAAAGTAAACTAGAATGCTCTGATTTTGGTCAAAACAATCCTTTATTTCCTCCAGCAGAACATTTAGGGAAAAGTTCCTTAAAGAAACTTGATGAGGAAAATCTGCATAACCATAATGTATATGCAGGAAATGGTCTGTCTGTTCCTTCAGTAGGCACTGGAACTAATAGTTACATCACAGAAGAACACAGGATCAATGATGTCACAAAAGAAACTTATGTGCCTATGGATCTGTCTAGCCGTGGTGGAATACTTGAATTTTCTGAAGACCTGAACAAGCCTAGTAAAGGACATAATCTACCTCAGTACTCCGAAAATGATTGTCAACTCCAATATTCCAGCGGCAAGCACCTTAGTGTTGATGAACACAAATATGAACCCACAAAGCATAATTTGCCGGAGGGTTTTATGCATGCTGGTTTGAAACTCAATGACACATTAGAGGGAGGAGTAGTTGCTCTAGATGCTGCAGAAAATGTTTTACGTTCACCAGCTTCTCAAGAAGATGCCCAACCATATAAAATGGGATCAATTCCGAAGCTGGATGTTCAAACACTTGTGCATGCAATTCATAACCTTTCGGAGCTACTAAAATCTCAATGTTTGACTAATGCATGTCTATTAGAGGATCAAGACTATGACACCCTAAAGAATGCAATTACCAATCTGGGTGCATGTACCACTAAGAAGATCCAAAAAAAAGCAATGTTTTCCCAGCATGACACTTTTGAAAAGTTTGGAGAATCTCGTCGCTCGTGTAAGGTATGTCATTGGGAGAGAACAAATTAGCTAATTTTGTCTTTAAGTGTGACCAATGTGTTTAAATTGTGGAAGCAGTTTCAGTACCATTTTTGGTATGGAATTAAATCCCTCCTTCTGGACCTTAATACTTTTGTGGCTGTGGACTACCTCTTCACTGCATTGTGGACAGTTGGACCCGAAAGTTCTAATGGTCCAGATATAATGGATAGAAAAGGAGCCCGCATATGCATTTTTCTTTTGTGTGATAAGTTTTCAATAGCAACAACTTTGACATGATTTCACCTATTTTGTTTGTTAATCAACCTACTTTATCTATTTCCATCAATCTCGGATGGAGCCAAAGATTGACTATTTTTTGGCCTTGGAGTATGATGGAATAAAGCAAAATG
>JAPFFP010000070.1:13488699-13507380 GCA_026153255.1 Solanum medicagineum
GCGTACATCCGACCCCCCCTCACCCCGCAATGAGCGGGAGCCTTTTGAGGCACTGGGGTATGTTGTTGTTGTTTAATCAACCTACTTTGTCATGTAACTGTCCCTCAAATTGGTATGCTTCCCATGCTTGCTTTACTCTCTAAGTCTAATAGAGAAGGATAAAACTAAAGATGAAATGTGTATTACATGGTGTTATTGTTGCTGTTAGTACAATTGTCATCTGTGTCATTTTAGAATGGATGTCTTATGTCCATGAACTATTATTGTTGAATGAAAGAACCTCAATCATGAAGGTGCCCTTTTGGGCATTAATTGGGTCAGTCTTGTTTTTGTCCGACCTTTGAATACTTATATCATGCATTTCTGTTTCGTATGCAAGAATATGAACTAAGTTTTAGTATGTCATTCTTCTAACGGATTAATAGGATTTGCATGTCGGCTTTAGACTTTTGATTGTTGTGTACCTTTTGCCATTGACTGGGTCAGTCCTGATTGTCTCATCAAACTTTGGGTGTTTTTCATCATGTGCCCTCCTGTTTTGTGTGCAAATGAATGGATCTAAGCTTAAAGTTCTCCGTTTGTGTATTGATTGGATAGGCGATGTTTAATTTTCTCCTGCAGGGCACTGAGACAGGCCAGCCCCAGTTTATGGAAGAAGTTACTTGGAATTCTTGTGGACTTGGTAATCTGCAGCCTGAAGATAGGAGCACAAACAATGGTAAGAAAGCTGAGAATTCACCCCTTCTAACTCCTGCATATGACTTGGGGGATTCAAATGAAGATCAAGTGGCCCAGGTATGGATGCTCTGTGTGAGATGTGAAATTGTCATTTCAATTTTAGTCGAGTAAATTCGAGTGTTGAAAATGAGACTTTGAAGGAGTTGCAACTGTCCAGAGTTCTGTTAGTGGCCTAATATGTCAGGCTTGCAGGGTATAAAGAAAGTCCTCAATGAGAACTTTCTCTCTGATGAAGGAATGCAGCCCCAAGCCCTTCTTTTCAAGAATTTATGGCTTGAAGCTGAAGCAAAATTATGTTCCCTAAGCTATAAGTCTCGTTTTGACCGTATGAAGATTGAAATGGAGAAGCATAAATTCATCCAAGGAAAAGGTAAAAGCTATTTGTTTTGGTATCTATGCTGTGGCTCTGTTACAGTTGTGGTCTTTGTTCTGTTTCAGACGTTTCAGTATATGCGACTGTTGCAATAAGATTTTGTGCTTCAATTTTTCTCCAGACTTAAATCTGAATTCATTGGTGGCACCTGAAGCTAAAAATGACTCAGCGTCTAAGATTATCACTCAGAGTCTCTCTTCTTCAAGCAAAAGTGTCCACATTGACGATTCTATAATGGAGAGATTCAATATCTTAAGTAGAAGGGAAGAGAAGTTGGGTTCATCGTTCATGCAAAAGGAGAATGATTCTGTTAAGGTTGCCAGTGATGCTGAGGATTCTGTTACGATGCCACTAAATATCTCAAGGCAACAGGGGAACAACTTCAGTTCATCATTCATGGATGAGAAAAAAGCTTCTGATATGGTTTCCAGTGACACTGAAGATTCTGTTATGGAAAGATTCAACATCTTAAGACGAGGGGAAGAAAGCTTGAAATCATCTTTCATGAAAGAGAAAAAGGATGAGGATGTGGTTGCCAATGATGCTGAGGGTTCTGTCAAGGCAAGACTGAACATCTTAAGACAGCGGGGAAACGACTTGAATTCATCTTTCATGGAGGAGAAAAAGGATCCAGATATAGTCCCTAATGATGCTGAGGATTCTGTTATGGCGAGACTGAATGTATTAAAACACCGGGGAGACAACCTGAATTCACTTTTTATGGAGGCAGAAAAGGATCCAGACATGGTTGCTTCTGATAGTGCGGATATGGGGAAGTTTGGATTGATGAAAGGAGAAGTATCAAAAGACCAGAGAGCAAATGTGGTCATAGAACCTTACTTTTATCATCCCAGTGTTAAAGCCAGCGAAGGATATGATTCCATTGGGTCTTATGCCAATGGTTCTGGATATGACTCCATGAAACAGTTTCTTCTCTCTGTTGCGGATGATCCAGTTGTCCATTCGAATAGGAAGGCCAGACTGGGATATCCCCACTATTCAGGTTTGTATGATAGTTCTTCATCAGATTGGGAGCACGTCGCCAAGGATGAGTTTGTGTGACAGTTGATGGGATGTTGCATCGAAGATACTTGATGTTACTCTTTCCGGTTGATTTATGAACACATTGTATATATTGTAGAGTAGATGGAACTATGTATTCCTATTGTCTGTTTCTGATACTGCAATATCGTTTACTCGGTTGTGCTTAGCTGCGTAGTCATTACTATATGCTTAAATTCTGCCCCCACTTGAACAGAACATAATCAGGATCCTATATGCATGATTTTTGTTTGTTTATTGTGTAAAATATGAAATTGATTTCAATTTGCACTAAATATTTCAAATTTCATTTTTTATTTTTTTTTGGTAGATGACAAAATTATTGTGTTGACTAGCTGGTACATTTTTCTTCTTCATGAATCACGATAGAATATGGTACATAAACAAACTAGTATATTTTACCTGCAACCTTATCAATGCTACCAAACCAGTTGTCATGATTATCTATTTATAAGCTGGAAAGAAATTATATGTAAAAATTATTTCGGGATTAACTTTTCTTATCCGTCACATCAAACGAACGGAGGTTAGAATGCAAAGATTAAATAATAAACATAATACATATAACAAGTAGGATGTATTTTGTTCCGTAAAGGTGTATGATTGCTTGTATGCGTTAATAAGTTTACAATGTATATATTTTTGTTTATGACTTGACAGGGACATCTCACATAATGTGCAAGCTGGATCCTTATTGAAATAAATTACTATCTTATTATTTACACGATAGAATTTACCGCGAATGGCCTCTTAATATTAACGTATAAGAAAATATGGACTTAGCTATGAAATTTGTTGATAATCTCTTGCTAATATTTTGCTTAAATAGTCCTAACTAATTCATTTTTCTTATAATCAATCCATCACTAATGTATAATTAAATGAGATTAGCATGAGATTTTTATTGTTTAGCTACGATATTTTGTCTGTCACTAATTCCTTGATTTTTAGTACTCTTATGATTGGATGCATGTATTACCTTGTCTAAAATTTTATTCCAAATTTCCAACCATCAAATAGCGACATTATACTTAAATTAGTAAAACGTGTTTAACTCTAAGACTAAGAGTAAAAGTTTTCTTTTGAATTAGCAATGAACATTAATCGATGATGGTATGTTAGATTATTATTTTATATCAAATTGCCGTTTAATATTTATAAAATAAAATTATTAAAATATATATTTTCCACCGTCAATGCATAAAATATATACTCTATATTTACAGAGCCTTTCGACTCATTTGTTTATAGGCGGCAACTCTTTTGTAGTTTACGTAACTCAATGATTATGCATTCGATTTAAGAGATTAATTAAGAACTAAAAGAAAAAGAAAAAGACCCACTTGTAAGCATAATCTACTATAATTAGCAGAAATTTAGAGTTAATCAATGCCTAACCACTACACTTTGTATTTTCATGCAAAAGAAGTCAACAAAATGGATTGGATGAGTCGAAGCTTATTTTGTTCCTACGTAAACCCTAAAGAAAAAGAAAGATAATAAAATGTATTATAGTCAATCACTGACCAACTCCAGTTGTCCTTAACCTTCCAAAATATTGGAGCATCCTTGCTCACGTGTATAGTCCCTCTGTCGATTTGTACTCATAATAAACCATAATTCTTTTTTAAGATATTAAACTTATTATTATATTCAAAGAGTGATATGAAGTAGCAAATTTATCATCTTATTAACTACTCCGCACATCCAATTTTATTTGTCCATTGGTAAAAATAGATGTTTGTTGGTATTTGTCCAGTTTGGAAAATTATGGGATGGTTTGTCACTTAGTTCCTAATTTTACAATATTTATCGATGCATTTCCCCAAGGATTGAATTTTTATTATATTCAAAAGGTGATAAAGTAAATTAGTCATCTTATTTATTATTTTTGAGTATGTCAAGTTAACACTGGACAAGTAAAAATAAATAGAAACAAAAAATATTTTTTAAAAAATGTATCAATTTGAACATGAATAAGTAAATATGAACGGAGAAATTAGAATTTTACAGCTTACTATCTTCTCAACATGCACTAAAATATTATAGATTCACCAGGGAGATTAGTAATTGTATCAAGACAAGTTAAACATTGGGTCCCTTGATATCCACCGGCTGGACCTATATATATTGACCTCGATTATTAGTGAAATGAAGCTACTCAAGCTTACCAAGAAAAATTAAAGGAAAATGGGTACAAGAATGTTGATGAGTGCACTTATAATGTGGGTTTTATGTGAGTGTATGATGTTAGAAGCACAGCTTCAAGTGGGATTTTATGAGAATTCATGTAGTATGGCTGAGTTCATAGTGAGACAAGAGGTAACAGAGGCCTTCTCTAGAGATAAGGGAGTGGCTGCTGGCCTTGTTCGCATGCATTTCCATGATTGCTTCGTTAGAGTAAGTCGTAACATTTTATCTGTCGTAGCGAGTAACCTCGTTTTATAATTCATGTTATAATTAAAAAATCCCACCTTTCATGGATGATGACTAAAACATTGTCATTCCAGAAAATTACTACTGGCTCTGTAGGTTGATAATATTTTGATTCTGGCATTATGGATAGGGTTGTGATGGATCAGTGTTGATCGACTCGACTCCAACGAACACAGCAGAGAAGGACTCACCAGCAAATAAACCGAGTCTGCGAGGTTTCGAAGTCATTGACAGGGCGAAGGCCAGGTTGGAAGCTGTTTGTCAAGGAGTTGTTTCTTGTGCTGATATAGTCGCTTTTGCAGCTAGGGATAGCGTAGAGATAGTAAGTATATTACAGTTAGTCATGCAATTTAAGATTTATTAGGTACTAGTCTCTCTACCTTCATAAAGTGAGGTAAGGTCTGCGCACATTTCACCATCTCCAGAGCCCTTTCACCTACTTACTTGCACACTTGAAATTATTCTAGACTGGTGGACTCGGCTATGAGGTTCCAGCTGGTAGAAGAGATGGCAGAATTTCATTAATTTCTGAGACAAGAAATTTGCCCTCTCCTACATTCAACGTTGATCAGCTCACCCAAAACTTCAAAAATATGGGACTCACCCAAGAAGAAATGGTTACACTCTCTGGTAACCAGATGAGTACCACTTAGTTTTAAGTTTTATGCACTGACAGTTTACTGAATCTTTGATTTTGATGTCTAGGAGCACACACCATTGGTCGATCTCATTGTCTGCCCTTCAGTAACAGATTATACAGCTTCAACTCAACAACAAGCCAGGATCCCAGTCTTGATCCTTCCTACGCAGCCCAGTTGAAACAGCAATGTCCACAAGGCAGCACGGATGAAAGTTTGGTGGTGCCAATGAACCCTGCAAGCCCAGCTATCACTGATGTAGGTTACTACACCGATATTCTGGCCCATAGGGGCTTGTTTACATCCGATCAAACTCTGCTCACAAATCCAACTACAGCTAGCCAAGTAACACAAAATGCTGGAAATCCATTCCTTTGGAAAAGTAAATTTGCCAGTGCAATGGTGAAGATGGGCCAAATTGGTGTCTTGACAGGCACAAATGGCGAGATCCGAGCTAACTGTAGAGTCATTAATAGCTAAAGAAACGTCATATGTATCAGTACTCTAATCGGTGACTGCTCCTTTTAAGCTGGAACTTTCATACTGTTGTATCTTCTTCAACCAGTTGGTACTGGGAAATAGATTATGCATTTTTCTGCTGCCCTATCATTATGTCATTTTGTCTCATTTCCGGATTCATTTCATGGAAAGATGTAAAATAGACACGCTCGCATTGAATTGAAACTTCTCTGTCTGTCTATATTGGAAAATTGAAATTATAAATACCTTCAGTCATTTGATCTTAAGCCATGGTGCTGTCCAGGCAAAATGGAATTGCTAAGGCATTAATGCACAATATAAAAGTTCAAAAAGAATCAAACTTATAAAGAAAGCCCTTTCATTTCTTGATATTGGTCATTGAGGTTCTACGACGCACTACTACTCAATAGGGGGTTCACCAATTAACAAGGGCAACAAAAATAGAATGAAAGCATAACTTCTTCCAAAATTCATCACAGAGCATAAATTGAAAGGTAAATACTTGAAAAAAATAGTTAAGTGGTCAGCTCCATGATGGCACTGACTATGTCTCCATTGTGGGCCTTTAGAGCCTTGACTGCCCTGCACCTGGACACTCCTGCTTGTGTCATGACCAAATCAATGTCCCGAGGTTCAACACCAGTCTCATCGACCTCTTCTTCTTCCTCATCTGCCTCTGCAGCAGCAGTAGAGCCAGAGACATCTGGCTTTGCCATCACGGATCCCATGTCTGGCATCCTAAACTGCTGAGCTGCCTGTGTCTGCAACTGAGAGCTCAAATCCTCGATCTTAGCCTCTCCAAATATGACATAAGTCTCAGAATTTGGGCTTTTGAAGACATCTGGCTTTGAAATGAAGAATAAAACCTGCAGTATTATGATTGAACTGATTTGCGTCAAACTAAATTCTTCTTTTTAAAAAATAGTATATAAAATTCAATACAGATGAAATGAAGAATGATCAAGGTAATTTACATTTTTGGTCCTCTTAATAGTGACCCTGCTAACCCCTGTAACAGGTTTCATGCCAAGCTTCAACATGGCTTTCCGACTCTTCTTCTCACTTCTGCTTTGCTTTGAATTGCCACCTGCATCATTTCCATTCATATTCTTTTAAGAATTATATCACCAAGAATCATAGAGTGCGGCATGGTTATAACCATGTAATGAAGTTAAACAAATAGTGTACAATTTTGTGCAAAAGCAACACAAAAATGGATCATAAAACAAGCACAAAGAGATAAGCAGACTGCACCAGAAGGAAAATATATTGCATATGGTAGCTAATAAAATGGATAGCTAAGTCGAACATAAAGGCATGACGACATAAATTCATACAATGCTGAAATCCTGGCAATTAAATAATATCCAGCAAGAAATGGATAGCAGCCCATCCAATTCAAAAAACTAATTTTACGAAATACAAATATGTTTCAAATATTAATCAACCATATGCCAATTATCAGTTTAATTATTCCATAATCAGAAGTAGACGTTCGAGTAGTCAGTTAACTATCCTTTTCTCCTTCTAACAAGCTTTTGAAAACAGTGGCATTAAGCATTTAGTAACTTATTACTACAACCCAAACAAATAGTTTCAAAGGGCTCAAATTGCAGGGAGTATTAACCAACGCAGAAGTAAAATACCACATGCAATCTAATAACCTTCACAACACCATCTAAAAGGAGTGGCATCGAAATAGATTCAATTTCACAAAATGTCAGGTTCACTAACAGACCATATATAAAGCAGCACAGTTATACGACTGCCAAAATTTGAAGGAAAAAAAACATAGAGAAAATGAAACCATAAAAAGAGATTAGGGCGAAGGCAAAGATTTACCTTGGGCGCCATCTTCCTTGTCGTCGTCGTCGTCGTCTTCAGACTCGTCGGCGTCATCATCGTGGTCGTCTTCCACTTTCACGTCCTCCACGATAGGTTCATTCTCCTGAAGCTTCTTCTCGGCTTCGACTACGACTTCTTCGACGACGGGACCTGGCATGGCTGCTTCTTTCCGTGTGATGGAATGGGGAGAGTTTGAGGATAAAATTCGTAAGCAGGAAGGAGGGTATCAAATGATGAGGTTTTATCCTAGGGTTCCTCTCTTATGGGCTTCCTAACTAGAGCCCAGTATCATCATCAGCCCAGTATGTATGACCCATTATAATTTCAATTTTAAGATAAGAAAAATATATTGCTAATATCTCTCATATTTTTCATTTATTGATTTCATGTGTTATTTTTTATCGATCTCATGTGACAAATATAATATAACTACAAGGATATTTATAATAAATCATAAGTCTAATCTCGTGATTTCATATGTTTCTTTTAGATATTTCAATTCTATATTTTCGATATTATGGTTCGTAAAATGATATTAGGTACAGTTTGTGATTTTGATTTATTCAATTACCTTTCCACTTTGATGTAAATTTCTAATGATTTGATTTACTCTTATTGCAATCTTACTTATACCTTTTTAAAAATTTTGAATTGAAATTTAATAAATATCATTTAATTAATGATCAAGTAACTAAATAATTACTAATATAAAAAAATGAATTAAGTAATCCAGCATTTATCAACTCATAAATTGAATTCAGAATCCCAATTATCATGTTAAGTGAAGATAACTTATAAGTAACTCAAGCAAGGCAGCTTGCAAGTGATAAGCGTCACAATGCATTTGAATAATGTGTCGTGGACCTCTCTTTGCTAGTAAATTTCTTTTTTCTTATTTTATTCACTTGTATATCATATCAAAGTCGAATAATGTCTCTCTCTATGCTCTATAATATTTCTTTCGCAACACAAATTACTTTACCCTTTTTTTGCGTAGTTCTAACTGTGTTATCTTACTGTTTTTTCACGTCTTCCAAAAATTCTTGTTACCAAGTTACAGTTCTCTTTCTCATCTAAAATAGTTACCATTTATTCATTTCTCATCCGTAACCACAAAAATCAACACACCAGTGAGGTTATACATATATCAATCGAAAAAATAGATACAAGTACTGATATAGGAAAATAGTCCTAACTTCATCACCAAATTTGAGTTTCTGCTTGTCCCTGAACAAATTAGCCCAACAATCCTCAATGAGGACCAAAAATTGACCTTTACCTCATCTAATACATTCATAAAGATCCTCAATAACTAATCAACTACATGAATTTACATTGCTAAGTACCTTAAAATGAATGAGAATGATGCAATTCGCATGTGCAACCTGTTTGTCTCATGGCTCTAGTACTGCTTGTGCGTGTGGGCAATCTTTCCATATGAACTTCTCGTAATGCAAGAAATAGACATAAGCTACAACCTATCAAAAAAGATAATCACAACCCAATATTCTTAACTTCAACTTCTATCAAGGGCAGCCTATGAACATTTCCCCTTCCAATTTTTACATTTGGGTGGTCTATGAATTCAAGTTGTTCACTTTAACACCAACTTATGTTGCTTATAGGTTTGGCAAATGGACAATGCGGGCGGACCAAAATTGGTGGGTTATTGACCTGAAATGGACGAATTAGCGCTGCCAGCTCTGTTTCTATTTAACTAACCTGGAAATACTTTGTTCAAAACAAAATTCATTTTTCGGTGAAGAATGCATAAAGTAACTACATTATATGGTGAAGGTATTTGTAACAACTAGTTCAACCAAAAAAACAGTCAAATTAAAATAAAAGCAGCAAGAAAAAATGGAGGGGGGGAAGACGGCTTTTCTCTTTCTTTTGGTGCAAAAGGATACTTAATATTGAATGCTTAACCATTGGAACAAAATTGAGCCTTTTCTGTAGCTCCCCAGTACGTAGTATGTAAACCTATTACAAGCAGTAGGTTTTCTAATATATGGAGTCCCCACTGGACTAGACCATGACTTTAACAAGTGCACGAGCAGAGGCGAAGACAGAGTTGCCCCCTCTTTGGACCATGCCCATCCAGATTCTCTCGATCCAGCCGTACTTCATTAGCCTCCAAAAATCTTCAGAACATACAAACGGGGACTAACAAAAGGTGAACCATACAATAGTATAGTAGTACTATTGGCATCATGCTTCCTAGATCCTAGTTCTAATTTTGATCTATTAACTACAATTATCCACAAAAAATCAATTCCTTCACCCCACCACATTTAGAATCGTGCATTGGAACAAAAATAAGTAGAGTGAAGAGAACCTCTGCTACGCAGTTGCATCTGGCATGTGTGTGTCGCCTACCTCAATAGGCGGGACGGAAGCAACAGCAGCAGGTGCAAGAAAAGCAGGAGTCCTATCAGGGGTAGCATCAACATCAGGTGCATGGGCAGGTGAAGAGGAGGCGGAATCAGGCTTAGATGCTACAGTGGTGGATGTGGGGATCAGGCCAGGCTCATGGGACACGGATAGACCAGCTACATGCTGGGCTAGAATCTCTGAAACCTTGTTGGGAAGAGCTTCTAGCGTTAGCAAGATCTGTTTGAAGTTATCTTTCATCATGATTCTAATATCAGCAAGGTCCCGTTGAATAATAGCCAACTTCATCCTAATTTCAGCCAATTGCTCCCCATCACCATTCGGATCTGCAATTTTGAAATGCATGCTCGTGTGGTTAGTTAATCGAAATGCAAAGTTCATTTGTTTCTCTTTCTAACAAACTTTTCAAAATGCGGGGGGAAGGGCACTGAGCATTTAAATTGTTAAATCCAACAAAACAGAGCACCCAACATGTTAAATATATCGTGTAGTTATTTTTGGAATAAATATATCTTGTAAATATCTAGTTCCTTAAAAATATCTACCAGCTTAATTTTAAGGAACTAAATATCTACGAGATATATTTATTCCAAAAATAACTACACGATATATTTAACATAATAGTATCTACTTATCCACGAAGAGAAGAAATTTCAAGGAATTAACTAAGCGTGTAGCAGCAAATGACACATGCAATCAAAAACTTCAAGTCTTGAAATACCGCATGAGCTCTCAAAGCTAGAGTTTAGCCATGAATCTTTGGGTATGTTATGAAAATTTATCTTATCTTTACATATCTATTTGACCATGAAATTTGATCTGAAATGTGCCAGTTTTTGGAACTTCCACTCACGAAACTTCAAATTTTCACCTAGCTGAATGCATGTCAAAAATCAACTTTTGAAAACTCATATTCAAATTTCCACTTCAAAATCTATGGCCAAAAGTAAGCTAAAAGGAACACCGTCGGAAAAGATGTTTCACAAAATTACTGGTGTACCAACAGAGCATATTTAAACCAGCAGTGTAAAACTTGAATAGCAAGAAGCAGAATGAAGCTACCTTCGGCGTCATTGTCAGAATCCTCGGAGTCATCACCTTCGTCGGAATCATCCACGTCATTGTCGTCTTCCATGACCCAGTCATCCTCCTGAAGCTTCTTCTCGGTTTCGACGACGAGACCCGGCATGGCTGCCTCGGTATGGTAGCCTTATAGGAAGGGTTTTTCACTTTTCCAGTGTTTCGAGAGTAAATTCGAACGCTGAAAATATTTACTTTACCAAATGTTGGGGTTTTTACCTTATGTGGTTCCTCTCTATGGACTTGATAACGAAAGCCCAATTATTATAACGGCCCACTTATTCCTTGCTTCCTCGCCTTAATCAATCTAATGTGGAAACACAACTTACAAAAAAAAAAAAAAAAAACCTTTCTATCATATTTACTAATTTAATCTATAATTTAAATTTATTACGTATTGTATTATTAAATAATAATGTCTTATCAAATTTCAACTCAAATACATCTAGATATATTATGAAATATAGATACATAAGAAAAATGACGAGCAAAAAGGATAAGCAAGAGATGAGAGAGACAAGTGATATATGATGGAAACAAATGAGGGAGCCAACATAAATACATGCGAGTTACACTAAATACATGTATCTGAAAATTAGATACATTCTGAAATGCAAATACATAGAGAAAGAGGCAAACGACAGAGATCTAAAATTTTATGATGATACAAATACTAATATTAAATTGCAATCAAAGAATAAATAAAAATAATCTCATTAATTTACTTTTAGTTAAAATTTTCTTAAGATACATAAAAAATAAAATATAACAAGTAAAATAATGTTGTCTAACAAAATGATGTTGAAGTTGAAATTTTCGTGCTTCTTTTTCATTTACCTCACTGAAAATTTAAGGGAAAACTAAAGTTCATGACTCTTTGAAACAAACTATTTATATTCATATACCCCTTATATTACTCTCCCTAATTAATTATAATTAACATCCTCCCTAATTTGTCTACTATTAAAATTCGCACTGACATCATGTTGACGTCCATGCTCCACATGACGTCAGCGCTCCATCCTATATGATACCTATAGGGTATTGATATACCGACAAAGTATCATAGAGGATTAAACTTAATCCTATATGATATCCATATGGTATTAATATACCGATGGAGTATTACAAATAATATATTTTTTACTGATTTTAGAATTTAGCAAATAAGATTGCGACTTTTAATAATTTTATCTTAATTTTTTCTTTTTCTTTTTTTTTTTTTAAAAAAAGCCAATATTATATGATAATGATAGTATATGAATATACTGATGGAGTATGAAAGAGGATTAAGCTCAGTCCTCTATACTACCGATATGGTATCAATAAACCAATAGAGTATCATAAAGATTATAATTTCTGCTAATTTAAAGTTTAATAACTTTTTAATTATTTATTAAAATAAGAGCCTAAGTGTAATCTTTTATGATATTGATGTGATATCAATATACTGACAAAGTATCACATAGGATTAAGCTACGTCCTCTATGATAACGATATGACATCAATATATCGATTCAATGGAGTATTATAGAAGATTAATTCATAGCAGTTATGTTGTTGTCATGTTGACATTGTGCTGATGTCACGGGCGAAATAAAAAAGGGAAAAGTGAGATCAGAAGGTACAATAGTCTGGACTATGGGTACATTAACGATAAATAGTTTGGATTAGATCCAATTTTTGAGTAAATAATTTTATAATTGGATATATTTTGTCTAGTTTTTCCAAAATTTAAAATATATTACCAGGTTGTCAAACTGTTACACTAAAATATGTGATAAAGTTTTCACATATCCACCTGGCTACCAATATATAATCACTGGAATGTAGTACCCCCTCGTTTCATTATGATTGTAGAATAAAAGAGAAAGGAGTAACGCTCCTGAGGTTTCTAAAGCCACATTTGCTTGCACTAATCATTTTCCACTGATGTTGAAGCATTTACTGGTAAATTCACTTCAACCGCTAATATACCACAATGTTCATCCTAGATTTGTACATACATTAAGCAAAATATGTACAAAAATTCAGCTTAATTTTGAGAGACACTTGAACACAGACCCTCTATCCGAACTAAATATCCAAAATCATAACTAGGTAAGTAACTATATTGCAGCTAACAGGGAGGTCGAGTTATCACTTTGCACAAAAATTACAGGTCTAGGAGAGTTCCTGAATGCTTATTCTTCGATTACTTTTTCGAAGCGTTCCTCAAAGTCTTCCAAGCCTCATTATTCATGGGATGGCAATGAGTTGAAACGCCAGTCCAGAATTTGCAAGGAGCAGCCACATCACAGACATAGCAATAACACTGCATCAAATCCCAAAGGCACAAAAGACAATTTAAGTTAACCATATATGACAAAGTTACGAAGCATTAGAATGTACTACAAGAGTAGAGTGTTTCATATTTGTAGAGAAATTCATCAAAGTTTCAATTCAGAATTGTCCCATTTTTGGATCAAACAATGGATAGCTTAGATTTTTCTTTCTTTTAGAATAAGTTCAATTATTGAACATACAAATAGTCAAACATCAACTGAACACAGACTAGCTCTCATCTACACCAAAAAGTTTTCATGGTGATACTAAACCTACAAAACTAGAGAAAATCTAGAAAAAATGGTATCAAAAACTTATCCTGCAAAAAGCATTACATCTTCTGCCAAAATAGTTTTCCAAGGAATAACTGGCATTGCTAATCTCACGACTTAAATTACTAGAAAGAATCAGCTTTTCCCATTCAGTAATTCAGTTATATCTTCTATACACACCGTAGATGTTTCTTACCTAATTCATTTAAATAATTTTTTTTTAAAAAAAAGCTAAAAAGAAGTAAAAGAATAACAGAAGCTTACTACTGAAATACCTGAAGCAAGAACATTATACTATAATTGGATGCATAAATTAAAACTTTACATGAAATAAGCGAACTGACTTGGGAGACCCTTATACTTGGCTAAGATTATCAGTTGGATCCCTGTAGTTCATAGGGTTTCATTCAGGCACTTGTAATTGTCAAACCACACTTTTAACCCCTCTGATCATTACCGATCCTATTTGGCAACTTAATTGTTGAGTTGAAAACTCGTATACATTCAATTTTTGACTAAAAATTCACCTCTTTCTTCTTCCCCCTTACCCCGCTCTCGTTTCTTTACCCTACCCTCACATCCCACCAGAGGTGGAGCTACCATTTGGTTAGGGGGTTCATCCCTACTTTCTTTGGCGAAAAATTATACTATTTATACATGATTAAAATAATTTTTTATGTACATATAGTAGATGTCGAACCCCCTTCGACTAGTTCATGTGTCTGTTTCTTCAGATTTTGAACTCCCTTAATGAAAATCTTGACTTCAACATTGCTGACCCCACCCCTCCTGTCTGTTCTTCCCTCATTTTCACCACCTTTAAGGCTTCAATCAATATTTGAAAACCTCAACGGTTCAACCAATTACCAAACCTTCTGTTGGATAGCAATTATCATACCAAAGAGGAAACTACAAAAAGCAATAACTATTTCTCTTCTTCCTTAAAATACAATTCACATGAAAACCTCAACTTTCAATACAATTAATTATTTTGACACACTATTAACATCAAATCGAGAATACCCAAAAGCTAAATTAAAGACAAAAACACAAAAATTCCCAACCCCTTCCTCTATCACCATAAAACACCATTAAATTCCTTAGTACATGCTTCTAGATTCACCGAGCACCAACTCGATGAAATTTTTAGTTGTTTATATTTTTATTGGTTTGGAACTTTTTATAATCTTTTCACCTCCTTCATCGAATTTTCTTGGACTTTTGAATGGAGTGGAGAAAATAGAAAAGAAGATACAGCTGAGAAAGGGAATTGAAGAAGAAGAGAGAAAGGCGGGGTGGGAGGGAGAAAGGGGGAAGAATCTGATGAAGAAAAAGAAGAGGGGGGATTCGTGTAGTTGTTTGTATTTCATGCATATTTATCAGATGAGAGAAAGGGGTTTAAAAGATTCAGTTTCGTTGGGTTTAAGTGTTCAGTTGGCAAAATCATGAGTAGAAAAGCTTAGGTGAAAATCCGAGCCAAATATAAGGATCCCCAATGTCAACTAATCACAATAGCACTGCACTAAAACCCAAAGGCACACACAATGATTAACTTAATACTACAAAAACAACTATATGTCAATCCCAATCTAGTTGAATCCTAAAATGATTAATCAATGACATAAACATTTCAAATAATTAATAATCTGAAACAAATCTTACCATTGCACAGTGATCTTGGTGAGGTGTCTTCTCAAAGGGATGTTTCGCACAGGCATGCCTTGGATGAGGGAAATCTCGACGTGCAACCTTTTCACCATCAAGATCAATAATCATTTCAGCCATAGAATCCCATTAAGAATAAAAGGTCTATTCAAGGCTAAAAAATATATACAACAGCACATAATTAAAAATGGTAGCCAAATGATGGCTTGAAATAAGGAAAATGAGGAACCCCTCTTGGAAAAAACTAGTGATTAACTATACCTAGCCTTGTTCAGCAACTACAAGCAGAATCAAGGATAAATGTGTAAAAAGGTAAGTGCACATAGATAAGGAATCGCCAAAGAGGAAGAGCAAAGGATAATAATCCATCCTTTTGTTTGTTCCCTAGTAAGTAAACTTAGTAACATCATCCACGGTCAATCCAACTCTTGGTAGTTGTGCACCAAAGAATGTACTCCCTCTGTTTATAAAAAAAATGACCTAGTTTGACTAGGCACGGAGTTAAAGAAAATAAAGAAGATCTTTCAATTTTGTAGCCCTATATTGAAGTTATGTTGATATACCAAATGCGCTTTAATTTTGAGACCTTAAACATACCATGTGGAAAGTTTTGAAATTAAAGTGTTGCCAAAAAAAGAAAGGGCTCATTCTTATTCAAACAGACAGAGTAATTTTTAACACTATGCAAGGCAAAACTCAACTGGACAGATGATTGCAATTGGACGAATGATAATGTTGTTCAGGTTGTGACATTTTAAGAACTGGTTCACCGAATAACTAAATTCATGCTTGTACTACTTCACCCCAACTCTGGCAGAAGATAGGAAAGTCGCAAAAAGATGATGTGAAACATTTGTTGCTAGAATTCACCAAATTGTGTATGACATGTATTACAAGATATTTCTGGCAAGCATCTTCACTTGTACTGCCTCTCTACCAATGGTGCAAGTAGTCTGATGAGCTCTTATATTTTCAGTTTTGTGGAGGAAGTTAAAACCAGTGAGACTTTGCTAGCCGCTTGCAAACATATACCCTTTCTGGTGAAAATGTATCAGTTCTAACTCTAAGCAAGGGACATTCATGTTATTAGCATTTTGGTTATGTTACCAAAAGTTTTGTATACTCTAGGAAGCTTTGTACCAAAATATTCAACATATTCTGAATTACGGCATTTTACGCAGTTACTTAAATGTTATTTGTATTTACTAGGTGTATCCTTTTTTTTGTCTAAAGCCAAATTGAGACCAAGCTAACATATTAAGCTTATCTATAATTTTTAAACAATTACAGTATTGTTTGATTTAGACGTAAAAAGTTCACTTTGTCAATAATGATGTGATCTCTAACGGAAATAACGGACAATAAAGATCACCTTAAATGTAACTACAGCCACATTGCACATAGATATGATTAATTAAACTAGTAGACAGTAACATTTTTCCCAGGGCTCAAGCCTCCAAGTTCATAGACTCATAGTCAAAGAAAAGTCATGATCATACTAAATCCAAAACCCTCTTTTTCATTGACATATTACAACTAGTCATCTCACTTCCCGTGTTTAAGTTAATAATTCCTTATCATAACAGTTCTCCTATCTTAGATAGCTTCAATCAACTCTTTTTTTAGAAAATTTTACATGTTTCTCTAATTATTAATCAGTTATAAGAACCTAACCATTAATAAATTGAACCACATTTTATGTAGTGTGCAATTTTATATAAGAAAACTTCAAGTATAGACTTTCTAACCATTCAAAGCTTTAGAGAAGCGGAATCAGTAAGAAAAGAAAGAAAATACAATCAGCATTCCACAACTCTACTCAAGCCTTAACGGAGCAATCCCAATTTCAGCAATTTAAAGTCTAGAAATTGAAGGTAAATTAACGTTGGAAACAAGAAAAAAGGAAACCCCTCTTTGCTAAAAACTAGAGATTTGAGTGTACTTGTCCCTTTTCAGCGACAACAGAGAGGTCAGACGCATCAAGATTGTTCGAAACAGATAGCTTCAAGATGTCTACGAATTCATAAGGATCAAAATCTAGGATAAAACACTCCTCTTTGTCTTCAAATTCCTTCAATTGCTCTCTCTTTTTGAGGCTGAATACAAGTCTCAATGGAGTTCCTTCATCGGAGGGTGAAGAAGATAAGTCTACTACCAATGGGATAACACAATCCAAACTTTGAAGCTTCTTCACCGTTTTCAGTTCTGATGGTAACAAGAGAAATGAATGTTTGTTGGTAATAGAAGAAGTGAACGTTTGTCCAAATTTCGAATTCCTTTTGGGGAAAAGGAATAGTGTAGTCCGTAGACCTTCAAATTCTCCCCCTACAATGGGCCCTAGAAGTCTTTTCTTCGACAAAAGAGGCCTTAAGGGAGGATAAATGGGCTAAACTTAAATGTTACGTCAAGTGCCAATTGGACCTGGTTTCAACAACAGAGCAATTTCCTTACACGCCCAACAAAATATTTTGGAAGTATTTACGTAAATAGTATATTATATATTAAGTATTACACTTTTTTTGATACTTTTTTTATTACAATTTATAACATAATTTATTAATAAATTACAATAACATCCTTTTCTTTTTTCTTCTTCTTCTTTTTCTCTTTCTCTTTCTCCTTCTCTTTCCTTCTATTTCTCTTTCTTTTCTTCTTCTTTTCGACGTCCTTTTCTTTCTGTTTTTTCCCCTTTTCTCTCTCTCCCTCTTCATTTAATATTATATATTGTTATGAATGTTATTATTATTATTTTAATAAATATAATATATTTTTTAATAATGTAAAATAAATTAAATCATACTAACATATTTCTTATTCACCTTTTGCATTGAAAGATACTTATAATATGTATTATTTATTGAATTTAAAATGTATTATATTTGTTTTTTAATCATTTTCTCTTACAATAATATTAAAATAATTATTATATTGAAAATATATTACTTTTATTCTTCACGTGCATTAGAAAATGTCTATAATACATATGAAATATTAAATTTAAAATGTATTACAATTGTAGTTTTTATTTATTTATTTTTATTAATGATGTCAAAAAAATATTATATTTGAATTTCAAATATTCAAACACTATTTTTATTAAAATTGTGTTAATGCATTATATATGTATTTACATAAAACAGATCTTCAAGTTTAAAGAATAGTAAGAACATTATTCCATAATATTTGATATATAATGTATTGTTTCTCTAAACACTCCTTTCAATAAATATAATACATTTTCTAATAATGTAAAATTAATTAAATCATACTAAAATACATAAAATTCACACATAATACTTATAATATATATTATTCATTGAATTTAAAACGTATTATAGTTATTTTTTATTATTAATGATGTTAAAATAGTTAT
>JAPFFP010000070.1:13523054-13537426 GCA_026153255.1 Solanum medicagineum
GAACACTCTTGATACAAAAATTATTCACCCATATTTTCAAAATATAAATACTTTTGACGAAAATGCTAACTTCGCCACCGAATGAAAGGGTGTATCTTATATGATCTGATTGTCAAATATAAATTAGATCAGAACAAAGTTGTAGTAAGGCTCAGGCTCACCACAATAATAAAGTAGAAAACAAGTGCCACTGGGAAAGAACAAGAAGTAATGGGTCTGGGGAAATATACTATATTATATTTTAATAGTGATGAATGATAATAGGGATATAGTCCACCGGGGTGTGTCTTGTACGAAGGAATGATTTCCTAGAAAATATCTTCACAAGTGAATTTTTTCATGTATTTTTAGTATTGATAAGGAAAAAAATATTATTTCAAGAATATTTACATATCATCTAACAAAACATTATAGAGCTGGAATGTAATGGAGTTGGGGATACGGAGGCGAAGGTGAAGGTGGAGGTGGCAAGAGGTGGATGGTCAAAGGGGAGAATGGATGGATGTGGAGAAAACAGAAGACAGTACACTTGGAATGTCACTTATGCAACTTGTTTTTCCTACTTTTATTAAGTTATTTTCTTATTTTTAAGAAACTTATTTTTCTAAAAAATCATTTTACAAATATTTTGAGCAACAAAATATAAAAAAAAATTAAAAACCATACCAAACACACCCCTAATCTTCATTCAAGCTAATTCCTGTCCAACTATGATTTACACAAACATCTATTCACGGATTTTTCCAGCTTTTAAATCTCCGTTTGTATGATCAAATATTGTTCTTCCCTTGTATGGTGATTTGGGCTCAACCAATCTTGTTGAGTTAGTTTACATTTAACTAATCAATTTGAAAATATTTTACATTTTAATTAATCAATTTGAAAAGATTTTTCCTTCTTTGGTTTGTCATCTTATTAGTTCGATTAAATTTAGATTTGTACTGAAAAACTCTGCATTGGGATAAAATGCTCTCAATAAAGTCGAATGTATTCACAAGAGCGTTCGAAGGCTGAATAAAAAAACTTTTGGTTTGTCATCTTGTTAGTCTGTTTAAGAATGTTCCTCCGTCCACTTGTTCAATATATCAAAAATAAGTATCTAACTTTACTTGTCAAGCTTGAAATCGCAAAGATAATTTGTCATTTTATACCTATTATTAAATATTATTTATGTTTTAATATTTAAAAGACTTATAATTAATAGGGATGATATAATAAAGTTACCATTATATTTATTAATTTTTATGGAAAAACAGAATTGTTTTTTCCAGCAAAAGTTACTGGTCAAAATTATTTATTTCTTCTAAAAATACATCAATAGGTAAATTTATTAGCTCAAATGATTACCATTTCTGAGTTTGGTGTAATGAGGTTTTTCAAGTCCTAGAGAGTCATAATATTTGATTTGATTTTGTATTAAACAAACAACATATCTTTATAGACTTACAAAATGACCTCTTCTCCTCATAGTTTTCTTGTCCAACTCGCTCATTCGGCATATGTACTTGTTGCTTTGCCAATTGCAAATATGGCCTTTTAACAACAAAATACTGGAATAGCATTCTTTATTTCCTATAGCGGGATCTAGAATTTCTATTAAGTGGAACTATCGAAGATAAAATACTTGATTTTATGGAGAATTCACCTGGCTCATTTAAATACGCAAATCTTGAATATTTATTATCATAGTCTTTAATAGTTCACACAAATTCGACAGATTTAAAATCAGTGAAGCAAATAAAATAGAGCAATTGTTAATACAAGTTGACAATAACTTGCAAAACAAAACATTGGAGTAGCCATGTAATTGAGTAAATCAGCTAGGCAATGTGCCTTCATTTTTCTTTTTCCTCCTAATTTAACTCCATAATTTTTGCTCGATCTACAACAAAAAGGTGTTTGAAAGTGCTAGCAAGGATTAATGAAAATGGTGGGTTTAAAAATAAGTACTCAGTACTAATTATTAAGGGGACGTTTGGTTTGTTGACTAAGTTATAACAGTGGGACTAATTTATTAAGATAAGTCTACTTGGATCAGCATAGATGAGATATTCAGGATTAAGTTTTGGGATTAAATTTATATTATGTTTGGTTGAAAGTATAAATTTTATCTCACCTTCAACCAAACAAAATATAAACTTAGTACTAAACTTAATCCCTGAAAATCTCACCTCATCCAATGACCAAACGTAGCTTCCAATTTAATTCTTGAAAAGTTCCAAACAATGTTCCTGGTCCAAGTTCCTGCTCCAGAACTTGTTGTAATACTCAGCATAGGTGAAGTCCTTATAAATGGCTGGAGATCCATCTTCTGTGAGGGGTTTTGGAGCACTGATTTTCGCGCTATCGCACGGGCAAAGGAACGAAGCAACTGACATCCTGGCTTTGTCTGAATTCACAATAGCTCGATGCCATACGCTTTTGTACTTGCCGTTACTCACTGCCTGCATAATGACCATTGATTGGTATTAGATTAAAATCTAATTGCAAGTATGATGATTCCATCGAAATTTTGTACAAACTAGTCATATTTTAGTTAGGCTAATCTATGCTAAGCCCTTATCCATGCCTTGTAAGTTTGACGACAAGTGGGTCGTGGTTTACCTGCAATTGATCACCAATATTAATGACAAAGGCATCTGGTTGAGGTTTGATAGCCAACCATTTGCCGTCTTTAAGAACTTGAAGACCAGCTACTTGCAAATCTTGAAGAAGAATTGTAAGTGAATTTGGATCAGTATGGGCCGGAAGCCCATAAGTGAGTTCTGGTTGTGGACATGGTGGATAAAAATTGATTGCCATATGTTGGCCTTGTTCCCCTAATATATCTTTTATACAATTTTTCTCCAACCCCAGGCTCTCCGCTATCGCTTCCTGCAATCGGAATCCGAGTTGTCGAACTTCTCTGCAGTATCTGCTCACTATTTCCCTGTCAATCCGAACAATCTATAATAGTTACAAGTTCATTGTGGTTTGACCTTGTGAAATTAATTATCTATCTATCTTTAATTAAAGTGGTGCAACAGGCAAATGTCGAAGCTCAGCACAGATCCAATAATTGAATTAATGCGTGAAATCAGCCGCATTTTAGCGTGTTCATAAATAAATAAACAAATACTGCGTGGTGTTGTGTTGGCTTCCAATTAATTAAATTAAATGCCCCATGATTGAAACAAAGCACCGTTACATTTAATTGCAAGTCTCTTTCATTTGGAAAATTTGTCCTGGAAAACGCGTTTCTAGCCTGGAAATTCAACAAAATCGGCATATTTACTCATTGCTCACCAACCCTCTTTACTTATTTTTATTTTCATTACTGAAATTTTACTGTGTCATGAAAATAGAATTATTTTTGTGTAATTGTTTATAGGAACTTGAGATTGACAAAGATATATGAAAAAAAAAATGAAGATCTGTTATTAAAAAACCAGAAAAAGATTGTTGTTATGGTTATAATAATCCTTGACTAAGAGGGCAATTGAATTACCTTTCGAGATTATGGAAGGACACTGTTACTTTCTGGACATACAAACTGGAAATTCATGGGTGAGACAGCTTCTTATGGGTACACAAAACAATACATATTTTACACCTTATATCTATACTGTTTGTCCTGGTTCGGCTTAACATATTTTACACCTACTACATTATGCATTGTCTGCTAAATTAGTAGGCTAGACGGGCCATTTTAAAATTATGATATGAAATTTTAAAAATATTTAATTTAAAGTTTTAGTATCATAATTTTCTATTTTTTAAATATAACAATTGATATATAAGCTAATATTTTATAAAGAATAATTACTGATATTGACTATGTTCAATTTTATTAAAGAATACTAAAACTCAAGTTTAATTATACTTTTTTACTGAATTAAAGTTCTATAAAAAAAATTAAAATAAATAAATTTGTGATTGTGTATTATATACTTAGTTATGAACTTTTAATTATGTAGTAAAATAATATAAATAAAAATATTAAGGCAATTCTTTGATAGTTTTCAAAATTTATAGGGTTTTTATATTTATGAATAAAAATACAATTTAAAAATTCAAACTATATGACTAGGAAAATTCTCTCCAGGGACATTTAATAAAATAAAACGATACAAAAAAGATTAGCATGAACCCTATGTAAGGATCACACGCATAAATTGAAAAATTATCTAAAAAAAATTATTTTATCCTAAATAATTTTATATGCTCATATGTCCAAACAGATTCTAAAACTGACAAATCAAAAGTTATATTTTTATTTACAATATAATATAAACAACTAAAAGGCAAAGGGCAAAATATTTAACAATAGTACTTTTTGCTGTATTAATGTAAAAAAGTACTCCCTAGAATCTTCTCTATTTTAAAGGCCCGGCAACCCATGACCGATCACTTGTCACTTTTTACTGCGTACG
Organism: Solanum medicagineum; assembly: GCA_026153255.1. Lineage (NCBI taxonomy): Eukaryota > Viridiplantae > Streptophyta > Magnoliopsida > Solanales > Solanaceae > Solanum > Solanum medicagineum. The sequence continues at coordinate 13,527,467 of JAPFFP010000070.1, forward strand.
TCACTATATTGACGTCATTAACAGGGTGACCGCTATCATTGCTTACGTGTCCATTACTGGACAAATATTCACACAATGATAACGTCACCAATTGTGTTAGCCATGACGTAATCATTAATTAATTAGACTCATTGGCTACTGCTTTGAGGCAAGTCGATGGACTTTTTAGCCTTAATTTAATTTTAACTCATATCTCTATAAATTCTTCAATTTTTAATGTAAATTTGTCTAAGATTATTTATTGCATTTTTTTAATATTAATATAATTAAAAAAGTATGTCTTAAAATACTAGACAAAATATACATAATTTGATTATAAAAATAAAAATTATGACAATTAAAATAGAACGAAGAAAATAATGATATGTACTTTATAAATTATTTGCCATTTAAGATGATGTATGTCATGTGAATTATAATATAGAATACATTTTAAATATGTAGTTATGTACATTTAAAAATAGAAAATCGATACGTCAAGTGATTCAATTTATATGTTATACTTTTCTTCTTAATCACTCTAAAAAATAATGATATATTTCTACACTTTGTAATAATTCAACTTTAAAAGATCAATTTTATCTTTAATAAAATAATTCTTATTCATGATAAATTTTTATAATTTACTTTAGAACACAAATTTTAATTATTCTTTTTTAAGATTTCATATCAAATCAAAATAATTCCATATATTGGGACCAAGAGACTTGTCTTTTTTAATGGTTACGGAAGTAGTCAAACGTGGCCTCACATGCTTATTTCTGTCATATCTGACATGCATTTACATTTTTGTCCTTTCAAAATTCTACTCATTTCGGTTTTCATTTTTTTCTTATGGTAAAACAATGGTTACTCTAATTTATGTGGCTATTATACTTCTTGTTATCGAAAGTATTTATCTCATCGAAAGTTGAGGCGTAGCAACAAAATTATTGACTAGGTCAAGGTTACATCTTTGGAAAAAAAATCAATGAGCATTTTCGATTGTGGTTCGATATTTGAACTTCCTAGAAGGAAATATAGGTGACCAAAAACCAAATACCTCTTAAACAACCTCATTGAAATATGAACAAAGGAAATTAAAATTAATTAGGCTAATTTATAGACAATATGCATTCTAAAATAATCAAAAAGACCAATAATGTGCATTATTGAGAGGTTAGCTAGGGAGATTAAGTGGTTTTTGTCGGAAAATCATCTTTCTTTTTTATTTTAATTTTTTGAATGATTTGACGCTTTTTAGGGGTGAATTAATTTATTACTAGTCTCCCCTATCAACTTAATAAATATTATTTATAAAATATTAATACTTTTATAGTGAAGTTTTGTTTAGAGACAGAGATTTTTTTAAAAATAAACTTTATATTCTGTCACACTGAAAAACATCTGATATATATCTGACACACGTACAAAAAGAATATACTCTTTAAATATTGAAAATTATATTTTTAAATATACATATAAACAACTTAAATACACACTTGACGTGTGTATCTGACACATGTATAGAAAGAATATACTCTTTAAATATTGAAAATTTTATTTTTTAACAACACATGTGAACAACTTAAATACGTAACAACGCGCGCACACATAGCGTTACTTGGAGGCTTACTCCCATGCATTACCATACAAAGAAAGTGGTGCGTGGTTGACTTATTTACCGATAAAACTAATGACTCAGATAGCAATGTAATATATAGATTAACATAATCAAACTAATTAACACAAGAAAAAGTTTACTTAATGGAATGTTTACCTGAAAGACGAGGGATTAGAAGGCCACTCAGGTGCATATTTCTCCAAAGGATAACAATGAAGTCTGAGATAATCTCTCCAATTGTGAACCGTCTCTTTTTTAACATTAAAACTAGTAGATAATCTCATGGTCTTTGAAGGGTCGTCCGAATATAATTTTAGCTTCTCTTCTACTGGTAGATTGAAAAATTCCCTAGCTACCTCTAGCATTTCCTCTACAATTTTCTTCGGTACACCATGATTAATTACCTAAACATACATGACCATATAAACTCAATAAATTTATTCACTAATTATCGAAAAATAATTACTAAGTTTAACGATAAGAACCTGAAAGAAACCGTAAATTCGACAGGCTTCGCCAATTTGACGGATTATTTGAGTCCGGTCTCCGCAGCCCAAATCAATTACCGGAACATTTTCGCAATCGGTCACTTCGGATAGGCGTGGCCTATCGGATTCGGGTCGGATATAACTTTGAGGGAGAGTGGAGTGATGGATTCCGCTGGAAATAACTTTGGTTTCCATGGAATCTATGGCGCAGCATATAAATATAAATTTAAATTGGGGAAAAACGAGGAGGAGGACTAAAAATTTTTGATTTATAAATGAATAAAGATTTCCTCACAATATTCTGATCTCACTCCTCTGGGAAAGTTCTTGTTATATAGACAGGGCTCCGGGGTTAGCACCCCCCATGTGCCAGCTCACTCTACCTATATTTACCTTATGTGGTTCCTCTCCATGGACTTGAAAACGAAAGCCCAATTATATCGGCCCACTTATTCCTTGCTTCCTCTCCTTAATCAATCTAATGTGGAAACACAACTTACAAAAAAAACATTTTCTATCATATTTATTAATTTAATCTATAATTTAAATTTATTACTTACTGTGTTATTAAATAATAATGTCTTATCAAATTTCAACTCAAATATATCTAGATGTATTATAAAATATAGATACATAAGAAGAATGACGAGAAAAAAAGTTAGAGGATAAGCAAGAGATGAGAGAGACAAGTGATATATGTTGGAGACAAATGAGGGAGCCAACATAGCACAAATACATGTGAGTTATACTAAATACATAAATCTGTAAATCAAATACATTCTGAAATGCAAATATATAGAGAAAGAGGCAAATGAGAGATCTAAAATTTTATGATGATACAAAATACTAATATTAAATTGCAATCAAAGAATAAATAAAAATAATCTCATTAATTTACTTTTAATTAATATTTTCTTAAGATACATAAAAAATAAAATATAACAAGTAAAATAATGTTGTCTAACAAAATGATGTTGTAGTTGAAATTTTCGTACTTCTTTTTTATTTACCTCACTATCAAGATCAATAATCATTTCAGTCATAGAATCCCATTAAGAATAAAAGGTCTATTCAAGGCTAAAAAATATATTCAACAGCACATAATTAAAAATGGGAGCCAAATGATTGCTTGAAATAAGGAAAATGAGAACCCCCTCTTGGAAAAAACTAGTGATTAACTATACCAAGCCTTGTTCAGCAACTACAAGCAGAATCAAGGATACATGTAAAGAAGGTAAGTGCACATAGATAAGGAATCACCACAGAGGAAGAGCAAAGGATAATAATCCATCCTTTTATTTGTTCCCTAGGAAGTAAACTTAGTAACATCATCCACGGTCAATCCAACTCTTGGTAGTTGTGTACCAAAGAAGTACTCCCTCTGTTTATAAAAAAAAAAAGACCTAGTTTGATTAGGCACAAAGTTAAACAAAATATAGAAGATTTTTCAATTTTGTGGCCCTATATTGAATTTATGTAAAATATACCAAATACGATTTAATCTTGAGACCTTAAACATACCATGTGGAAAGTTTGAAAATAAAGTGTTGCCAAAAAAAAGAAAGGGCTCATTCTTATTCAAACAAACAGAGTAATTTTTAAAACAGAGCAAGACAAAACTCAACTGGACAAACGATAGAAATTGGACTAATGATAATGTTGTTCAGGTTGTGACATTTTAATGATAATGTTGTTCAGGTTGTGACATTTTAAAGATGATGTGAAACATTTGTTGCCCGAATTCACCAAATTGTATATGACATGTATTACAAGATATTTCTGGCAAGCATCTCGACTTGTCCTGCCTCTCTACCAATGGTGCAAGTAGTCTGATGAGCTCTTACATTTTCAGTTTAGTGGAAGAAGTTAAAATCAGTGAGACTTTCCTAGCCGCTTGCAAACATATACCCTTTTTGGTGAGAATGTATCAGTTCTAACACTAAGCAAGGAGCATTCATAACAGTTCTACTATCTTAGATAGCTTCAATCAGCTCTTTTTTAGAAAATTTTACATGTTTCTCTAATTATTAATCAATTATAAGAACCTAACCATTAATAAACTGAACCACATTTTATGTAATGTACAATTTTATATAAGAAAACTTCTAGTATAGACTTTCTAACCATTCAAAGCTTAAGAGAAGCTAATCAGTAAGAAAAAGAAAGAAAATACAATCAGCATTTCACAATCCCACTCAAGCTCTAACGGAGGAATCCCATTTTCAGCAATTTAAAGTCTAGAAGCTGAAGGTAAATAAACGTTTGAAACAAGAAAAAATGAAACCCCTCTTCGCTAAAATCTAGAGATTTAAGTGTACATGTCCCTTTTCAGCGACAACAGAGAGGTCAGAAGCATCAAGATTGTTCGAAACAGATAGCTTCGAGATGTCTAAGGAATCATAAGGATCAAAATCTAGGATAAAACACTCTTCTTTGTCTTCAAATTCCTTCAATTGCTCTCTCTTTTTGAGGCAGAATACAGGTCTCAATGGAGTTCCTTCATAGGAGGGTGCAGAAGATAAGTCTACTACCAATGGGATAACACAATCCGAACTTTGAAGCTTCTTCACCATTTTCAGTTCTGATGGTAACAAGAGAAGTGAGCGTTTGTTGGTAACAGGAGAAGTGAATGTTTGTCCAAATTTCGAATCCCTTTTAGGGAAAAGGAATAGCATAGTCCATAGACTTTCAAATTCTCCCCCTACAATGGGCCCTGGAAGTCTTTTCTTCGACAAAAGAGGTCTTAAGGGAGGATAGATAGGCTAAACGTAAATGTTACGTCAAGTGACAATTGTTATCTTAACCCATTATAACCCGTTCAAATTTGACTCAATCCATCTAAAGTCTTGAGTAATCGATGATGCCAGAAATGAAAATCATTTTTGTGCAAGCTTTTTTTTTTTTTTGGAAAAAATAAAAGTGAATGGAATACAAATAAAAGGCATTTGAAGTAAAATGGTGATTCCGGATGTATGGAGAAAGATAAGCAGGAGGAGCCATGAAGGGAATAAAACTTTATTGCTAGAATTTAATTTCCACTTTGGAATATTTATCTTGTCTCCTTTTTTTTTTTTTTTGTGGTAAAAATTTCTCTTGTCTCTTAATTAGGTGTAACTAAAGGGCTGCATTTATACTTTTCAATTTTTTAATAAATGTTTAGGAATTTTGTATTAGAACACACCATGTAGTTACATGAATTTTTTTTTAAAAAAAAATCTTTATATTTTTATTTTTACAGGAATATCTTGTAAATCATGCATTTTATGATGCTCATCAAAATTTTGTACTTTTATCTTTTATGATTAATTTAATTAAATATATTAATTTAATGAATATAAGTCAATTAACTATAAGAAATCAGTTAAGAATATATATATTTATTAATTAATATATTTTAAAGATTATCTAAATCTTAAATATTAATCTAATATCATTTATAAAGGCCTTATTTGTCTCATATAAAGATTTAATTTTAGACAAATAATTTTTATTTTTAAAATTCAATATAACTGATTATTAAAAATAATTTAAGATAACATCATCTATACTCAAAATTATTATCACTAGTCATAATCAATTGTCATATAAACTTTTTAAAAAATTTCATTAAATAATATTAAATTATCTAATACTTTATTAGGTTTTATAATAATATTTAAATTTTTTAAAAGGATAAATTTTACACCTTCTGATATTAATAAATAAATAATCTTAACTACTTGTTGTACATTCAAATTTTAATATAATACTTTAATATTTACATATGTGGCTAACTATAAATACCTAAATCTTAATATATGTGCATTTTTAAACGTTTTAATAATTAATAAAAAGAATTACTATCTCCGTCCCATATTATAAGGGCACTTTTCATTTAATACGATTATTAAGAAATCATTAATACATTAATAGACTTTATCATTTTACCGTTCATTTACATCAATGTACATTAAATTAAGCTAGAAAAAATAAAAAATGATTAATACACTAATTAATAATGAGTTAAAATGGAAAAAAATAATTAGTTCTATCCTAATTTAGTAAATGCCTTATAATATGAGAGAAATATTTATAGAAAAGATGTCCCTATTATGAAATGGTAATAGTAAAAAATAAGAACTTTCAAGTAATTCGGATAGGCTTGAAGGTCTTTTTTATTATTATTATTTTTAAGGAAATAAGTTTGGGGGCACCCATGCGTGTCAATTCAAAAATAAGAAGACCAGATACAAAGTCAACTATTCCCAAAGGATGTATTCTCATTTAATATAAATAAGACTAATTAAGGAATATATCTTGTCTTTCCTGCATTAATAACAAATACAAATGTATGTATTGTGTTTGTTTAGATTAGCCATTGTTTTTATGTGAATATAAGGCACCTTGAGCATTAACAGCCAAGTACGTACTCTAGGCTGAGCTTCAAGAATGTGACTTTCTATTCACTAGTAATGTCTGAAAAGGAACCACCAAAATTTGTGGTAGGAATTAGGATGCATTGTATCCTGTTCATCAATATCAAGACTTGGAAAGAGTCTTCTTTCACAGAGAGCACTTGATTATTTTCGAGTCTTATAATTATTCATCCCACAATAAATAAACACGTGGGGGAAGGGGGTGTTTGTTATGGAAAAAAATATTTTCTCACTTTTTTATGTTTGATTGGACAAAATTTTTAAAGAATAATTTTTCCTAATAATGAGAAAAATAATTTTTGTAATAAAAACAAAAAAGGTTGTATAATACTTAGCATTTTAGGATTATTATTTGCTCGTTACCTTCTCAATATAAAGCTCCCAACCCCTATCCTTTGACCATCCACCACCCTTGAGGCCATACTCCTCTTCCCCTTCCACTTTTTTAGTGTTTTGATAGATTATATACGAGTGTTGTTATACTAGTATTATTTTTTTTTATTTACTTAATACATATTAAAAAATAATTTTCATGAAAAATTTTCTTTTGCATCAAATATCTACTACTATAAAATTATTGATTTTTCACTGAATCTTCTATTAAAAAATATTTAATAGTTATTTGTACTGATATTTTGATTAAATTAGTGTGAAAATGTTATTATTTCGAATTAAAAAATTAGAAAACTTTCAACTATTTCAGTATGAATCTTTTTTCTTACCATTCATTTTTTAAGTGAGTTGCTATCGAAAATGAGTGACTATTACCCAAAATTTTCAGTAAGTTACAGTGAGATAAACCTTTTCGAAAAGAAAGTAGGAGAATCACAAGGTAGTATTATTCTCGTGTTTTTAACATGAGCCTTTAATTGTTTGCTCCCTATCACTACATACGTCAATGACGTGCTATTCTCAGGTTGATTTTCACCCTCTGTTCCTAATCTTTAAAGATAATAACAAGATACAGATGTGGCTCCTGTTTTTCTAATGGATCAAACGTGTTTATTGGATGAGGATTAAATGGATGATATATGACACAACACAACATTACACGTCCTGGCCCCAAAAGTTGAGTATCCTAATGAGAGTGCTATTAGATAAGAAAATTAATATAAATGTGCAAGTATTTTAACTTTAATCGACAGTACTAATTGACATTACGTTGCAAAAAGACACAATAATATCTTGTTCTTTTCAATCTCCTCTTTTTGTTTCAAGACGCAGTAAACTCGTGTTTTATTGGATTTGGTTCTAGTTACCAGTTAACTTGTATTCCTACCTAGTAAATTTTGTTACCACACGCAGGAGCTAAGAAATTGTGTAGTACTCCTAATTAAAAAATATTTGAATATATTTCTAATTAAATTATACTCCCTTCAACATAGTTGAATTTTCCAAATTTCAAGATGAATGTTTCAAACTTTTTTCATATTTTCCCTTGCATTAATTGAATTATTATATTTTCTAGGAAATAAATTACACTATATATTTATGATTTTACAAAGGACAATAGTGGAAAGTATGGTGTAAAATTTGTCTTTGAATGTTTTTCTTAATATGTATGTATTACCTCATAAATTCAGTTAATATGAGACAAGATTTTACAAAGGACAATAATGAAAAGTATGGTATAAAATTTGTGTTTGAATATTTTTTTTAATATGTGTGTTGACTCACAACTTCAATTAATATGGGACAGAGAGAGAGTAATATTTTAATAAAAAACATTATTTTTTAAAATTTAACTTCAGCTAAATAGACGAATTGATACCAAAGAAATACTATTATTCAAGTTAGAAATAGTAATGGGGAGGGACAAGTTGTACCGAAAAGGAAAGTCAGGCCTTCGAAATTGGTTTTAAATGCTTCAGGGCAGAGCCCCATAAGTCATTTTCAAGAAAGGAGTTCCAATATCAGTACTTAAAATCTACATAAAATACAAATAAATTTCTTATATTTAATAGTTATTTTAAATTTTTAAAAACTGAAAGTTTTAAATTTATCATAAATTTTAAATGTTAAATCCGACTATGATATAAATAATTAGAATATGGTGATTTATGCTTTCATGAGGAGCAAACATGACATGTTAGTTATGCTTGCGATCAAAGGATAGGAATTCTTTTCACCACGAATACTACTCCAAATATTGGAGACAATATTAAAGAAATATTATAAATGAATATTTGTTAATTAAATTGACTTATTAGTTCAATTTAAAGCTTAAAATATAGAATTTGATTTGGTAAAGCAAAATAATAATAATAATAATAATAATAATATATATATATACCCTGTATGGCAGGTATGATCGCCTAGGGGTGTTCCCGGTCGGGTTTATAACGGTTAATTCGCGGTTTTACGTAAAATACATTCAAAGGTCCTACACCCTTGAAAAGGTCCTGCTCAACACTTGGTATCAGAGCCATGAGAGATCTGAGTAGGCTGTAGAAGTTGTTATTCAACACTTATTTGTTTCAATGGATTGGTTTAGCAAACCAAAGTTTATTAAAAATATGACTAAAGAAGAAATAGATTATCCTGTACAGCAAGAATTACTAAACACTTGGGTGATTCCTAGAGTAGATATCAAGACTATTTATAAATTGGGAACATTTGAGAAATTTGCAGGAAAGACTACTGTAAAAACTACGGAGTTAAGTTTTACTATGGATAAAGATAGTGCAGTTTTTCGATTATTATGCCAAAATGATATAGATTATTACAAATCTAAAGATTTTAATTATTTACATGTTGGATTAATTCAAGTTGCTTTTAAACCTTTAACTTTAAAGGAACTACCTGAAAGTTTTGTAGCTGCTTTACGAGATGGAAGAAATTTAAATTGGAAAAATTCTTTAATTGGTTCTATTCAATCAACTTTGGCCTATGGTGCTATTTATTTTAATGCTTATCCGAATTTAACGATTGCTTTAAGTGATGTAAACATTTTACAATCCTTGGTTTTAAATGTTAAGATTCATAGCTATAATTATTTGCCTGGAACAGAAGTTATGTGTATTTGCACTAGAATTGTGTACAGACCTCTTTACACTCTATCTCCAAGATGTAAGATTTCAGAAAAAAGTGATGAAACTGTTTTCTTTGAAAATAATTTTTCTAAGTCAAAAATTATAACTAGAAGATTAATAAAATGGGATGAAATTCATTTTCCTAATGAATGGATTTTAGAAGAAGCTGCTGTACCTCAAGAAATTACTGAGGAAGAAATTTCAGAAGTAACTCAAGATAAAAATGGTAGAGTTACATTAAAATTTAAAACCCATGAAATTCCTAGATTAACAAACACTGCGTCCAGATTAACTAGATCAGTATCTTCTTATATTTCTCCGGTAGATTATACTGTTGATATACCATCTAGAGCTTCTACTTCTCAGATTAATTATGAAAATATTGTTTTGGACAAAAATAATATTGCAAAAGGTAATAATGA
>JAPFFP010000070.1:13537526-13565586 GCA_026153255.1 Solanum medicagineum
GGCAGGCAACGGGCACATGACCGGGTGTTGTGGCCTATTTAAGGGCACAGATAGACCAGTCAGGGGCAATGTGTTGGCTTGGACAAATTTTATAGGCTAAGTGTTTTGTGTATTTCTTTGTGCACGATCTTAATACAAAGTTGAGATTTGTTCTTGTATGTGCATGTGCCATCAAAAGTGAAGAAAAAACAAGTTTGGGTCTAAGAGTGTTGGACTGCCTAAGTGGGTTAGTCGCAAGGGCTGAACCCATATCAGTTGGGATGGTCAGGGACTCAAGGCCCAAGGAATTGTGATTGCGATATTGACCTATTGAATATCGTATGATTGAGAATAGATAAACACAGAATGCTATTTATATAAAGCAATTATTTTTTTCTAGAAGTCACTTTTTTCATTTTAATTACTCCTAATAAACCTCTTTTTTAGCAAAAAGTATTTTGAAAACAATTATCCAACCAAATATTTTTAAAAAAAAAAAAATTCCCCATACTAAACAGTAAACATACCGTCATTGTAAACATGGCTACAGGAGAAAACAAAACAATCAATTAACATATAGACTTCCGAACCGAATTTTACGTCTAGCTTAGGAGATGACTATTCTCTTTTAAATTTATCCATATCCAAATGAGTGAATTGTTATGCATGTAATCAAGAAATTATATTAGGTAAGTATTATTTAATTAAAAATAAATTAGTAAATTTTTTCTTTCTAAGAGTGAGTACGTAGAAAATATAAGGAGAGTGTCCAAAGCTAAAAAACCACATATAAAATGACACAATAATAATAATAGTGCTTATTGAGTATTTCTTCCTTCATTTTTACTTGGAGAAGTGAAAGAGAATGAAGAAATACCTAATGCTTGATGACAATAGTGGTGGTGTTTTTGATAACAAGTGAAAGTGATTGATGATTACAAATAATTTGATGGCAAAAGTTATCTATAAAAAATATTTTCTAATGATATTAAAATTTTATTCCAAATTTCAAGACTTACATGTTCATATCAACAAAAAAAAAATGTTTAAATTTTAAAATAAATAAATATTTATAATAACTAAAATGTAAATTATTCAGATTTTGATTTTTCATTAAATTCAAACAAATAGTATTTTAACCACCGCCCCATGATTGTCACTTATTTATTTAGTTATTTATATTTTCACTCTCTCAATGCCAAGACAGACTTTAGTGCATGAGAAAAATCCTCCGTCTTGCATTGGGATAGAAAAATCTTAGTTTGCGCAAAGGAAAAAATCAATCAGAATTGTAACAGAGAGAAGAGGTGAAAGAGAGATTTTTAAGTCGACAAACAGCCAATAATAATGTCTTAAATTTCTATATTCCTAATAAAAATTTTAAATATAAAAAGAGTATATTAAAAATATTTCTCTAAAAAATAATGTGGCAATACATGTATTAAAAATTCACTTGAAAAACGAAAAAGTAAGTGCTTAGATCTTCATACCGACAATTTTTAGACCATCACATAACGGTAGTTGGTTTAATTAAATTAGTTCAATGTTTTGCCACGTGAAAGTTCTGAGTTAAATTCGCCCATCTTCACGATTCATTGGATTTATCTAGTAATATTATTGTTATTTATTTAAGACAATATCACTCATGTTTTTGAAAATATATCCCACTGTTATTTTAATCAAAAAAGTCATTTATCTCAATGGAAAAATATCTTTTAGTCATAGCTTTGATATATATATTTCTACGGACATTTTCTAATTGGATCCTAGCAAGGACTAAGACGTTCTGGAGTTTTCAATATACGTTAATTAATATGGAGTTGTATATTAGGTGGCTTAAACCACGTTTTGGGAGACCCTTCTTCAAGTGGACCCTTCTTAGTATACAAATTTAATTACTACTCTCTCGGTTTATTTTTTTGTTACTGTTTTATTTTTCGAGGTCAATTTGATTAAATTTTAAAATTAAATTGAAGTAGCTAAATTTAATATTTGAAATTCAAAATTTAGATAATTGAAAACTATATGAAAAATGTTATAAGTCGTAATCTTCTCATATTCATATAATGAAAATAAATGTTGGTCTAAGTTTATATAGTTTGATTTCGATAAGTGAAGTAGTAGGAAGTAAAAGTAAATGAAGATAATGTTTGAAACACCATAAGAATGATTAAATCATTAGAAATCTGACATAGTTAAGACAGGAAATATATATCATATAACGCTACTCATATAAGAGGAAAATAAATACATACAGGTTAATTAAGATTACTATACACACCGAGGAAAACTTGATTATTGGAGCGTAGACATTAAAATTTTGTAGGATTTTTATAAGATGAGTCATATTTTAGTTATGAGTTTTTGAAATTATTCTATCCTAAATTCCAATTCATCACTATATAAAGAGTATTATATTTCCTTTAAAAAGGCATCTCAGATATTTCATAACTTCTAGGGATTATATATTGAATCAAAATATGGAATAAGACGGTCAAAATCATCCAAAGAAATTTTAGGAAAGAAAAATCAAGGGAGCAATAAATTTGTAGCTACATTTTTTATCAATGTTTCTTCATATTTTATTTGTGATTATAACATATTTTTTATCACTTAAAAATATGTTATAAAACGGAATATGATAAAATTTCTGGAACATTTTTTACGATCTTTAGATAAAGTTGAGTGATTTATTTATTTAAAAATCAGTAATCATCTGTGATACTTAGATAATATTAATAAACATTGATGATTTAGTGATTTTGATGCAAGTTGTTTGATCAGTGGCTTCGACTAATTCATCGAGTTATTTAATTTATTCTATCCACAAGTATAGATTATCAAAAATAATATGGTATTGCACGTGCGAATCGTATCAATACATAGTGTTGTAGCTGATGGTTAGCATTGAAAATTAAGATATTGCCTCTCTTCATTTTCAACCTTGTGCTTGCCTTTCTTGAAATAATCTTGTTTATTAGTTTTGATTCATCATTGAAGAAACTTCTTCTTTTTTTTTTCAAAAAAAGGAAAAAAAAAAAAGACTTAGCAGTTAGCACCCAAAATTTGAATGGTGCATTTTCGTAGCTGGAAAATTTGCAGAATGCAGACTTTTTGTTGAAGTAAACGAATATTTGCGCCATCATAAGAGGAATACGGTCTCATATGTTAATTTGTTTTTCTTGCTAGTCATTAATTAGCCTACGACAAAGAGACATTTAATTTATAGTTTCAAGCAATTGAAGATGCACCAACTTTATCTTCATGATTTTTGTAAATGAAAATTACTACACAAAGTCAACAACATTGTCTTTTTTAGACTAGAACTAGAAGTTCTTATTTAAATTATTCATTTTCAACTTAGACTAACTTAATTACATTATTTCTATTATACCACTACACTTATAATTCCTCCCAAGTACTGACCATTGGTCTTACTGGTCATTCTTAGGAATTGTATCAACGATAAGCATTTCTCATTTTTAACCATAAGATTAAAGATTGTAAATTTTAGTCGCCAAGAAAGCAAAATAATTAGAGTTTTAGAGGAAATAAAAAATCACAAAAAAAAGTCTTATTTGATACTCTCTTGATTAGTTGATAACAAAGGGCAGAAAAACTTCAAATATACTGGTGTAGCTACTTATATAGAAAATTATTTCATGTATAATATCATCTACATCACAGTCTCAGACAAGTTAATATCATTCCTATGAATTATCATCCCTTTATTTAAAATTATATATATACAACGAAATTTTGTTAAATACGTACATTTAATGAATAAATTTTCGGATTTTATCAGTGATAGGATGAGAAGGTCACGAAGTGACGTATTCTGAATGACGTCTATCGTAGGAGTAATCATAAATGAGGAATTTTATATATTATCTTATGTAATATTTATTTTTTTCGAGTGATTTTATATATTATCTGATGCCAGCCATAACAGCCTAGCTAGCATCTACTAGGATTTATTGATGTACATCTTTATTGCACCAATTTGCAAGTTGTCTTGATACGGCTGTATAAGTGTCGTGCACAACATAAATCTTTAATGAACATAGGGGTGAACGTATGTGTCATTTTTGGATCACCTAATCTGTGCTCAATCGATTAAATTTAATATATTATTTATATAATTTTTGAAAAATATTTTAAATATTAATTAAAAAAATTATTCTTAAAATAACGCGTTGATTCATAGGTGCAAAGGCATTTTTTAATATGAAACTTGGAGGTTCGATCCCAGCCAACAACATCATCTTATTTTTTTAAAAAAATAATATAAGGATATATCATGTTGTTGAATTTCTAATTTCGCCGAATTATAAAATGCTACTGATTACTTTCGTTCTTTTTTGGTTTTGCAAGTGGAAATTGACTATCAATAAACAAGTAGATGCGGACCAATAAAGGAACAACATTGATTCCGTCTAAATGAAGTTTCAATAACCTTGGGAGCTGGGATACTAGTCATTCTAGAAAGTTTAGATTATATTTCCTCGGTTATCAATTTTGAATTTCAAATGAAATATTATTCAAATTTAAAGTTGAAAAACATGCGGTCCTAAATGTGTACTATATTACACGCAAAGATTTATAGATAAAATTCCTGCTAAATAGTTAAAATCTCCTCTAAACTTGATATACTTTATTAAATGCATACCTAGATCATGAGGAGTCTTAGCAATCTCCTTAAACATGAATATTTAGAAATAAAACAAACTTCATTTTCCGATGTCCTGCTTTTTCTTTACAGAAAATTAGTTCTAATTCACTCTGCCAAACTCTAATATAATTGAAATGTTTTCTTGAAAAATCAAAATCATTATTCTTTAAGTATATTATTAATCATAATTCTTGAGCTTGCTCTTCCTTTCAGTTTTCTGCATTCAGGAATAGACTTAGAATTTTGTTTAATTTTTTTGGGCCAACCATGGTTGGACCATTTTGCTACTAGACATGGCCCAAAGGGCCTGTATATCTTAAAAAAAGAAGGAAAAATTACTTAAATAGATCCGTTTTAATAAATAATTACTAATTTGATGATATTTTTTATTTATTACTATTTATAGTAATATATAATAATATTATGATAAATCTGCACTTGTATTAAAAGTGCATCATACATACAATATAAATATATTATTACTGTTTAGTGGAAATAATATTTTACTGCTATAAATGATAAATATTTTCTTAATCTAGTATATCTATGTAAGTTTCCCAACAAAAAATGGCCGACGGCCCAAAATTGCTTTATAAAATTGAGAAATTATCAAAACAGTAATATTTTAGCATTGAATAAGACTTTATAACTAGGTATGCTTAGTTATGAATAATAGCAAAATATTTGTATTTTTCCTTTAGAGAAGAGGAATACAAAAACAAGTTGATTTGGATTTAAATGAATACATATTAAGAGGAGAGAGGCGAGTAAGATCAAGAGAGGGAGGAGAGAGGCGAGTGATATTCAGAGAGAAAGGAGAAAGGTGATCGAGATCGAGATAGGGAGGAGAGAGAATTGCATTTTGTATTTATTTTGTATCAATTGTATTCAAATTAAACAAATTGCATATTATTTTTATTTTACGTTGCATTTTATATTTATCTTGTATCAATTATATTTGAAATACAATAAATATAATTGTATTCATCATCTCTTTGATCGTACACAAATACATTTGATAGAGAAGATGAATTCATGTTGTATTCGTATGAATACAAATATGACTAATACAAAAAATATACAATTTTTCAAATACAATTTTTAAGAATTACAAAACTCTCACCTATATTTATTGAATACAATTGATACATAATAAATTTATATGTATTTCTTCTTATTGGCCCGAGAGAGGGGAGGGCAAGAAAGTTGATTAGGATACATTTAATTTGCTAGAAAGTAGATTAGGATACATTTAATTTGCTATTTAAGTATAATATAGCTAATTCTAAGAATATTTATAAACTGTTATTGTTTTCAATAAATAAATTGGGAATTTTGACTAGGTCCATAATTTTCCCTTTCAAAAAATTACAGGGAATAAAAAACTTCAAATAATAATTATAAATCGTAGCTAACGTTTAAAATAATTATTGCGCATAGCTACGGTTTAGATTAAATAGCTAAATATATTTCTTTTGTAGTTGCATATATGGAGCTCATATATACTAATCTCTAATTTTAGGGGTTAATTTAACAAATTTGGAGGCTCATATATAAATCACGAAAGTTTTGTATTTATATACAAAGCGAATTTTGGGGCTAATATAAAAATCTCCAAAACAAATTTGTATTTATATATACTAATCTCTTTGAAAGTCCAATTCGTATAAATTATTAAAATATAACGAGACAAATGTAAATTGGCACAATAAAAGTATATATAGTTATGGAACGTAATTAGCCAAACTGCATTTGAAGATACTCTATTATGTTCTATTAGTTAGCTATTTATAAATATTCCTCGACAAAAAATATTATATATAAGTCGAAGTCAAGCAAATTATAAATAGTGATTAACCATACCATAAAATATTGAAATCAAATTAAAAATACTGAATCATACTAATTAATAAAATATGATAATACTATAATATTTTAAATAATCAAAATTAAAGTTATCGAACAAAAATTTTCAATACGTACCGTGTTCGGCTAATATAAACCAGTGGTGCACGGTAAATTTCATATCACTACTTGGATATTATATTAATTTTTACCCAGGAGTCAAAAAATTTGAAAAATAAAGAAATGAGGTAAATATCGTATCTTTGATTGCATAAGTATTTTAGAACCACTAATATACCCAAGAAGAAATTTTAATAATTTTTTTATTTCAACCAAGTTATTTATAAATATAATTTTATTTAATCAAAATAAGTTTATTGTGCATGTCCACACTTTGTATATTTTTTTTATCCGTGTACACTTTGTCTATTTTACAGAATTAGGATATGAAAAAAAGTAATTTTGAGTTGTAGAATAAGAGAAATATAAGACTAATTTATACAAAATTTCACTGGTTTAGGGTTTAATTACGTACTTATTCATGAGTTTTTAAAATTATCATTCGTGCGTCCTCAAATATATATATTTGATGGGTTTATACATAAAATTAGGTAACACTTTTTATATACAACTGTATCCCAGTAGATTTGCATGTAGTTGAGATATATGGACTCTTTTGCGGCCTCGCTCTTATCTTTCTTACCTCTCTCCTATCCCCCTTGCCTCTCTCCCTGTATACTTGTATTTCAAGATGTAACTAGTATCTCAGATACATATATAATGTGATTCACATGCATTTGCAAATATCTTGCCTCTCTTTCTATATATTTGTATTTCATAGTGTATATAGTAACAAAAATGCATGCATATTTTAGGTATATTTGATTTGAAAACTGATATTCAATTATTAATTAGTGATATAATATATAATAAATATTTAAATTATAAAGAGAATTAATAAATATAGTAGAAATGTTCGTGTAATTAAGTAGTTTGGGCCTTTGTATAATGAATTGGGTTGCTCTGAGTTGGCATTTATCCATGTTTGGGCTTCTGGGTTGGCCCTTACATAACTAGCCTTTGTTATCTAAGGCAAAAATTAGTAATTTGGACTGTAGCCTCTTTTGGGTCTTCGTTTAAGCTATAGTTTGTAAGTTTATGTGCTCAGAAACAGTGGCGGACCAACTCTTTCGTCGGTTTCATCCAAATCATCTTTGTAGAAAATTATATTATTTAATATATAATTAAATTATTGTTTATTTGTATATAATAGTTGTTGAACTTTTTCAATTAGTTCTTGTGCTTACTTTTTTAAATTTTGAGCTCCTTAATTGAAATCCTAGTTCCGTCACTGCTCCAAAACCAACGAAAGGTGCAAACATTCATGTCTGAAGTTCAGCATCAAACTCCCAAGATTTTTGCTTGACATTTGGCCTTGCAACACCAAAACTTTCAACATTTTTGCTCAAACTTTAGGATTATTGTGAAGGAAAAACTAGATGTTTAAAATTAAATCATATATGATTGAGTTTCAACAATACAAACTTCCAACATAAATATTTGAAGTTACACTTGTCCAAGTTTTTGTCTTTGTAGCCCCAACGTAAGTTATTTTCCTTATAATTCCAACTTAAGTTGTAGTTTCTTGATGTTGTAACTCAATATTTATAACAATTTCAGTCAATCAACTCAAAACAAGCCGATTAATTAGAAAAAAATTAACTATTGATTTAAGTAAATAAATAGTGATTTTTCCATTAATGAAAGAGACACAACAAATTATATAAAAGTAGATGCAAAGCCCGGGATCATAATAGACGCAACAAATTATATAAAAGTGGTCTTCTATATTTTTCGTCTCAATTATGTATTTTTGTTTCGTCAGTCTTTCAAAAAAAGACAGACACATTCTTATATTAAATAAATGAGAATTTAATGATGCTATTGATATTTTATCATATTATACCCTATTTATTTAACAAACTCATTTATTAACGTGAGACCAAACTATCAACATCTTTTAGCCTTTAAAACATATCCTCGACATGGAGCAATCACATCGATAAAGAGGTTTGAAGTTTTAAAAGCAATATTATGAAGAGATTTAAAATTTTAAGAATACTTTTAACATAAAGAAAATACATTTATAAAGAGGTATATATTTCTAGCTTCTTCTTTCTATTACGGATATCTTTTATTATAATAATCGCATATAACTTAAATGAGCATGTCCAAATAAACTATCATATGCAATTGCTACTTTGCATTTATCCATCAAAAAGTTTTGATATTGATGAAAATTTTATTTTGTACTAGAAGATGGTATACACATCATTTTACACCATCCTAAATTTTATTCCATACCATTTCAAGTAAATAATTTACTTGGCTTCAGCCTTATAAGTAATATTTTTAGTGATACTTAAAAAATAGCAATATTATATACTTTACTTTTAATAACAAATATACGATATTATAGTACTTTTTATAATAGGTATATAAAATTTGTGTATCTGTTACCTGTAGAAGTAAATACTCTTTATAGAGAAACATAATAAATAACTGACATGCACATGATATATATAGAACGTATTTTTCAGATGTTTTCAAATACACTTTACACATTGTTCATATATAGTTGGTTTGCCTATATAGTTTGAAAATCAGTTGATCACACATGCAATTATGTCTTCTGATATATTTAACTTTTGCTTTGAAAATACATGCACTTAGAATTAAAAACTAGGCTAATGTGATTCAATTAAGATTAAATATTTTATTCACGTGAATAGAATATGTTTTACTACGTATCTTGTAATATGTTGCAAAAATGAGTGCCGAAAAGTGTTACTCATGTTTGAAATCAGTTGGTTATACATACAATTGATGTCTTCACATACATTCAACTTCTGCTTTAAAAATACATACACTTAGAATAAAAAAACTCTGCTAATGCGATTTCAATTAAGGTTAATATTGTATTCACGTGAATACAATATATTTTGCTACATATCTTGTTATATGTCGTAAAATGAGCATTGAAAAAGTATTGCTCATATTTGAAAATCAGTTAGTCACACGCACAGTTAATGCTTTCAGATACGTCCAACTTTTGTTTTAAAATTACACGCATTTACAATAAAAAGTATATCAATACAATTTTAATTAAGATTAAATATTGTGTTCACGTGAATCAATATGTTTTGCTACATATCTCGCTATATATGGCAAAAATAAGCATCGAAAAGTATTATTCATATCTAAAAATCAGTTAAGAGCACATAAAGTTGATGTCTTCAAGATATATTCAACTTCTATTTTAAAATTAGGTGCACTTATAATAAAAAAACTATATTAATGCAATTTCAATTAAAAGTAAACATTAATGTGAATCCAATATATCTTGCTACATATCGCAAAAATGAGCACCGAAAAGTGTTACTCATGCAATTGAACCTTGAACGAAACGGCCCACTAAACCCAAACAAGAAGTGAAGCTTCCAGATCAATTCGTCCATAGCCACCGAAGATGACTGTGTCTTGGTCTTCCCTTCGAACGAACTGCCAGTCAACATGACCAGTTTTCCATGTAAGCCCAACAGCATGTTTTTCAATTTCAATTCGTTACCGAAACCATAAGCTTCAACTTTCATTTCTCCAAACTCATCCTGTCCAAAAATGGAAAATTCCAGTCAAGAATCGCATCTTCGATCTGAAAATTCCGTTACATATGACTCCTCTTATCCTATCTACGCCATGGCTGTTTCCTCCTTCCCTTCTTCCGTCCCGAGTCGCCGCCGTCGAATTGCTGTCGGCAGTTTTATCGAGGAGTTCAACAATCGTGTCGATATTCTCTGTTTCGATGAAGATACCTTAACCCTTAAGCCTGTTCCAAACCTCTCTTTCGAACACCCTTATCCACCTACGAAGCTCATGTTCCATCCTAATCCTTCTGCTTCTCTCAAGTCCAAAGACATTCTTGCCTCTTCCGGTGACTACCTCCGTCTCTGGGAAGTTGGTGATACTTCTATTGAACCCCTTTTAACTCTCAGTAACAATAAAACTAGTGAATACTGTGCCCCTTTGACCTCTTTTGATTGGAACGAGGTGGAGCCAAGAAGAATTGGTACTTCCAGTATAGACACTACTTGTACAATCTGGGATGTTGAAAAAGGGGCTGTCGAAACCCAATTGATAGCCCATGACAAAGAGGTTTATGATATAGCTTGGGGTGAAGCTGGGGTTTTTGCTTCGGTATCTGCTGATGGGTCGGTTAGGATTTTTGATTTGAGGGATAAGGAACATTCGACGATTATTTATGAGAGTCCCAAACCGGACACTCCGTTGTTGAGGTTGGCTTGGAACAAGCAAGATTTGAGATACATGGCTACCATATTGATGGATAGCAACAAGGTTGTGATTTTAGATATTAGGTCTCCAGCAATGCCTGTGGCTGAGTTGGAAAGGCATCAGGCGAGTGTCAATGCTATTGCTTGGGCTCCACAGAGTTGTAGACATATCTGTTCTGCTGGGGATGACGGTCAGGCGCTCATTTGGGAGTTGCCAACTGTTGCAGGGCCTAATGGGATTGATCCTATGTCAATGTACTCTGCTGGAGCTGAGATTAATCAAATTCAGTGGTCTGCTGCACAACGTGATTGGATTGCGATTGCGTTTTCTAACAAGTTGCAGCTGCTTAAAGTATAAGGTGATTGGATGATGAATTTTATCTGTAAGATAACTACTAGTATTGCTTTACTATGTCTTTTAATCCATGGCCGAAAGGGGTTGGAACTTAGATGTTGTTGTGCTTCCTTTTTGGACTGCTTTAGTGTGTTATACATTTAGATAGTTACAACTTATCGTGTGTGGCAAAAGAACAGAACAGGAAAAGCTGTTCAGTAATTCTGAGCTGATTCTTGCTTGTCGTAGTTAATGTATTAATGAATTATTGAATGAATTTTAGTATGCCTTTTAATCTGTGGTGGAGGCGCTTGGTGCTTAGATGTTACTGTATATCCCTTTTGGACTGCTCAACCATGTTATACATCTAGATAGTTACAACTCATTGTGTGTGGCGATAGAACAAAACAGAAATGCTGATTCAGGAATTCTGAGATTCTGCTGATCCTTGCTTGTGGTGGATAATGTATTAATGAGTTATTGAACGAAGGATGCCTGTCTATGTGGTTTCACTTATTGATGTAGTTCCTTATCACGAATAGAAATAAAATTTGATTTGTATCTGTTGAGTTAGGGAAATCAACCCATGTTGTGATGTAAAATGTGAAATTTAACTTACAGAAACTAGAAGCACAGTTGAACTAGCTACTATTTAATGTAACTTCTTAACCAATTGTGTTGGATCATGAGACATATATAGCCTTTGCTTCTGCTTTGGAAAATTCTGCTTTAACATATCTTTGGGTGACTTCTTTTATTAAGTAATATGGCTATAAATGATATTAATGACAATTGTGATTCAACATTATGAATAGAAGAACAGAGGCAGTACATGCTTGGAATCATGATCTCAGCATTGTTTTCTGGGGACCCTGGCTTTTTATATTTGTATGGATCAGTGACAACCTATTGGTGGCAAATTCAACAGGCTTTAGATTTTAAATTCAACTTATATTTCTAAATTATAGTTACTCTATGACAATTTGCGCATTTGATATTGTAAAGAGGGCTGAAGATTTAAATATTTCATGTTGTTCCATTGCTTCAGTTATTGTATTATTTGTCGTTACTATTATTCTCTTCTACATTGCTTCTTTGCTATTGTATTTTCACTGTTTCTTGATATGTTTTACGTGAGTCGAGGTTATCGAAAACCACCTCTTTACTTTCACAAGGTAGGGGTAAGGCTACGTACACACCACCCTCTCCAGACTCCACTTGTGGTTGTGGGATTACATTGGGTATGTTGTTGTTGTTATTAGAGGGCTGAAGATGGGCAAGGGATTATTGGCAGATTAGTGTGGATAGAATCATGAAAGAACTCAGAGGTTGTTTGCTAATGTGATATCTATTAATAGCATCGAGTTTGGCATTCCAAGCTACATATTGAGTTTCCAATTTTGGAACTGGAGAATGTGATGCGTCCAATTATGGAATCAAGAAATAGAATGATTATGGAAAACGTCGGAGATTTTAGGCACATACTGGATAGAAAATAAATTAAGATGAGACTAAATAAAAAATAAAGGGTAAGAAACTCTAGGAGTCACTTACATGGTCGACAAGCTTTAAATTATTGGCTTTTGAAGCACATTCGTGGTTAATTTGTTTGCTGAACTTATTTAAAATGAAGTTATGGACTGCATGAAAGTTCATAGCAACTGTTTTCTCATATGTTGCTGGATTGCTACTAGCACATGGAGTAATAATGTTATCGTGGAGTACTTTGAGACTTCAGTGAAAAAATATCATTAGATGTGGTCGTGTGAAAAGTGAAAACTCTCTGTTTAAAAATAGGACACTGCTAAGCAGTTTCATGTTACCTTCATGTATTCTGTTTATGACTTGAAACCGATATTATTTTTCATGAAATGCCGTCAATTTTTTGTCGTCTTAAAGTGGGTCTAGGTATTCTCCTCATTGCTGTTTCCGTGGTGCTGTAAAAGTAATCGTTACCATAGTGTAGGCTCTGCAATTACAGGAAAACCTTGAACTATATGAGGAAATGTAACTTTAGGATTTCCGTTGCAATTATGCAGCGTAGGAGCTATATATTTGGATATTAGTTTCTGCAATTGCAGCTCTGACAATCTTATCTAACTGTCAGGAATGAAAATTTCAACTTTGTATGATGTCCTCTGTTGATTAATTTTTATTTGAGCCATCTTGGACCATATTGTTGTGCACTAGTAGATGCTCTGTTCCTTATTTTTAATTCTTGGTTTTGTGTGATGTCACTTTTTGAAAATAGGTGATTCTCAGAATGAGCGTTAACTAGTGCTACTCATGATATTGGACCTTAAACCAACCGGCCCACTAAAGTATAACTCTTCTGGGGGCCCAAATAAGAACTGAATCTTCCAGATCAACTCATCCATTGCCACCAAAGACAAATCTGTCTTGGTCTTGTCAAAGCAAACCGCTTTTCTTCTCGTGCAATCCGCCAGTCAGCATGAAATTTTTTTTATGTAAGCTCAAAGTTTTCCTATTCCAGTTTGTGAGCAAATCCATAACGCGCCCACATTCATAACTTCAACTTCCATTTCCCCAATTTTCATCCCCTCTGAAAATGGAAAATTCGAGGCAAAAATTTCATCTCCGATCGGAAAATGTCGCTACATTTGACTCAGCTTACCCGATCTACCCCATCGCTTTTTCCTCCTCCACTTTTCCGTTCCCGTACCGCCATCCTCGAATTGCCGTTGGCAGCTTTATCGAAGGGGTCAACAATTATGTCGATATTCTCTCTTTCGATAAAGATACCCTAACCCTTAAGCCTGTTCAGGATCTCTGTTTTGAGCTCCCTTATCCGCCTACAAAGCTCATGTTCCATCCTAATCCTTCTGCTTCTCTCAAGTCCAATGACATTCTTGCCTCTTCGGGGGACCACCTCCGCCTTTGGGAAGTTAGTGATACGTCTATTGAACCCCCTTTCACTCTCAGTAAGAACAAAACTGGTAAATACGTTGCCCCTTTGACGTCTTTTGATTGGAATGAGGTGGAGCCCAGAAGAATCGGTACGTCCAGTATAGACTGTAGTTGTACCATCTGGGATGTTGAAAGAGGGGCTGTTGAATCTGAATTGATAGTCCATGAGAAAGAGGTTTACGATATAGCTTGGGGTGATGCTGCAGTTTTTGCTTCCGTTTCTGCTGATGGGTCAGTTAGGATTTTTGATTTGAGGGATACGAAACATTTAGCGGCTATTTATCGGAGTCCAGAACCAAACACTCCGTTGAGGTTGGCTTGGAACAAGCAAGATTTGAGATACGTGGCTACCATATTGATGGATAGCAACAAGGTTGTGATTTTAGATGTTAGGTCTCGAGCAATGCCTGTGGCAGAGTTGGAAGGGCATCAGGCGAGTGTCAATGCTATTGCTTGGGCTCCACAGAGCAGTAGACATATTTGTTCTGCTGGGGATGACGGGCAGGCACTCATCTGGGAGTTGTCAACTGTTGCAAGGCCTAAGGGGATTGTGTCACAGTACTCTGCTGGAGCTGAGATTAATCGAATTCATTGGTCTGCTGCACAATGTGATTGGGTTGCCGTTGCGTTTTCTAACAAATTGCAGCTGCTTAGAGTATAAGGCAATTGGATGATTGAATTTATCTGTAAGATAACAACTGCTACTGCTTTAGTATGTCTTTTAATCTGTGGCGGAAAGGGGTTGGAGCTTAGATGTTATTGTGCTTCCTTTTTGGACTGCTTTAGTGTGTTGTACATTTAGATAGTTACAACTTATTATGTGTGGCAAAAGAACAGAACAGGAAAAGCTGATCAGTAATTCTAATATCCTGCTGATTCTTGCTTGTGGTAGATAATGTATTAATGAGTTATTGAATGAAGTTTAGTGTGTCTTTAATCCATGGTGGAGGGCACTGGAGCTTAGATGTTTATTGTGTGTCCTTTTTGGGCTGCTCATACGTTTTATACATTTAGATAGTCACAACTTGTTGTGTGTGGCAATATAACAGAACAGGAAAGCTAATTCAGTAATTCTTAGATCCTGCTGATTCTTGCTTATGGTAGATAATGCATTAGTGAGTTAATGAATGAAGGATGCCTGCTTATGTGGTTTCACTTATTGATGTAGTTCTAATTCTTATAACTTATAGAAATAAAATTTGTATTGTATCTGTTCAGTTGGGAAATTAACCCATATTGTGATCCAAGATGTGAAATTTAACTCAGAGAACCTAGAAGCACAGTTGAACTAGCTACTGTTTAATCTGATCTTTTGACCAGTTGTGTTGGATCATCAGAGAATTCTGCTTAAACTGGCCTTAGGTGATTTTTTTTCATCAAGTAATATGGCCTTAAATGACATTAATGACAATTGTGCTTCAACATTATGAATAGAATAACAAAGGCAGTACATGCTGTGAAACTGATGTCAGCATTGTATTCAGGAGACCCTTGGCTTTATATATTTGTATGGATCAGTATCAACCTTTTGGTGTCAAATTCTACATGGTTTAGATTTTAATCCTCAAGTTATACTTCTATGTATAGTTATTCTAAAATCTAAACAAATTGCATTTGATAATTGTATAGCTAGTCAACTTCAAAGGAACTGGTGGGGCTTCCTTATGTTGCTGCAAATTGTGAATAGTGGAATCAGATCAGTATTAGAGGGCTGAAGGTTTTAGAATTACGTGTTGTTTCTGTTGCTTCAATTATCATATTATTTATCATTGCTATTGCTTTCTACTTCTTTGTTTTCAGCATGGCTTCTTTACTATTGTATTTGCTTTACATATCTTTTTTGGGGGGCTATACTTTACTTGTGCTGAGGGCCTATCAGAAACAACCCGAGACCTTCCCATAGTAGGGGTAAGGCTGTGTGCACCCCCACCCTCCCCATACTCCACTTGTGGTTGTGGGATTACATTAGTATGTTGTTAGAGGGATGAAGATAGGCATGGGATTGTTGGCAAATTAGCGTGGAATTTTCCACGAAGGGATTCAGAGGTTGTTTGCTGATGTCATATCTGTAAATAGCATCGTGTTTGGCATGTCAAGTTACATATTCAGTTCCCATGGAATGTGATGTCTTCAATTATAGAATCAAGAAATGGAAGGATTATGGCAAAATTTGGAAAGTTTAGGCACATACCGGAGAGAATAAATTTAGGATGAGAAACTAAGGTTAAAAAGACGGTACGAATCACTTACATAGTCTATAGGTTTCAAATTGATGGCCATTGAAGCATATTCATGATTAATTGGTTTGTTGAACTTATTCAAATGAAGTTTTATGGACTGCATGAAAGTTAGTAGTTGAATTGTTTTCTTTATTAGTCGGTCTTTTTTTTTTCTCTTTCTTTTCCTTCTCCCCTTTTTTTTTTATCATATCTAGTTTATTCTGCTTATAGGTTTTTGAGACAAGGGTTTCCAGGAAACAACCTCTACCTTTGTGAGGTAGTGGTAAGGTCTGCTTACATTTTATCCTCTCCAGACTCCAATTGTGGAATTCCATTGTTGTTATTTGCTGCTCACATGTGAACTAATAATATCATGGAGTGTACTTTGAAGTGCCAAAATATCATTTGATGTGGTCCTGTGCAAAGTGAAAACTATTCGTTAAGTTGCATAGGACACCGCTAAACAGTTTGGTGTGCCCTTTATGGATTCTCTTTAAGACTTGAAAGTGGTATCTTTTTTTTTTCTCCTGAATGCTGTTTGACTTCTAAGTGGGACTAGATTTTCTCCTCATTGCTGTTTCCATGGTGCTGTAAAAGTAGTTGTCACTGTAGTGTTGCCAGAAAACCTTGAACCACAGGAGGAAATGTAACTTGAGGAGTTCCTTTGCAATGGTGGAGCTAACATTTTCATCAATGGTGTTCATACTTTTAGAATATAGGTGGGTAATTATTGTATCAAGAGTGTAACAATTGATATATATCAAAATATATATAGTTAACCCATATATTCGAAAAAGTTTTCCGATAAAGGGTGCTCATCTGACCACCCTGGATGACGTAGTTTCGCTCCTGCTGCAGCTTGGAAGTTATACATTTGTATATTAGTTTCTGTAGTAGCATCTCTTGCAATCTTATGTCACTGGCAGGGACGAAAATTTCAACTTTGTGTGATGCAGTATAGTGATTTCAATTCATAGGGGTGTGCATAGGTTTGTTTGATTTTATGTGTTTTTGGTTTGGTTTTGTTGATTTTTGACTTTTAAATATACTAAATCAACAACAAATAAAAAATTGTCTGTTTTTAGTCATTTATGGTTTGGCTTTCGATTTACTTGATACAAAAATGTTCATAAAATAAATAAAGGATTTCCCTAGTAATTTTAGGCAAAATAATAAAATAATGAGATACAGTAGAACAAAAAAATTAATTTTAAACGATGGAATATTTTTAAAAACTAGAATGAGACAGATAAAATTGTAGAAATGATCAACAAATTTATTTGTATAGGTTTAAAACATTCATCTAATTTAATAAAACAAGCTTCATGGATACACAATATACACCTCCTAATGAATATTGTAATATGACAATAAATCAACAGGAAAAGAACGAGCACCAAGCTTAATAACATGCGGTATTTGGTCTTATATTCTAAATCATTTTTTCCATAGAAGGCTTATACATTAAAAATCAAGTAAATACATGACTTACGAATACTGATATACTGTCAAGTGATATTAAATTATTAATATTTAATATCTATGAAGGAATAAAATAGTAAATTACTATATTACTAGTAGAGTATTGAAAACAAAAAAATTGAACCCAAATCAATAATTCGATAATTTTTTTTATAAATCATTAAGCTAATAATCTAATAACAATAAAGCAATAATTTTTTTTTCCGTTCAATTTACCATCGACTTATTTTCATTTGGGCCCTCCAGGATCATCTTCTTGTTTGAGAGATTCGATTGTTGTTTAGTTGTATTTGTTCTACATGGAGCTTCTGTGGCCCAACGATGGTTTATTGCTTAACAGTAATCCTTTCCTTTTGCAGAATTCAGCTTTTCATCTGTCAAAAGAAATGAATTATAATTCTTGGGAAAAATATAAGTTAGATAAATGAAGTATTTTTAATTTACAAGACCCGACCTGGAAATCGGTGGCTTCATTAAGAGTTCTGTCTCCTGATTTCATTAACAAATCTCAAAGAGGATTTCTGATACGTAGCTCAAAGAGATGTGTTGGATGCCATTGTGGCTAGGTTCACGGCCGGAGCTACCCTTGATGAAAAAATATATTATTTGTATATAGTTAAAATAATTTTTTATATACATATATGTTAGATAGTACCAACATCCTGCATATGGCAAGGCCCATTAGGGGACTGGGGTAATCCGGGTTGGAGTCATGATTGAATATTACGCTTGTGTGGTGGACTTGGTTAAGAAATAAAATTGCGTCTTTTCTATCAGCTATAACTTTTGGCATAATGGTAAACACTTCATCCAACCAATATAGTAGATGTCGGATCCTTTCAATTAGTTCATGTGTTACTTCTTCAGATTTTGAGTCTCTTAGTAAAAATTCTGACTCCGCCACTCACTAGGTTGATTAAAGTCGTGTTGCATTGCCCATGCGAGAAATATCAAAACTTCGACCGAGGTTGTTTCTTTGATTTTCTTCTTTGCACCAATGGACAAAGTCTTCTTTATCAGTTGTGGTAACCCTAAATCAGATGAAATTCAGTTCAGTGGTTACCATGTTAAGAGGATAGAAAAAGTACTCTGTTGGTTGAATTTTATATATTCAGACCGACTGAATTTTCATTTTTTGACATGTAATGAAGTGATTTCCTCTGCGATCTGCAGTGTGGCTTCTTTTTCTTTTCTCGGTTGTATTGTCTCATAAATATAATATATTGTATTATCTTAATTATGTTTAGATAGATTGTGTCATTTTTCATCATTACAATTGTCACACGGATACAATTTGTATGATAGACCAATAAGGAGTATGAAGTAATCGGATAATCAATAAAATAGAATTATCAAATAATAAGTAAAGTTAAAATAAAAAAAAATATTAGATAATGATGCGATCACATCAAATCAATTTTTACACAAAATAAAACTTTTCGTCGTTACCCAACAATTGATTTAAATGTTATGGTTCAATAAAATTTAAGTCAATAATTAAAACAAAACATAATATATAAACTAATAATACAATAATATAGAAACAACCTTCTAAAAAGTGTTAGCTAAAATTTCTTGCACACAAATTTTATTTTAAATATCCAAAAATTAGGTTTGCCAAGATTCAAAATGAGAGGACGACCAAATGGTCCTTAATGTATGATAAATGTATTCATTTTGGTCTTTAATATGTTTCACTTGATTGAAATGATTAATGTACAACGAAAGGTGTTCATTTTTTTATCCTTTATGCTAATCCTAACATCTTTATAAAAAAAAAAAAATCAACCATGGACCCTATGTGGCCAACAAAATTCACCATTGTTGTCTTCTTTGTTAGCTTCAATGGTGAATTTTGTAAGCCTATCGGTGCACAACTAAAATTTTGACTCTTTTTTAGCATAAAATCTGTTAGGTTCAAGGTAAAGAAACAAAATGAATACCTTTTATTATACATTAAGGATCATTTCAATCAAGCAGAATATATTAAAGACCAAAATTAACACATTTTTCATACATTAAGTATCATTTTAATCAAGTGAAATATATCAAAGATCAAAATAAAGCATTTCCCATACATTAAGGATCATTACCTTAATTATTTTCCAGAATATTTTAAAAATACTCCCTCCGTCTCAAATTAATTGTATTTTTGAAAATTTTTTCAATGTTCAAAATAGTTGAATTGGTAAAAGTTCACAAGAATGTTTGAAACTTTTTTCATTTTTGCCCTTTCATTTATTGAAGTTTTATATTTTTAGGAGATAAATTATACTATATATTTATGATTTCACAAGGGGGTAATTGTAGAAAATATGATGTAAATTTTATCTTTAAATGCTTTTCTCAAGAGGGAGTAGTTTTTGCAATAACTTAAAAATCTTTTTTATTTGCAAAAATTCAAAATTTTCTTTCACAAAAAAACTCAAATTTGGTTTTTTGGCAACCACACGCCACCTATAAAAATTGTGTAAGATTGAAAGTCAAAGAAAGGTTTTTAAGATCTTTGAAGCCAATTGAGAAAGGGAATGTGGAGTGTCTTGATCCCAATTCCAAAGGAACAACACATCTCAACCTCAAATTCCTCATTCCTCTTTTATTCCTATCATGGAACTTCAACAATTCCTTACATTCCTCATCTTCTTCACATTATTCACTAAAACTTCTTGATATGTCTTCTCAGCCACCGCCGCCACCACAGCCTCACCTCCAGAAAAAGCCCACTTCCTTGCCTGACGTGATCTTCACTGCCTTTTCTCTCTTTGTTATCTTCTCTTCTTCAAACCCCACTACTTCCCTTCTCCGAAAATTCACCCCTTTGGTTTCTTTCCCGCTGAACCCCCGCAGATTTCTCAGAATTCCCACTATGTCCAACCCCTCTTCCACCAATCTTCGTAATCCTATCCACCACTTCCCCAACCCACAATCCCTCTCCGATTGGCTAAGGCCACGTATGCCTTCTGATTCTTTCGCTTCTTGGGGTGTTAAGCCGGGAACCAAGAATGTTAACAACCTCTGGCTCGAGTTGTCTGAAGGGGAGACGTTACTGGCTGATTCTACGCCGCCGGTTCGAACTGTTGAGGTTATGGTTGTTAAGGTTATTGGGAAAGACAATAAAGTCCTTGTTGAGTCTCACCAAGAATTGTCGGACGGCGCTGTTAGGCGTAGGTCTAGGCCGTTGTCGGAGAAGATGAAGCCTGGTGAGACTGTTGAAGATGCGGTTTTTCGTGCAGTGAAAGAAGAGCTTGGTTCAGTGCTTGGTGGGTCTTTTGGTGAACTCAGAGACAGTGGCATTGTTAAGATTTTGCCCAATTCGTATTCGAAGAAGGTGGAAGAAAGGGTTTCAGCTTCGTATCCTGGACTGCCTGCTTGTTATGTGTTGCATACAGTGGAGGTCAAAGTGGGTGGTTTGCCTGAGGAGGACTTTTGCACTGAAGAGACCGATGAATATGGAGATTCTAGTGGGAGGATGGTTGCAGATGGTGCAGTTTCCTGTAAAAAGCATTACTGGAAGTGGGTTGATGCTGATTCGTTGTGATCAATGATGTGGGAGGTGAGTTTGAGCTCTTGTCCCTCCAAGATTGCATTTTTGACTATTACACGGTTCATAATAAAGATGGCTTCTCAGGACGTGCAGTTGAGTGTCATATATACTATATAGGATATTTATAATACAGTTACATAGAAGAATTGCTTGATTCAACTTTCTATTCAGGTTGATCTCAGCTATTGAGGATTTAGTATTTACTGCGTGTATATCTTTATAACGTCGAGAGCTTCTTGTATTGTCCTGAGGATAGCATTTGAAACTCAATCAGCATTATACTTTGTGGTGCTTCCAAGTGGAAGTGACCTGATAATTAACATGTCATACACAACATGTGTGCTTATTATATCTGGATGACCCTTGCTTCCTACCACTTGATCTGGATGTCTAAATCTTTTGGTTAAGTTATCCTTTACCATCAAAACCAACTTTGTTTTTTGGTTAGGTACACATGATCACTTTAGGATTGGAGGTGGATTTGCCTCCTCTAAGGGTGCATCTCCTATAGGTTGCCAATTTTGCATTATTACAAAATTCTTTTAAGATCCAAAATGAGCTTCTGATGTGTCATAGAGCCAGATAATGTAATGACTTCTCATTTTGAGCTTGCCATTGAGGGGATGGCTAAAGCTTCAAGTATAGGATTCTGGATCACTAATATACTTTGTTTTGATTGGATGGAAATCTATATTGTGTCTTGTATGGTGTAGGATTTAGAACAAAAATGTGTATTAGTAGGAAACGAACAACATACATAAAGACAAGTTTTACCAAAGCAAGCAATCCCTGCATGATTGTGTCATTATTCCCCATATAATGATCCCTGCATTATTATTAAACGTAGAACATATCCACACAATTTATTTCTGACTAATAATCCTTGTATTATAATCTTTGTATATACTAAATGATCCTTAGAATGTTATGTATGGTTCAAGGCAGGGGAGGAGCCACCCTTGGCGCGTGACACCCCTCGGAAAATTACATTGTATATATAAGTCAAAATTTGATTTAATAAATATTTATACAAGTATTGACATCTTTTGACACAAGCTAAATATTTAGTGTAGTGGTTAAGGGATTGCAAAAATTGCTTGAAGTCATTTACTCTATCCTTGGTAGCAACATATCTATTTTTATTTGGCACTCTTTATTAAAAAACCCGGCTCCGGGCCACTGGTTCAAGGGTGTGAATTATCTGTCAATGAAGTTAGATGAAAACCATAATAGACTAATTTTTGAGTTCCACTGAGGTAAAAACTATTACTTGATTTCTTTTCATCTTTCCAAGTTTTGGTGGTCAGAGCTATGTGATTACATATTTTAGTGGGAGGATGCATGTATCATTGGAAATAATTGAGGCACACTAAATTAGCATTTAACTGAAGAATCACTGTTGTTACTCTCTCTGTTCTAATTTAAGTGTCTTCATTTGATTGGGCACGGAGTTAAGAAATAAATGGAGGCTTTTGAATCTTGTGGTTTTAAATTAAAGATGTGTGTAGTCTTTTAAATCTTGTGGTCATAATTTGCTATGTGGAATGTTGGAATGGGAAAACTTACTAAATACAGAAAAATACAGAAAGAGACTCTTTTGTGCAACAAACCAAAAGGGAAGTAAGACACTTAAATTAGAAGGAGGGAGCATTGTTGTTCTCTTATTAAAAAACTACATGGGAGGGAGTATAGGATAAGTGATACTCCTATGCTTTTACATCTAATATAGGTTGGTGACAGGCTTGTGACTAACATCACAACTCAGAAGTTCGAACCTGTGTGCCATGCGAACTAAGCCTGTAAGCCTAGTATATAAGTGGAGTTGGGTAGAGGCACTACACGTATTAGCAATATTTATCTACTTACAGAAGGCGGCATGGTTGACTCCATAAGGATGGAGAAGGGCTGGAGTTAGGGAGAAAAGAAATGGGAAAAAAAGAATCCTTATCACCATCTTTTTGTGGATTTAGTTTTGTAGCTTAATTAGCATGAAAGTAGATAATGTTGGCGATGTGTAGGAAAGAATATAGTTAGGCCTTTTAAATTCCTTTTAGTTGCTGTAATTGACACCAATTTAAGGGTTTAGGGTTGCCTCTAATGGCCTTAAAAGATGGTGATCAAGTTGAAATACCCAACTCATGAACATTTTTGTTGCTGAAGTCGACACAATTTCCTAGTCTCTGTAGCGCTTTGGAACAAGTTCTCTTCATTCATGATACAAAAATTTCTTTACTCCTTGATATGAAACATGCAGAAGATTGGAAACATAGCAGCCAATTTAGTTAAAGCCCTTAAGGTCCTTGAATTTCACTTTGTAGTTTGTTCAGATCCCTCCAAATGTTTCTCCTGCTACATATTCCCAAAACGTTAGGCCGACTGTGTGACATCTTTTCTATATTCTTAGCTATGACTTTCTTGCGGGGTTGGGTACAAGGAGTTAAGTCTGCTGCTGCCCTGTGATCAGTCTCAGTCCAGTTCATTAAGCCACTAACTTTACTCTCCACACACATCAAATTTATTGTTTCTCTGCTCTAAGCCCACTTTCTGCTTGTTAAATGTGTTCTCTGTGCTTTGGCCCGGTCATCAGCCTATATTCAGTTTGAAATTTAACGTTTGTGTAGTTAGTTTTTGTACTAGTATCTGATGCTTACCACATTTGCGTTCATGAATTGGAGAGATAAGGAATTTGATCACAGACGAATTGTCAAGTGTATTTTAACGAGCAGAAGTAAGAGTGAGAGGTCTGAGCAGTAACTCTCAATGTTATGATGGGGCGAGGAAGAACCGGAAAACTTGGGGTCTTCCCTCCATTTTTGAAATTCTGAAGTTCTCTGTGGTGCCTAAGGAGTAGTCCTACTCATATAGTGATGTTGGTTTGAGCTTAACTTCCCTTTAGAATTGCTACATGGAGGATTTTTCCCCCTAATATTTCTTGCACGCCGCTTCTGCTTGGATTTCTATTTTTTTTTCCTGGATTCGTATTGAGCTAGTTACTCTGCAAATAGCAAGCCATTTATCATGAGAGCAAGTTTGTCATTGGCAGTTTGGGTTGCGACATGAACCCAACTATACCGGAAACTGAAGAAAGGTCAGGAGGGAGCAAATGCTTGCTCTTTTCCTCTTTTTGGGTCTTAATTGAACTCTACTACTGCTGGGGAATTTTCTGGTCTAGCAGATGTCTGCAGAAATTTTAAGAGGCCAATTTGTGATTGCCGTTTTCTGTTTAGGCGGAACCAAGAGCAAGAACTACACGGAACGTGGTGGAAAATTGGTGATGTTGGCTTGATTGTTGTTCCGGCCTATAAAAGCATCTCATCGTAATGTTTTAACTAACAGTATAGTAAGTATTTATTTTTTATTGCGGCTGGGTCATGAAACTGTAGTATGACACCACAAAGTCCAGGGGGTGGCTTGGCGTCAGTAAACTATTTAAAAATTGGTTTCAAACTCTAAAAAGAAAACACTAGTAGATTTCTATTCATCTTTCTAGGTCGGGATAAAGATAGATTTATGTGATACCTGTGTTGGGGAGGTAGTAGTACCCAATAAAACAGCAGAGGTGTCCGTGCATCGGAGAGCTGGCACGGAGACCAAGATGGTAAAAAGGCGAAGAGCCAATCTCAATCAGTGTTTGGTGTCTAACCTTGTTTTCCTGTTGTCTTTTTATGGCGAGAGAATTTTTCGAAAATCCATGATATACGTACAAAAAGATGTACAGTGCCTTGTCGACTCCTAAGTTTGTGAAAAGCCATTTGTGACTTACAATTTTAGCATGATTATAGGAAAGCAGTCGTTAATTTGAAGGTTTTGGGTAAACTTTTATGATGACAAGTTTGGTGCACAGCCACATGGATATAGTATGTTATTACCTTCTCTGTCTCAAATTAATTAAATTTTTTAAGATTTTTTCCAAAGTTTAAAGTAGATCAATTGTTCAAAGTTCAATATGTTTAATTTTTTTTTCATATTTGCCCTTTCATTTATTAAAATTTTATTTTATATTTTTCTAACAAATAAATTACATTACATATATATGATTTCATAAGAGGTAATATAGTAAAAAGAATAATTAAAATTTTGTCTTTTGAATATTTTTTTTAATATGTCATTAGTCACAAATTCAATTATGGAACGGGGAGTATTATCTCGTCAGTGTGTGGGAACTGATATGGGGTCATATCAATCTATTCTAAGCTAAAATTCATCCACTTGCCTCTGTCACAAACTAATTATTTCGTAGTCTTTTCCATCCACACCTAAAATAAAAGCATATGCACAAAAACAATCAAAGATCACAACTTTCAAGATAAGATCAACGCCTTTAATCTTCATTATTGTAATAGACTCTCACAAAATACTAGCATGAAATTGATAAATCTTCTAAGTTTCTTATCAATAAAATATGATTCATGATAATTAAGTCTTAGTGCAAGGGTAACAGAAGTCTCAAAAAAGGCCTCTTTCAAGAGTGTAAAGTACCTTTTATCAAATGATAATTTACAATATAATCATACAATACAATATCAAATGAAAACAAGAAACATATACTCCCTATTTGAAGGACTTTAATTATTATTTCCAGCGGTAATAGAAGGGGAGCCTTGGAGTAACTAGCTGACGAAGTTGTTGTCATGTGATCAGGAGGTCACAAGTTCCATCCTAACTTGCCCTAATATTTAATTGTAGTTGATTCAAAGGGTAGTAGAACATTGAGCTCCTTGTCTAAAACTAAGGGGACCAGATGGCAAGGAAGGTCCAAAAGACATACTAGCAACACAATCTACATTAAACCTATACTTCCCAGAAACCCAAGTCCCAACTTTCCATCTCAACCTACCACTTCCTTTCAAATTCATTGTCAATTTTCCAACACTTTGGTCACGTTGCACTTGATAACCAAAATAAGGATCCACTGGCAATCCATTCCCAATCAACAAAGCTGATAAAAAGTTACTATCTTCATGGCCTTGATAAAATGGAGGAAGAGAAGTATAAAGAGTAATTTGTTGACCTTTATAAGAAGCATAAACTTGAAATTCATCGTAGTAAATTCCAACTTTCTTGTTCGGATTCTTCGATACGAGGGTGAGTTGAATGGAGGAATTGAGTAGTTGGCGCGGACCTGAGAGATTGAGTTGATAAATATCAGCTTCTCTAAGTGTGAAATTTGGTTTTGTGGGGTGGAGTGTGAGATAAAGAAGAAATATAAATGATAGAATAGAGAGGGAGATTGTAGAGAAGCAAAAGAACAACTTCTTTTTTGGTAATAGTTTTTGTAGGGTGAAGCCTTTTTCTTCACAATGTTTTGGGGATTTTACATCAATTGGAGACATCTGCCAAGCAAGAAAATAAAGAAAGGGTTTACTAAGTTTACAAGGCTAAGGAAATGAAGAGGTTAAATATATATACAAAGGAGTGGTGTTTGAAGTAGAAGTTTATAAGACCAAGCAATTATTTTGTCTTTTGGCTGCTTTTGCCTGGCCCTTTTGCATGGGGTATTGACTAATTAAGTGCAATGATATCAAAGGAAAGTAATTTTTTTGGTCAAATTTGATCAGGTCATAATGAGTCAACACAATAAAATTCAAATTTACTTGGATCAAAACGGATTGAGTTGAGTTATAGAGCAGGTCAAGACCCAACTAGACCCAACATTTATTAAGTTTGACTTATTTTATTTATTTATTTTTAAATATTTTAATACTTAATAAAATTATATTTTTCTTTATTCTGGCTATATAAAATATATCAAATTAAGAAAAAAAGTGTTCTAAAAATATTTTGACAAAATAG
This sequence comes from Solanum medicagineum, assembly GCA_026153255.1. Classification (NCBI taxonomy): domain Eukaryota; kingdom Viridiplantae; phylum Streptophyta; class Magnoliopsida; order Solanales; family Solanaceae; genus Solanum; species Solanum medicagineum. The sequence goes on from JAPFFP010000070.1 coordinate 13,564,672, forward strand.
CTCTCGAGTCAATTTGGGTTGCATATCAACCAAATTTTAAATGGATTAGGTTAAGATGAATTGAGCTAATAAATGGGCATGTTATTAACTCGCCCAAACTTGAACGAATTTGACAAATTGAATGGATTGGGTTTGATTTTACCACTCTAGTTTTTTCTTTCTTTATTTACTTCTTCGTTCTTCTTTGGAAGTGATTTGGTTGGTTAGTGATTGTTGCCAATAGACGTTCTCCTAGCTACAGTTTTAAATTTACTTCTGTCTTCATCATTTAAACTATTAAGTACTATATAAAAAATAACTAAACTTAGCTACCAACTTTATAGTTAAACCATCGCTAAATTATTAGTAGCTGATGGAATTTTTAATTCGTCACTAAGTAAGATTAACGATGAAGTTTATCGTTCAGCAACAGAATTCGTATAACACCAATTTTTATTTTTTAATATTGTATTTTGATTACTTTTAATTGAAAATCTTAGTTCTGCTTTCTATTGATGTTATTTTTGTTAATATTCCGATCATGTCATATCTATCTTACATCGTACATATCAGTTGGTGCTAACTTTTGGGATATGCTTTTAATTTTATTTTTTTTTAAAAAACATTAGTATTAGTGTTGAACAAAATGAGATAGAAAAATAATTATAGAAAATCAGGATTTGAGTTGTAGCAATATTTTTGTCTATGTAAGCTTTGATGGATAATATAGTAACAATGATAGGAAATAGTATAGCAAATATATCCGATAAACTAGTCAGGTGCATGTGCACTATATTTCCAAAAAATGAAACAAAAATGTCTAGTTTTGTTGGGACTGCGTATGCCCACACCCCAACCCCACATTAGTATGATATTGTTCGCTTTGGGCCAAGCCCTCACGGATTTATTTTTGGGCATCTCCCAAAAGGCCTCATA
>JAPFFP010000070.1:13565686-13579775 GCA_026153255.1 Solanum medicagineum
GGTGGTCACTTATATATTGCTATAAATTCTCTTGATTTTCCAATGTGGGATTTGGGTTTGTACTTTCTCCTTAACAAGTTTCACACTTTTGGCTTCTCACCTAATATTCACATTAAAATTCAACTAAATACGAGTTTATATCAAAGAGTTTTATACTAAGGGATAAAATACTTCGGACAAAACTAGCATTTTAATTTGTTAGCTACTAGACAGATAAAAGGTTTCTATATGTATATATATTATAACATGCGTGCAATGCGTGATATGGAAGCCAAATACTGGACTCCCCTTTTCCCTAGGATAGGGTCCACATTTTTTTTTGTATCCATGATGAATATACATGCACTTTGGTATATATCGTGCATGCTTTACCAAGTATATCTTGAAACTCTTTTTATCGTGTCAAGTTGATGGAGTAGCTTAGGAAGAAATTGGGATATCTATGTGAGACGGAATCTTGATTACAACTTTTAGCATTATTGAAAAAGAAAAAAAAGAGGTGGACTTTTTTAAAGTGCGTAATGATTGCAGTCATTAAAATGATAAACTATGTGCCACATTACCTGACTTTTCCTTCTCTTCTGGGCTACGAAAAAACATGGAAAGGGTGAACAGAGAATTTCTATTTTCCTATTTCAATGGAAGATTTTATTAACAAGTATTACTTGAACTAGAAGACTGTTTGTTTATTACTAGGTGCAAAGTAGTTCTGAAGTTTTAAAAATGTCCTCAACATAAATCATACATGTTGATGAAGAAATTTGATACTTCAAAAATACAACAAAGATGAGGAGATGCCCGCGCGCTTCTACCCTCGTATTAGTGTTGACGATGTCATTCCTAAATTTGTTTCATAGTTGTGACATCTCTAATATTTGATGCAGTCAAGATGCGTGAGTTGTATATTATTTTTTTTCTTACTTTTTGATATCTAGATAAAGTTTGAAGAGTCAATAATTTTAATATATTTTTAATTTTTCTTAAATTATTTGAATTTATAATATTTTTAGGTAGTTGTTAAATAATACACATTACTTCTACATAGAAAAATAATTTATTACGGGTATGTTGTAATTTCATAGTTGAAGTAGATAAAGAAATAATTAAATAATAATTAACAGAAATGACACAGTAAAATTAAATAGATACTTAAATAGCCATCGCAAAATTAAGTAGACATGTTATAGTCACCTACTTGCTTCAAGCAGTTAAAGCAGACACGACGATACTAAGCTGATCAAAGTAGCAATTCATTATATAAGAGAATATAAATAAATATATATAGTATATATTATGACTATAGACATGCTTTTCCATGTTATTAAATTAAATGTAAATCACTATTGTATGAGTGAAAAAAATAGTCATAATATGGAAAAGTATTTGTTTGATTGAGCTCTGGTCCCTGGAAATTAAAAGTTAAAAAGGAAGATGGAAGACATGAAGAATCTTAGAAATGGACTTTTTCGAAGTCCATGGGCCCGGTCAGGGGTGGTCGTTTGGCAGTTGGGACTGCATATTTAAATATGTTGATTTGAATTTTAGGATCGAAGAAATTATAATTCAATAATTTTGTATTAAATTGAATTTTAAAGTTTGATTTTGAACTAATTAATTTTGATATTTAAAATTTTTTATTTTTAACTTCAAACTTATAAGATAGATCATAATAATTAACAACCTCAACTCACCTAATAATTTGCTATGTATAATTTTTTATTGTTAACAAGAATTGAAGCCGCTTCTGCTGATCATGTTGCGTATTAAGCTTTACTTTCTCATGGAATAATTTTCATTTTTATCTAATTTAGTAGTCACAAAAAATTTATGAATTTGTAGTATCAAATCTAATATTTATATAACTAGTTATTTTGATTTTTTATTTTGCGACACCAATTATTATTTATTTGCTTGAGTATGTAAGGTACGACTATTTACAATTCATCAAAAAAATTGTATAAGAACACGTGCATTCTATAATCATTTGCTATTCTAATCATCAATTCTTAGATTCATGTCAATTCCGATTATACCCATTTAGATATAGATTATTACTTCCTTTTTATTTTCTTTCACACAAAGAAAAATAATTAAAAGTTTTTCTATTTTTAATTTAAAATCATATTAGATCTAATTTTTATAACTTCGAATAAATTATTCCTTACTACAATATTTGCAATACAGACATGGTAATCAATTAAATCTTTTAAAATACTATTTGAATTTAGTGAATTTTTCAAAAACATGATCAGAAAAATGGAGTTTTTGAAAAGAAAAAGAAATCCATTTTATCATTTCGATAAAAAAAATATTATGATTCTTAAGAACTCAACGGGCCCTTCTCCTTCGAATCAAATGACTCATAATAAAAGTTGAAAGTTGAAATTGAACTAAACTACGTACATTCCTAGCTCCTTGGGCAGGTAATGGGGTCATGTTTCGCTACTTAAACTTTAGCACTAGCAGTCACTTTTACTCAATCGAGTTCCATATCATGTTATAACTTCTATCCTAGGGAAACTTCCCATCCATCCTTTTGTTTTTTCTTCTCTTGTTTTCTTATTTAAGGTCCAATTTGCAATTTTGCTTTTTAATTAACATTATAACAATAATAATAAAAGATATGTGGGGTTGCATATTATAACTTACCATGTTACTTCTACATTAAAGAAAATTTTCCATTTCACCCCTTTGTTTTTTCCTCTTGTTTTGTTATTTAAGGGCTCATTCGCAATTTTGCTTTCTCGATATTTGATTAGACCATCATGACAACAACATATCAATATAGTTCTACAAACAGGGTCTCGAATAATTACTATGGAGGAAGCAATTCAAATTATAATACTATTGTTAAAAGGAATTTAAGTATGGCATCCTTAATTGGATCATATTACAAATTGGAAAGCACGTAATCAAGCAGTTTGAAAACAGCGGTAACTAATTGATTGCTTTTAAAAACTTTTTCTTTTTTAATTAATGTTTTTCAGACAATTAATGAGTGATAAAAGTTGTGTTTTTGAATGTAACCCTTCATCATTACTCTTTTGTAATTTCTTTCCCAATGGACCTAGATGTATCTGATTTTAGCTTTGATAAAGACTGGGGCCAGGTCCACTGTGTGTCCATATTATATTGCCCTCAACTTTGTGTTTTGCTTTAATCTTATCAATCCTTTGATACACTGTATTCGAAAAAATAACATTGTGTATTACTCATATTTTATTTGATAATTTTTATTTTATAGTAATGCGATGATTTTAATATATGTATTATCATGATGAAAGATTCAACTGCCACTCAAATTTTTTTTTTACATTTTTTTATTCATAAATGTGAAGGATATCTTTGTAAATAAATCTTATATTATTTTTAATGCATCAAATCAAACAATACATATAAATGTTCTATACAAGCATTATTAATACATGCATTACATATGCGGGTATTATTAATACACTGTTTAATTATTTCTTTCCCTTTCTCATTTCTGTTGTGCAAAATTTCACGCAACTGTTTTTCCTCTTTCAAGTAAGAGGCAAAAAAAAAAAAAAAAAAAAAAAAAGAACGTGTAATTAGAGAAACAAAAGCATTCATTCCCTCTCTTCCATAATAAGGTGTTTATCTAAAATAATACTTTTTGTTTTATATGATTTGTCCATATTATTAAAAATATTCATCCCAAATTTTTTTCAATTTACAAAATTAAGATTGAATTAATTAAAGTTTTTATTTTATTTTATTAATTCTTTTTTGAAGGATAAAAAATACCCTTTTTTGTTCACTTTTATTTGTCATTTTCTCAACAAAGGACAATTTTTTTTGGTTTTGTTCTCTAGCATTAATTATATATTCTTCAAGACCTAAGAGTATGCTATTGTGGTAGAATATATATATATATATATATATATATATTATTATTATTATTATTTAAGAGATAAATAAAATCCAAAATGGACAAATAAATGTAAATAGAAAGAGGGAGTATTGCTCACCTGCATAATATTGTAAAGTCATGTACTTATTAATCAAAAAAAGTGTATTAATTGTCCCTATAAGGCGTATAGATAGAATGTATTAAAAAGTTAAGATTTTTCAATAAATGGTGAAATTTTTTTTTAATATTAAATCAAATACAAGATCAAAATTTAATAAATAATAAAAAATTTATATTTTCAAAATATAAATGTATTGGTGTGAAAACATTTATAAAATTTATTTGTTATTAATAACTTTATCATGTTTTTTAGGTTATTGGAAAACGGTGTTTTGCGTAAAAAACATTCTATTAAAATTTAACAGAAAAATTGAAGGGTGACCAAAATTGCACCACTGTAGTAAACATTGTGTACTATAATGATCCAAGTAAAATAATATGATCCAAGTCTAAAGATAATGAACTATTTTAGCCGTTAGTGCTCCAAATAAAAAAATATATATGAGTTTGAGTCAAAGTCCAAAAATAATGGATTTATTTTGATCCTTCCCTCAACTGGAGGTCCCTGTTTCTAGAGAGAACTCAAACATGGAAATGGTTACCATTTTATTTCGTGTGCCACATTGATATTCGTCACACTATATAATGCTTCAAACAGAAAGGGAAAAAAAGACTCCGAGTGTGAAGAAGAGGAGAAAGAGAAGAATGATTCAAGATGAAGAACAAACTGTATTACTTACTTTATACGCCAGAAAGTCTCTGTACATAGGTCTAGAGCTAGTCGTGGAATACTACATCCGATCGAGACAAGTACAACAAAATGACTCCAATAATTTACAAACCGGAAAAAGGATTTGATCATCTCACCAAGAGAGATGAATTGGTCCTCGTCATGAATATAAAAATTGGCATCTTGACGTTTCTAACCTATATGTTAACTGAGAGATGTACCATGCGTATTTATCAGTGCAAACAGAAGGCAGGGCTGCCGTCCTTCACAAAAATGTAGAGAATCCTCACTAGGTTGTAGTTCCTATTAACAATAAATCCACACTATCAGTGACCTTAGCATCATGAAAACTTGGTCATCCTCTCGTTTTTGGAAGGACAGATTTTCAAGTCGTTTGACACCACTTATATGTGTTCTGCTTCCTCCTCTCGATGGATGAATTCATGATCCTATATTGCCAATTTGCCTATGAGTTACCCGGCAAAGACTCACTAGGAACATGACGAACAAACTGTCCTTTCACTCTTGGACGCTGCTCAGCAAGTTTTTTCCTGCTTTCATATCGTACCTGCAAGCCAACCACAAAAGAAAATGATTAATAAGCAATGACAGAACCACTGAAAGTATAATACATTTGCTCTAAAATGATCATTCATAGATTGGCGAGTGGTCTTTAAGCCACCAGTTAATTTCAAGGTGAAGATAATGATACGTCAAATACAAGACCACCATTTGATTGAAAAATGATGGAGCTGACATACCTTCTTTTCAAAGCATCTGTCTTTCCGCTTCATGCGAAATTTTGTAAGAGCTGCTTCTCTTTGAGATCGATGCAAGTTCCCATCAGGAGTGTGAAAGATTTCTTCTTTCCTATATTCTGTCGGTGTTTTGCTTAGTGGAAGTGAGATGCTTCCGTTGCTTCCATAACTCAGATGAACATGGTTTAGATCACCATTGCAGCAAGTGCTATTTATAGTTTGATCAGTTGCAGAGGGAAAACGTCCACAATCAGTTGTAGGTTCAGATTTGTTCTCCCTCTTACCCTCATTGTAAGCTGTCGAATCACTGTTGTATTGATCACTCGGTGAGTGCAATTGTTGAGAGCTCCTACTTTCACAATTTAATGCATGGAGTGGATTCGCCTGACAGGAAGATTCGCGAGGGGTAGCCGAACCTGGACTCTGCAATGGCGAAATGCCGGATGGAATACGAAGAATTGGAGCAATCATGGAACTGTAAGCACTGCTTGGTCCCTCAAACCTGATACCTCTCACTGGTATAGGGAGAGGCGTCACTCTCTGCTGAGGAGAAGAAAGTCCAATTTCAGCTGGTCCTGGTTCACCGAAGCTAGGAGGGGCAAAACTGTGAGGTCTAGTCATCGGAGCATGAGTGTCTGAGTTGTAATCAGTGGCATGGCCACAGAACTGTTTATCAGAATCAGTTTCATATTCCTGTAGATTGTAAGTCCTAGACGACGTTGACTGTCCAGACTGCATTGCCCTATTCACATACCTGCAGGAGCATTCCTAATCGTTAGAAGCGAAATTTCATTGATTTGATAAGATTGCATCAGAATAACACAAATCATCTTGTAGAATTCAGAATGATGCTCCCACACTATAATCTTATCTTAGATAATAGAGTTTCATAAGTTAAGCAACTCAAACTCAAGGCTGGAATGCATTAAGTAACTCAAGGTCATACAACCAAGTTATCTCAGGATTCATATTTTTCGTTCTGTTATCATTAATAGATCATCACATCTTACAGGTAGACAAATGCAAAATAACTTATTGTCCTTCAAAATAGTTCATTATCTCGAAGTTCCATGCGTTGGTAATGAGGCTTTCAACAATTCAAGATACGAGGATGGAGGCACTTGCTTTTCAGACAAAAGGCATACATTATCTTTTTATCTTTATCATCACCTTATTCCAGAATTAATGCTGCACGAAACCATGTAAAACAATAGATTACAAAACTGACACTTACCGTGTGAAGGCTGAAGCATCAGAATGGTTCAATCTATGCTTCTCATTTGTAAACTGATTCACAGAACCACTTCGATGGGACCTTGTCAATGAAAGATCCAGTAGTGGAGAAGAATCACCCTTGTTTATCCTAGTGTCGGAACCAGAACTTTTAAGATTACATTTGAGGTAATTATCAAATGCTCCGATCAAGTCAATGGCTTGTTTAGTTGGAGGACCAGGATGTTCATCAGAAGTCTGACCAATTGTACGACCATGACCCCAGTTATCATCACAATTTATATCTTTTCCCCTGGTCATTGCATTTGCATCTGTTATACGAGCTGCACCAATTTGTATGAAGAAAAGTTAGAAGTTCAGAACCGATACACATACTCCTAACTGATTCAACAGACCAGACCTGATTTCAGAATCATGAGATGGTCAGAAGAGCTTTACCTCTAGCCTCATTCTCGGACACTTTCAATCTATTAGTTGCTTCATTAAATAGTTCCTTCTCCAAATCTGCAGCATTTGGAAGAGATGAGTTTATATTAGGTTGAAGAGATTCCGGTAAATCCTCTGCATTCTCTTCTTCATTCTCCAACTCTGGCTTTGTGCAGGAGCTCTACATAAAAGGAAAAACGGTTATAAATCTCACTAGAAACTATAAAGCAGACATCTCAAAAGGATTTTCATCCATTGGAAACTAAACTAACATTTACACACATAAAGCATTTTTTGTCCAAAAAGAATTTCATGAAGGGTGAAATATATTACCTGAGCATCACTTCCTTTCTCAATGCATTCCCGATTTCTCTGAACGCAAGCCTTATAACCACTTGAATGGTTGCTACAAGCATTGTTTTCAGCTGTGGCCTCAACTTTTTGTTGTGCAACACTTTCTTCAAGAGGCCCCTGGGAAGTACCACCAGCCTGATAGGACAAAATAGTTAGTCATGTTAATATGTATATGATAGGCGCAAAGTTCAGATAGGATGTATAAGAAATGAAACATGACAAGTTAGGATTATGCTTACAGCTCTTCTCCTCCAGACGTGTTGCCACAAGTTCTTTAATTCATTCTTCCTAACTGGCTTGACAAGAAAGTCTGCTGCACCTCTCAGCATGCATCTATAAACCGTACTAACTGAGTCGTTCGAGGACATCACTGTAGATTAACAAAAAAAACTATTATGAGTAAGTTGACATTTTGACCAACTTTTGCAACAATAACTGGATGAAGGAAGTAACATACTTATTACGGGAATGTTCTTGCAAATGTCGTGCTCCATAATCAAGGTAAGAAGAGCGTATCCAGAGATTGATGGCAGGTCAACCTCTGTCAGGATGAGGTCGACATTGTGAGGTCTGCCTTTCAACAACTCCCATGCCTTTAGACCATCAGAAACTGCAGCGACTGCACGAAAATGTTTAAAACGTCAAAATCTTAAAAGGGAACAGGTCTTTGATTACACAATTTGTTTTTCTTCCTTCAGTATGTCTCATGCATTGGTGAGGCAGGGATGGGGAGCAAACTGCTGATCATCATAAACAAAGGATTTAAAGGCCATTAATAGTCAGAAGCGAGTTCAAAGTGACCAAATGTGCTAGTTCTTTCTCCCTTTATTCTTTTCCCTTTTCATTCGTTCCCTTATGGGAAGATAAGAGCTCAGATATAAAATTGTACCCGTAAAGTTCAGCAACATATCCTCAATTTACCATGAAACTCAAACTGACTTGTCTACTATGCCAAACTGTTAGGTCATGGACATGGATCTTCATCAATAAGCTCCAATTCTATCTTCCCCCTTTTCGTTCTTGTGGCTAAAAGATTCATCAACCAATAAATTAAACTATAAAGTGTTTCACAGTAATTATTATTGTCAAATTACAGAAAAAAGATGTACTTTTCCAGGTTATGCCACCAATCAACTACTCCATCAGCTCTAGGAGGTTTATGTATTCCTGAAACTCTAGCCGGATTAGTGAATCCACCTGAACTTCCAAATTCAACTTAATTTTCCAATTCTCTGCCTAACTTTGTCGTAAAAGGGGGAAAACATACCAGCAAAGCCCCAATTTCACACGAGTCGAAAAAAATCAACACTTAAGCTCACAAAATCAGATCTTCATTGCAATTAATCACGAAAACTATTACGCAATTCCAAGATTATTCGAATCAACACGTTTATGCGCTTAGATGACTCAACCCCAATTTAAAGTTTCAATCTTCTCACACCCCAATCAACAACGAGTCACAATTAAGCTACAAGTAACTAGCAAACTCACAAAAGGGGGAATTTCAAAAAAACCGTTGCGAATTCAGAAAAGGGAAACACTAACCTCTGTAACTGCATTTCCTAAGAAGAGCAGTAACAATCTGTCTTGTAGAGTCATCTGATTCCACCAACAAAACTCTAAAAACCATTTTAGGCAAAAATCTTTCCCATTTCAAAATTGAAGAAGAAGATGCTTCTGCAACAGCCCCTGTTTCCTTGTTCTTGTTTGTATTTCCAGCCGCCTCTGTTTCTATAACCATGTCTTCCACTTCTACAACCTCCAAATCACCTCCACTGCTCACAACTACCTCACCCATTTCTTCGATTTCTACTTATGTTTCACAAAAATAAAAAAAAAATTCTCGTACTTTATGGAAGTGGGGAAGAAACAAAAAGAATAGTAAAACAGCACTATGTTTGGTGAAGGTATAAGTATTACAGAACTCAAAACAAAAAAGTCGTCACGTATCTCAACTCTTTACCACTACTAAAAATCCAAGGAAAAAAATATCTCAATAAAATTAGTGGGAGAATTTGATCCAAGGATAGCAAATAATGTTTTATAATATAACCGCCTATTATCTAATGGTCCAAAATTACTAATAGTGGGCCACATATATTTGCTCCATCCATTTTTACTTGTTCCTTATATCATTTTAAATTATTCAATAATATCTGTTTATTTTATAAATGAAGAAATAATTTTATACTTATCTCATTATTTACAATTTTTTAAACGTTATATAAAATTTGAGAAGACAAGTAAAAATGAAGGGAGAAAGTATCGAGAGAATAAAATATCTAGAAAAGGGTCACGTATGGCGCAAATTGGCCACGTTTAAACCTGCATCAAAAAGTAAGGGCCCATTGGCCAGCCAATCTCCTTTCTTTCTTACTTTTTAAATTGGAATTGGATGGTTTGGTCATTTGGTGGCCCTCAGTTTTACTTTACTATACTATTTTGCTTAAAGAAATAGATTTTTCTTTAGATATTTTTATAAGTGGGTCCCAAACGGGAGTAGATATTTTTAGTCAGAGAAAGTTGTGTTTAATGTTCAATGGATAGGACCTCGACACGTGGATAGTCCACTTTTTTAATCTTTTTCGTTTGTGGTTTTGGAAGTTGTCAAATGCCATCTTTTTATACGATAAAATAAATAATAATTTATTTTCCCGCTGTAACGAGTGGAGAAGAGAGGATTTGGCAATATAAAAATAAGAAAAAGTTTTTTGAATTTTAAATTCTTTAAATGAAAATAGTTTTTTAAATTTATAAATTTTACTAGGTTGTTAACAGTTGAAGTGCCGATATCTCCTTTGACAGATTCAAACCCACTATGATATAAAATATATGCCGATACATTAATAATATACTTAATTTATCGTCTTCACGATACAATAATTTAATAACATTGTATAACTCAAACAACATAGAAATACTCTTTTTTATATAGTGAATATAGTTAAGATTTAGAAGTTTTTATTTGTCTTAACTCTCTCTTTCACTACACTAACTTCATTACACATTACAATATTTATTTTTTTTCTCTCCTACTTCACAGAGGAAGAAACATTACTATTTATAAGTGAAAAAAAACCATTCTTGTTTTGAATAGGTTTAGTGTGGATGATAATGTAAGCAAATGAATAGAAAATTATATGAGTTACAAGAAATAATGAGGTAGAATAATAAGCAAATAAAAAATTAGAGATTAAAAGAGTCACATGAGAACTTATTACCACATTTCACTACTAATTCATGATATAAAATAAATATTATTATTGTAATATTAAAATATATTTTGCAACAACAAAGTCTAGTAAAATATGAAGAGTAAAATATTCCTAAAAAAGTATCTTTTATAAATAAATTAAATATAAGAAAAATAAATTAAAATGGAATATAAAAATTTTGTGAGTTTGCAATTAGTTAGTTGGATAATCGCTTAATCGATATTAATTCATCAGTTAATTACGAGACTGCCCTTGTGTCTGCATACGTGTCACCGTGTCAGCATTATTTTGTGGCACTTTTTTTTTCTTTCTTTTTACTTCAAGGAGAAATATCTTTGGTCCACTTGTAGTATTTCATAGACTGTTACTGTTGTTGAGAAATATCTTTATTTCTAGAGCTTGTAAATTATTATTGCTTGCTGATTTACAACCACTTCGTCATTGTTGTAGTTGAAGAAGAATTATACTTTATATTTTTTAATTTAATATTATAAAATTAAAAATTATACTTTCTACGGAAGATTAAATATTATACTTTATTTTAAATTTAATATATGAGTTAGTAATACATGAATAACTAAATTTTTCGTTACTAACTTTTATATTATTAATATCTATGAATTGTGATCAATAACCAAATGACCCCTTAAGAAAGTGCATTTATGTTGAAAACACACATAAATATCGTTCCTTTTTTTTTAAAAAAAAAATTAATACAATTTTATTGTTTAGAAAGATATATTTCTTAAATATTTTAGGGATATAAATTATAGTAAACATGATTATTAGTTCTTCTAACTTATATAATTATTAGTTCTTGTAACTTTTATGGTCATTGATTTCTTGTAACTTAACTTTTATGATCATTAATTTCTTGTAACTCATATGATAGTACCTTATAACTTGTGTAATATTTATCACATTTATCTACCTATTTCACTATCTCTCAATGTACCTATCTTCACCTATAAATAATAATGTTTCTTCCTATGCGAAGGAATGCAAAAAAAAGAAAGTTATATGTTAGTGTGAAAAGATATTGTAGTTTATAATAGTAAAAGAGAGAGTTGAGGAAAAAAAAATATTTTAAATCTTCAACTACTTGTGAGTATTTAAGGAAGGTACTTTTGTGTGGAATTTTGGACTCTTCAATTAATCTTGATTGTTTGAGTTGTATAACGTTGTTGGATTATTGTATTCTGGAGGACACAAGTTAAAAATATTATTATTTGATCGATATAGATTATGCCACAACAAATTTAAAAAAAATAAAAATATCGATATTCTAACCTAAATATATATTATTATTATTTTATCATGATCCAGGTAGACTGAAATTCGTCTTCTTTTGGGACACAAGACTCAATAAAAATATCTTTCAAGATTTTTAATTTAGTGGTGGACATTGCAACTACTTTTCTCGCTCTCTTTTTCCTTTTTCAGTTTTTATGTCCGAAGATTTTTCTGGATTGTACGACATTTTTTTTTAAAAAAAAAACACTCCATGGACACAAAAAAACCTTATCCAATAAGAGAAGCTTAGCCTTTCCTTCAAAATTGGGGCACTACTGATATTACTACTAGACAGCGCTGCCCGCTCATAGAACGGGCCCAACAGTTTAAATTATAATTAGTAAAATATTAAAAAGAATTATATAAAATAGATTTAATTATAAAATTATTTATTAAAATGAATTCAGTTCAAATTGTTTATTCGTTTACTCCACTTTTACTCTTCTTATTTGCATATGACGTTGGTAATTGGTATCACTATTCTGTGATACTCTATTGATAAATGATACCATAGCAATATCATATAAGATTGAGCTTAATCATCTGATACTCCATAAGTATTGTAAGTGGCTAAGTTTACTTCCTAAACAATTGAATTCCAAAAAGGAAAATAGCAACAAACAATGATATTTATATTTCAAGAATTTGGGCGAAGGTTATAATCTTTATAAAATCTAATAAAAAAGTGTAATCCTCTTATTCTTCTCTTCACAATCTTCAACCTGAGACTTTACCTTGTTCTTCAATCGATGAAATTGTTGAAGTAGGTCTTAGGCCTAACTCACACCCCAAAAGCTAGCTCAAAGGGAGGAGGATTGTCTAAGCCTTATAAGGAGTCCACCCATCCTACTAAGGATCAATGTGAGACTTTTGTGTCTCAACAGAAATACTTGGAGTTCAACACTTGGAGATGAAGACTTCTTTGCATGCAGAAGACTTGTAGACAAGGATTCTCCATGTATTTTTGTGTGTCATTTTTGGTCTTATGAAGATTTCTTTATATAGGTGTGAGCTACAGTTTTAGTGGTATTTTGGTTTCCAAATATTTTTAGAGATTTGGACCTTGGGCATGAAGAGTATGAGTTGAGTTATATTGTCAACTTAATGAACTGATCCAAATATAATTTGGACTTTGTTTAAGTTATCATTTTAACTTAAATGTCGATCTAACCTCATTAACCGATAATTTGACTTGGTCAACGTATCATGAATTTAAGATTTAATTCACTTTTCGTATGAATTTATCAATAAAACTTTACTGTCTACAAGTTTATTGATACACTATCGGTATCATATAAGATCAAATTCTTTTTCTAAGAAATAAATAAGAAATAATTAGGACTCCATTGCATGATACCAAAGCGGCATCATATAAGACTGAACTTAATCCATTGTGATACTTCATTAGTATATTGATATCCTATAGATATTGTATTTGATTGAGCTCTTCTTTTAAGAAATAACACATATAATTTTATTAAACATGGCATCACAATATAAATGATCAATTAGTGACGATACAAAAATTAGATTGCATGTCAAGTTGGGAGCACAAAGAGCATGTATTATCCTTCATCCTTACTGAATCATTCAGTTTAATTGAGAGTAGTCATGGAGTTAGCCCTTGCAATTTGCTTCTTCTCCGTCTAAATTCCAAACCATCTCTCTGTTGTAAAATTGATTGTTTTGACATAAATACTAATGGTATGTTCCGTGTAAAAGGAAAATATTTTGAAAAATAAGTTGGTACTTATTTTTTAATGTTCGTCAAGTAATAAGAAAATATTATTCCAAAAATATGTATGTGCAGTATAGCAAAACATCTAGGTGACATCGGCTGATGAGTAGTAGGGTTCGGGGTTGAGATGGGTAAGGATTGGGGTTGGATAGGAAGGGAGGAGACAATGAACTTGAAAATGTCACTTATCGAGTCTGTTTTTCTTAATTATCAAAAAACTCATTTTCTCAGAGAAAATATTTTGACCAACCAAATACGAAAAATATAAAAAATATTTTCTTCCATACCGAACATATCGTAAATGCTGATGAAATATTGAGTAGTAGGGTTTGGGGTTGAGATGGGTAAGGATTGGGGTTGGATAGGAAGGGAGGAGACAATGAACTTGAAAATGTCACTTATCGAGTT
>JAPFFP010000070.1:13608115-13640802 GCA_026153255.1 Solanum medicagineum
TTTGGACATGATTACTATTTATCTTCTCAATTTTTTGAATTTCTTAAAATTTATCAATATTTGTAATTATTTTTTTTTAAAAAAAATAAATACATAGAATAAAGTAAGGAAACATACAAGCTAAATATATCTCCAATCTTTACAGACGGCACAAGAAAATAAAAAGATAAGAAGAACCTCAAAAAATAGCCTAAAACGTGGAAAAAAAGACGAGAGGAGAAAAAAAAGTTCAAAAGTTAATGCAAAAAGAGGGAAACAAGTAATATAAACTTTACATATATTAAGGTAAAAGAAATAAGAGAACCACAGGAGAAAATGAGGATTTTCATTACAGAATCATAAAATCAAACTATATCATACCATATAATTAATAAAACAAACATAAATATGGTTCAGAAAAATTTGCCACTATTTTTCCTTATTTTAAAAAAAGTAAAATTAAAAGGCTTCAAATACAATTTGTTGACCTTGCCTTAAATCCTAAAACTTCATCAACCTCGAAACCCTAGACAGCCGCGTCCGCCGCCTCTTAAATACTCCCCAGCCAAGAGCCACTCTGCATTAATTTTATGGTACATAAATTTATTTTTTTTTTCATTTTGAAATTGTTTGATATGTGGTAAACGGCACATAATCTGCTTCCATAACTAACCACGAGTGGAAATTCAGATGGAGGTGGAATGGCTTCTTGTAATCCACTGCCTGGTGACACTGCTAGTATTGGTTTCTTTCCTCTGCGGCCAATGGCCTATTTTCGAAGGCACTTTCATTCAAAAAATCCACTTGTTTCTCACTTTTGGCGCCTGTGATTATTTCCGCCGATTTGTGGGTGCTGTGTTTGGTCAGAAAGGCTCCGATGCCCTCTTCTGCGTCGAGTACTATTGTTGTGATCGTCCTAATCCTACCCTCCAGATCATATATTTGGGAATAATTGGAGCCATTTACTACTTGATTGTGCAGTCATCCTTTAAGTACATTCCTGGGTATTACTTAGGTAAAGTACACAGGTACTTGAGCTTGTTGGCAGTTGGTGGGGGTATTCTCCTCTTTCTTTTGACAAGCTTTTCTGACCCAGGAACTGTGAATGCTGTGAATGTTTCACACTATCTTTCTATTTATCCCTATGACGATATTATTTTTTCTGAAAAAGAATGTCGTACCTGCAAGATCCCAAAACCTGCTAGGTCAAAGCACTGCAGCATTTGTGATCGTTGTGTTGCCAGATTTGATCATCATTGTGGATGGATGAATAATTGCATTGGCGAAAAAAACACCAGATACTTTATGGCTTTTCTTCTCTGGCATTTTCTTCTCTGTTTATACGGGGCAGTTGCTATTGCACTAGTGCTGGCTGGCAGACTGAAAGAACTACGGGTTATAGATATTCTTACTGTTTATTATGGCGTCGAGAAATCATTCAGTAGTTTGACTCCACATGTTGTGGTGTGGTTGTTGAATTCATACAACACTCAAATACTTATCATGGTATTTCTGGCTATAGTTTCTATGCTACTCGCTGGTTTCCTTGTATACCACACCAAACTGTGTGTCACAAATACCACAACAAATGAGACTTTCAAATGGCAAGAGTACTTGAGCTGGATTGGAAAGGTTAATGAAGCAAAGGCAAGTGCAGCAGCTCTCAAAGCAAGTTTAGATAAATTGAACCATGAAAAGAAGCACCCTGTGAGCAAATGGAAAGCCTTCTGCCAAAGGTCCCGTATTGAACAAGTGGAGGTTGTTAAGAATAACATTTACGATAAAGGAATGCTCCAGAATGTCTCTGAGATTGTAGTTCCTCTTTCAACAAGACGGTCATTCTTACAGAGGAAATCAAAATCGGGTTAAAATTGTAAGTTCGTCACCCATATCTCATAGGCTCATCCTTGATCCAATGTCTATAGTCTAGTAGTCATACTACCAAGGAGATTGGATTGGTCTGTTTGTACTTTGTGTTTATTTTCATTACACTTCGGATTGTTTTGGTTAGTTATAGCTATCTGAAAAATAAGTAAAAATATACAGTCAATGTATACACGTTTTCATAAAAGGCAAATTCCATCTGTTAATGGCAATTTAGGCTACCATTTCCAGTGATATGCTAGACAAAATTTGGAGTTGCTCTTGGCTTATTGGACCGGTTTTGTCCATTCACCCTGAAATGATTCCTTATGGATCCACCCTCCCACTCCCAACAAAGTTGAATTTCTTGGTAAACATGATATCAACTCAGAAATGTTTCAATTGATATTATTATCATCGCAAAGCACAATATTGCTATCAACTGAATTTCAAAAGTAATATGCTAACAACTTCAAATATGCAATTATTGAAATATTTAATTATCAGAATTACAATTTACATGTATATCACCCTTCATCTCCTTTGGATAATAAAAATTATTAATTCAGTCATTGTAAATTAGACCAAAAAATTATGTTGTTAAAGGGGTCGTTTTGATGATTTGACAAAATATGGAGATAGGACTTGGTCCCATGGTTGAACTATTGGTTTGTAACTAAAGTTACAGTTGTAAATAGTACACTGCCAGCAATCACTTTTGTGAGTGCTCGGGTTTTGGCAGTGTGGCAGTTCTATTGACCAATAGAATTGCTCCAAAAAAAGGTGGTTTTATCAACATTAGGAATAAAAAAAGCCCTTGGTACATCATCTCTTTCACAATCAAAAAGGGCACAAAAATTACTCTCAAGAAATACAACAAAGAAAGATTTTATGCATTTCAGCTTTCCTCTAAATCAAAATGAGAGCTAGCTAATCTAGTCTTCACATTGCTATAACAGTCTCAAGTCAGAATCTACTATCTCTATTCTATGTAGCACCCAAAAAAGCACATGTTAAGCAGATTTTTGTCCGCTTCTCTTCCTTCTAGAGTCTCCCTCCTCGGCCCTCGCCACGCATCAAACGAGTCCAATTCCAATAAGGAGATATTTAAAAACTCCCCTATCCCATCTGCTTTCACCTCAACTTCCAAAAACCAATTCATTGAGAGTTCTAACAAGCAGAAACAGAATTGAAGTTTCTATCTGAAAATAAGTTAAAGCATTGCACGGGGGAAACCCTTCAAGCATTCTAGGAAGGATTAAAGATAGTTGATCCATGAGGTAATATTGGTAATATTCTGGACTAACAAATGTTGGAAACCTTCAACAAAGTGCGAAGGTTGTCGGCCCCTCTTCCACTATTGACAACTAATGGATTTCTACTTTAGTAAGTCAGTTTGTGTTAGATTAGGCCAACAGTCTTACTCCATCGTATACTACCAACGTGTGGTTGGGTCTGACTTTGTTATAGTACTAGTATGCCAAGCAGTTTTGAATCAGTTGCGCCGGTGTACAAAGCAAGTACACAAAGACCACTAGTTGAATTATGCAACAGCTAACTGAAGTTTAAAGAACAGTAAGTTTAAGAAAGCAGAAGTTTTTGCACATTTCTACGGGACAGGTGAGACCAAATTATAGCAAGAGCAGAAACTTATTATGATTAAACTTATAAAGGATCTAAAAGCCATTTCACCAACGGTTGGCTCGTTGGAAAGAAAACCATGAGAGACCAGGGTCAAATCTGCCTTAATGGACCAAGTTACCCCATACATGTACAGTGTACTAAGAAAACTACAAAAGGAAGTAAGTATACAATGGATCGTCCAGGGGTGTGCAAATTGACCCGGACACCATTGTTATCTTTAAAAAAGGAAAAAGAAAATAGAGATCTGAAAGCTTGGTGTGGCCAACAAGAATGAGTTACTTAGTCATGAAAACTAAAAAGGCTTCCCCAGCTGCTGCAAATTCTATTTAAATTTTTCTGTATGAAAAGTGCTGCTAAAGACTAAAATGCTCATTCATTTGTTCTCAATGATAACAGAACAGCAGGAGCTCAACTGGAAGATCGAAAATTCACAGCTAACATAGGAGTTCAATGGAAGAACTCGAGTGAAATAGCTAGTGTAAGGGAAAGAGAGAAATGTCGTCAAAGAATTGTAAATGAGCAAAATGTAAATGTAATCATGATCATTCAATAATAGTAGTACATCTCTACGTAGCTGCAATGAAATCAGATCTAACAGCTAACGCTAACTACTACTAACAGAATTTCCCGCCAACAGTGTATCGAAAACTAACTCCTAACATATTAAACTAAAATGTTGACATGGCTTCTCCTAACTTACTCGATCCCTGCACTAAATCGAATCCTTACATCTGCATCTGTAAATCATGCATCATTCAAAGGAAAAAAGAATGATGTGCAAGATGACTTTCCAGAAGAAAAACTCACCAATAAAACTTCAATAGTGTTTCATGTAGGAGTCGTATGGTATGAGAGAGAGAAGGAATAATAATCCCGAAATAAAATGCACAATTATTTTATCTTATGATTGGTTAGGGATATTAGTTAGTCCTGGGATTATTTATCCCACCATTTGTACTATAACGATGGGATAAGTTATGCCATAGATGGTGTGATCGTTATCCCATGCTATATCCCAATCTATGGGATAACTTTGTTTATCTCATTCCCCATACCAAACAACCCCTAATCCTTTCACTCATTTAGAAGTCAATATGGACTAAACAGAAACTAGAGGTATACTAAATTCACTGCTAAATTAGAGTTATACTAAATTCACTGCTGAATAGACAATCATAGACAAAAAAGATGTGCACAATTCTTTCCAAAATTGCTTATTCGTCTAATTGATGCAACTCACAAGAATACTCCAGAAGTAAGCACTTAGTAACTATAAAAGTTGACAGCAAGACTTCCAGGATCCTCTTAACTGTTGCTGTCATTCTAGGATGCTCCAATAATTACAGTTTTCAGTTCAGGAACCGACGATCTGTCCAAATATAGCAACAAAGTTTATATGTGATATTAAAGTTAATCAAGTTGAAGAAACAGAAATCAGCTGTGTAGAATTCTTCAAACAAAAAAGAAATACAATTGACTAGTTAGGGCTTTATGCACCATGTTAAAGAACTAGTTTCATGCCCTTGACAAATTATTACAACTGGTTTTGTTCAATCAATTAAATATTTACAAGGTGCTAATGAAGAAGACACAGATAACTGCACAGCACAGATGTCAATACAGGTTACATAAAATCCTCCCAAAAGAAATCGAAATGACATATAAATCCACATTGAATTGACTTCACTACAAATCAAGCAACTTTTGGTGGAAATGTATTTGCTAAACATCTTCAACAAAATCTATGCTATTGACATCAAAACACACGACTCTGGAGAGGTCCAGAGGGTAAGGCTTCATAAGCGTGAACTTTATATGAACACCTACAACCCAATTGCCAACATCAACTAGATCCAAACAGAAAAGAAATAGAGCTCACCTTAAGGGACACAGTAATATGATGTTTCTGACAATGTTGCTTAAGATAAGCTCATCTGATGAAAAGAATATATGAATCCATGGTTTCTGTGGATGATAGCTATTTTGCAACAAATTCAAAAGGTTATTGTTTCTCCAGCAAAAGAATATGATTTATACAATGGTATTACACGGCATATGTCGTTGTTGTTTAAGAAATTATCCAGTCTTATGCATCAATTCAAAATCCAAAGAATAAAGAGGAGGAATGAGGAGGCCAACTCGATTATCAAGGATCAGATCATGGAAAACAATGACAGTTCAATTAACAAAAAATTTCCCAATAACATCCACAATGTCAGTCTTTTCCTAGTATAACTGTATAATTTGTCTTTGAAAAGCAGATACGCACCAAATTCTAAAAGGAAATAGAGGCATTAGATAATTCAGAATTTGCAATATATGATACTGATTTACATTTATAAGTATCAAATGGATTGGCAGCTCTGTAGTACATCTTCAACAGAAGCAGTTTCAGTGTGCTGTCAACTTTCAGTTGTATTGAGCACTTGCACTAATGTACAATCACTAGTTAATAAGAAGTCCTATTTACGAACAATACAAGGACGCTCACCAAACCTTCTTAGAAAGACAGCCTTAAAATTCAAAATCATGTCCTCACTCAGCCATGAAGAACACCAATACCTTAACATCCAATGCTCAGCCAATGAAGCACGGCGTTGTCCATGTTTTCTTCCATTCCCCTGCAAAAATGTCCATAGGCATGTTCCGTACTCGGGCAGAAGAAGCAAAACCAGGAATCCTTAAAACTGACTTGATCTAATGGAACCATCAAACCTTTGGGTTTAACATTTAATAGAGGTTTTCACATGATTATGACAACATAATATGCATCAAAAATCATTCCAATCAGTCATCACTCTCATTGAGGCCATTAATGGCAGGAACTCGTTGCTTCCTCTTGCTTTTTGTTGAGAATCTTGCTGCAGACACACTCAGAAGTTTATTGAGCGACAGGCCTTCCCCTAAGATCTTTCTTTGCTCTTCGTACCTGTGTTTAATCCTTCCATCAAGCTTGTACCCAAGAAATGCAGGAAAAGCCAATAGCTCCCCAACTTCACGACCCATCTCCTCAACCAAGTACTCCATCTTCTCCTCCAATGACTCATGATTGTACTGTAATACCTGTGGATGTTTCGTGCTCATCTCCATTATGTCATCAAAAGTCAAGCCATAGTTCAAAAATACGCCAATAACTTCTTGCATATTTTTGCAGCTAGTCCTGGTAACAGCTCCCATTGCCATTGCCAATTCCTTAGTGTTCTTCTTATAACCAATCTTCACCAAAAAGACCAGCTTGTAAGCGAGATTCCCCTCAAATGACAGACTTAGAAATAAAGGAGCTTTTATTAAGAACCTGAATATATCATGTGAAGTCAGTCCACACTGCTTTAGAAAATCAATTCGAGGATGCAATTTCCTTTTCCTGCTGGCACTAAACATGTTGGGATAAACTAAAACAATTCGAAAAATCTCCTCCTCACTTAAGCCAGCATATGATTTCAAGAACTCTACATGATCTTTTAAGTGATCTACACTGTATGCTACAACAAATGGCAACTTACGCAGCACAGTTGCAGTTCCAGTCTCATCACCTCCACTCAACTCCAAGAGGAACCCTACCCTGGGAATCAACTGGGCGTCAAGGTCATAATTGAGAAGTGCTGGTCGACGAAGAATCAAATCAGCACCACCAAAACGGTTCAAGAAAGTGAGCATTCTTTCTATATCTTCAAATGACTTGAGACAAAATGCCTTTGTTAAGTTGGCATTGTTGAGAACGTGAACAATCGTTTCTTGGGTAATCCCAAATTGGAGTAACAATCTAACCTTTGTTTCAAATCCTGCAAGAAAACTTGGTTCTGTTGAGTTAAAAAGATGTTCAATCTGTGAAGGTTTGATTTTTCCTGCCAATTCCAAATCACCCTTGAGAAGAAAACAAACCACGGCATCAGTTTCCACAGCTGTTAAAACATCTGGTCTTTTCGCAATCAATCGTGAAAGAGCAAGGCCGCTGACCCCAAGGGCCTGCAAAGAATGAATTCGTGTGCGTATGGATTCGAATGACGTCAGATTAATCACCGGGTTGGCGTCCAAAAGGGCTTCAGTATCCGTCTCATTGAACCCAATTTCTCGAAATAGTGGAAATAGCATGACCCCTGAGTAAAGAGACCATTCAAGAGCAGTCAAAGAAATGGGGCATGACAGAAGCGCATCAGGTGTTTGAAATTTGACCTCAGAGAGAAAAACTCACCAGAATCGACGAAAGAATTTGTAGAGCTGCCGTTGATGGCGAGGGCGTTGCATTTGAGCAGTAAAAGCGTGGAATCTTGAGGAGCCAGAAAGTGTAAAGGTAGTTTATCTTGTTTGTGTGGGGTGTTATTAGAGGAAAATGAGATATTCTGAGAAGGGAGCAAAGCAGAAGGAAAGAGAGTTCGTATGGGGGAAGATAAAACCCGAGATAAACAGGAAGGAGAAGGCGAGAGGGAAAAAGATTTGGTAGGCGTCGACATGGGAACACTGCTTGGCGATAAGGTAGAAGATGAAGAGGATTACGCTGTGGCGAGGCTCCAGTAGTGTCAGTCTCCAACTAGCAACGGGTTAAAACCGAATTTCCTTTTCCTATTTTACATAGGATTTATTATTTCCCAGCGCCAAAATACGTTAATTGCAAACAATTTTACACACTCGAAGTCGTCCCAGAAATAAATAAGGATAATTTTGACTTCCATATGTTCCATATCTAAGTAACGGAAAGGTGTAAATTAATAAGAAGGAAATCATCCAAACAACAATTGTGGAGTATCATCACAGTTTTAAAAAATATTCAAAAAGAAAAATCCTTACAATTCTTTTTCTGAATATCATCCAACTGTAACTTCTTCTAGAATGTGAATCTCTGTATTTTTAATCTGTTCATTTTGTATATTTGAATTGTTCCTTTATGTATTTGATATATACTTAATGATTAGATGTATCTTATTTGTTCATTCCGTATATGAATTGTTCTTCTAGATATTTGATATAGTTTCTTCTATGTATTTGATGATTGGACGTATCTGATCTTTTAATGTTGCATATATATTTGTACAGTTGTATAAATTTAATATAATTTCTTCTATATATCTCATATGTACTTTAATAATTAGATGTATCTAATTTGTGTATCTGACTATTTTTCTTTATATCTATAACATCACCTCACATTACGAAAAAGAGACAATGGTTAAAGGATAATTAGATCTTTGTCGATGAAATCGAAGCTACAGTTGTAAGGGAGCTTAAAAGTGTAGTAATAGAGGTGGATTTAACCAAAGAAGATCGTGTGAGGGAAAACGAGGAAAGAGAACGGCATAAAACCTCCCGTGCTTTTCCAACATTTTATAGTCGAGAAAGATTCAAAGCAGAGCAGCCCCGATCTTCCGCCTGCTCGTAATAGTAGATTAACAGAAATTGCCATTTCTCAAATGAAATTAAGGAACAAGTAAACTGCCATATTTACACATACCTCACAATCGTCATCAAATGACAAATACTCCTTCACCAAGGTCTCATGTTGCTTTTGGTCGACTTTTAAGCACAAATCTGAATTAATTGAGCTCAAAACTGGTATTACACACCAGATGAAAAATCAAAAAAATGCATTTTTCGTGTTCAGACATAAAAACAACATTCCCATTTCAGTGTCAATATCTTTACGATCATCAGTGAGATCAATCAATGTCTAAGTTTAACCCATTCAGGTTTGGGGAGAAGTGCTGCTCTCAGAAAAGGAACTAGAACAATGCAACAATGTTAAAGCTGTTGAAGCATGCGAAGTAGAAATGAAGAGTGAAGCGTGTCTTCGATGGATGCAAAACGACATACAGAAAGATCAACACCCGTCTCAGTCAATAGAAAACAACTACGTGTCTAATATTATAAATAGGGAATAAATGGTAAAAACATGAAGCTGTTACATTGCCACAATGGGAGCTTCAGCTGGTACTTGACTGGAGTAGTCCTCAAACCGATAACCTAGCAGCTGTTGCAATGTAACAGCTGTTGCAAATGTTGAGTTACCCATATAAGTAACTTCACCGCTCCAAGAAAAATGTATCTTTGAGAAAATTGACTGGACATTTCGACTTTGAGCAACAAAACAACTACAGGAAGATAATTGACTGAATATATTCGACTCTGAGCAACAAAATATCAAAATAGCTTGAATGTTTGCATCCTGATTAGCAAAACAATGTGTTACATCAACAAAGAACTGCACAATTTTAATCCTCTGCACACTAATGTAGTGGTATTTTATAAAATTCTTCCTGCTCCACTCGGAACCTTATATATGGAGTATTTGTTTCTGGAAAATGTCATGCTTCACTATTCCAAAGATGGAAAAGGTACAGATGAATTTGCAGTCAGACAACAGTTTGGTTGATCATTGAGCCTGACACTGCCGATGAGATGGCTTCAGAAAATTCTTAGTAATGCCTGTTCCATTTTTCTTGCTTGTTGGAATGCTCTTAATTAGAACAACTGATGAAGATGCCTTCTTTAATTTTCTGTGAACCCACCAAATATTATCAGACCTTTTAGTATGGGTCACATACTCAAGAAAGATCAGAAGACAGAAATTGCAAGTTAAGAGATTCTTACAAGTTCCCGTGTTTCTTTTTGGAAGCCTGGCCAACAGAATCAGATGTCCTTTTACAAGTTTCTTCAGATTTATCATTCAACTGAAGCTTCTGCACAAGACAAAACAAGTCAAGAAAACTTAAAAAATGACTGAACAA
The DNA here is from genome assembly GCA_026153255.1 of Solanum medicagineum. Classification (NCBI taxonomy): domain Eukaryota; kingdom Viridiplantae; phylum Streptophyta; class Magnoliopsida; order Solanales; family Solanaceae; genus Solanum; species Solanum medicagineum. The sequence continues at coordinate 13,618,321 of JAPFFP010000070.1, forward strand.
TATTCTTCTGGTAAAACTAAAACAGCTACTGATAACCATTAGGTACCTGGTCATACAAAAATGCCTAATATCTTTACATCAACCCTTTTCTCTACTTAAATCCACAGAATAGTTGATCAAATTTCTTATTCCTTTATGCATGTGAATTCAAGGTTATGGACTTCAACAGTAACAAATTTTGAATATACATCTCCATATAATTATTTTTACACACGTGGGACAACCTGTTTGTGTTATATTTTTCTGTGCAGGGGTGAATTATCAAAAACCAAGCGGTGTCATCATGAAATTTTACTAAATATGTCTTTATAATTAAACACAGAAACAGAAAGTAGACAAATTGAGTAAAATGACACCGCCTGACACCAAGAGCTACGCCGCTCATTTGGTTGGGTGCCTCAATTTTCTACTAGAGGTCACGAGGTTGAAGCTCGGAAGCTTCATTTGTTGTTTTCGTAATATTTTTGCGCCTCAGTAAGAAGTGACCATCCAAAAGTGAGTACAACAACAACATACCCACCGGAATCCCACAAGTGGGGTTTGGGTAGGGTAGAATGTACGCTGACCTTACCACTACCTCACAAAAGGTAGAGAGGTTGTTCCCTGGGAACCCTCATCTTAAAAATCCATAAGCAGAATAAACTAGATATGGAGAAACAGAAAAGGAAAAGAAAAGGAAACAGAAAGAATGACTAATAACGAAAAGCATATGATAGTATGTAAATATAATAAAATTATCATATATAAGATGGATAATGACTAATCCAAAAGTGAGTAAGCACTACAAAAGTAAAACGTCCAGCCATCCAGTTTGAACCGCTGACCTCTTGAAGGTTAACAAAACATGGAACTAATTAGACTAGAATAACATTTGTTGACTCTTTGCACAATAAACTATTTGGACACTAAGAGAGGGATGGAGCTGCACTATTTTCTTTCTTTTCCTTTCATCTATTTTCTCGCCTATGAAATTGATTAAGAATGATTTACAGAAGCAAGTGAACAATGAATATTTTAGTGATCATTTGGTCTAAGTACTGTTTCTAATGAAGTTATTTTGAATACATTTCACAAATGAAAAAAAAAAAAAAAAAAGAAAAGTTAGTAGTAATGTGTGAATTGTGTTTTGTATATATTTTGTTGTTTTTCAATATAATGTTACGTTGTTCTCCTCATTTTAAAATGTGACGCCACTTACAAAAGATTGTGTATGTGTCATTGTTTATGTGCATATATTATGTATATGCAAGTAAATAATGATAAGATTGACTTAAGAAAGTAGCAGTAAAGAATCTACCGATAAGGACATAACTAGTACTCCTAGCTATTTGGCAAATATATCTCGACAAAAAAGGACATCACTATTTGAGATCTTACTAAATTCAGAGTCTCCATAAAGAGACGAAAGGTGTGAAGAACGAAAATAAAATCTTATTCACTAACCTCTAAGGCATTTCAATGGTAACTAAAGAAACCATCCTGCTTATTCTCTAATAGAGAAACATAGACCCCAAATTCTGTCATTTTAACTCCAATTTTTGTCACTGGTGAATCAATCTAACTCAAAATAAGTCCAATATTCCCTCTGTTCACTTTTACTTATCACCCATTCCCTAGATAGATTTCATTTTTACTTGTCACTTTTGACATATCAAGAAAAGGCAATAAAAACATGCATGTTTATACTTAATTCATTTACCAAGACTTTTTGAAATGATAAATCATCAATTTCAGCTACCAACGCTTATTCTTAAGATTGGTAAACGAATCCTTTCATTGACCCACTTAGAATGTGCTGATACCTATAAAAAATTCGTTTTGAAACTTGGAACCACATAGTGGCTCTAATAATTATATTTGAGACTTTGGTTTCAATTATTGAGATTAAGCAACAGGTAATAGGGATAGTGTGGTAAATTAGCCATGTCAATCATTGTTTTCTTAATGGGCATGTCAAGTCCAAATGTGAAAAGTAAAACTGAATGGAGGGAGTAAAAATGTGGCATACCAATCATTTGCAACATTCCAAGGAAAGGAATAGAGATGGATGAAGTTAGTACAACCAGAGCAAAACTTCATGATCCGATATAATGGAGTTACCCCACAGATACAAACAAGCTTTCAAACTGAATGATATAGGTCAGAACTATGCATCAGATGCAAAAGAAGTCAATCTTGACAATAAATACCAAATATGGTCTTTACAAAAACATAATAGTCAGCAATAAATATACATTGTTCATAACCCCCCCCCCCCCCAAAAAAAAAAGGAATAGAATAGACCATTTTGTGATGCGAAAAAGGAAATTTTTCATTCGGTGGACAGCACAACTAGGAATAAATTTTACCCCACAATGTTACAAGAAGCATACCATGTAAAGCTACGATAAATATCAGAGAGGAGAGCGTCAACACATTAGTGAGGTTAATGTTTTATAAAACATGAAGTATAGATAATGATAAACATGACACAGAAATAGCAGCATTGTGACCCTCTATCATCATTTTCAAACTGCAGGCTAACAAGTAATGTACACGATCAGAGTTCACATTTGAATTGGAGCCTGAAATCCATATGAAAATGTTTGATAAAGTAGTAACAGAAAAGGATATTCCATTTGCACAAGGATAGCAAGTAATTATGCCACGAAAAATTAAGCCTTTTTCAGAAAGTAATATGGTATGCTTCAGTCATCATAAAGTGTCTCCAGTATATGATAAACCCTAGCCAAGACTAGACAATATTCTCACGGCGAGAAGAATATTTTCAATAATTAGATTACACTTACTTGTATCTACTATTTGATAAGCAAGCAACTTAACACAAAGAAAGTTGGAACACTTTTGCCAGCTAAATATAATTAAGTGTTCATATATCTATTGTGATCAACGTTCTAATTCACAATGCACATGTGATCAAGTGAAACCAGGATCAAATATGTAGTTCATAGGTTGTATGACCATATCATTACCCGTCATCATCAAATTGGGCATGCGTAGTTCCATTACATCAAAGCAGTGTGAGCTTAACTGATATGCAGATACATTCTGCATGTGCATTTATTACATCATCCATACGAGAACGAAGAAGATATGCGAGATTTAAGTTGCTTCTTGCAGTATTGAAACATAAAATAATAAGAACTCTATAAAACTAAAGAAGTTTCATCAGTAACACAAAGCATGTGATATCACATTCTATAAAAAGGATCTTAATTACTAATTACTACCCAAACAAACATATAACCGAACATGATCATTACTAGCACAATTGATTTAATTAACTTACTTCACTGACTGAATACTTGCATTCTCTCCCTTTTGTAGCATAACAATCATTCCCGCTTGTGACCTTCTGTTTCTTCTCGCCACAAGCATCCTCACTGTTCACATCTTCTTTCCTCTTCTTCTTCCCCAAATTCATCGTCTTACTTTTTTTATCACGAACCTTCCAGACGTTCTTCTTTCTGAAAAGCAATTTCTCAAATTTCCATGGTGCACAGCTCGTATCTATCACCGTTACTTCGGTCCGTGAAAATCCCATCAGATTGGCGTGAGACTTGTCCTCCTCTTCTGCTATGTTCGAATTATGACCCTGCTCTAATAGCTTAACCTGAGAATCCCTTATTTCTACCTGACATTTGTCAAGCAACACGGTTTTTTCTTTCCCCTGACCATCCTCGACTACCGCATCACTGTTCATTTCACACGAAGCATAAAATCTAGGGTTTGCCTGTTTGCGCGAACCCCTTTTCACATTGAACTTAGGGACACTAGTTGATTCCCCCATACAAAATAGCTCGGAAAGAACATTCGTAACTACATTACTCAGTTGTTCGTTTTCTCCACTGTTATGTGATGCTGCCGGAGTTCGGTCCCGACGGAGGACCGGTTCGTGTACGGGCCGAATCGGATCGGAGCTGGATTCCGAACCGGTATTATTACCATTATCATCTCTCAGCTCAGTTTGCGTGTTGGGAGGAAGAGAATCGGATCCAGCAGGAATGTGGTGAGTGAGGAATTGCTCAAGATTGCTGTAGTCGGCGCAGGAGAAGCCCTTTGATGATCGGAGCCGGTCTAGCCAGTTTGAACCGGCCGATTTCTGGGTAGAAATGGAACAGAGCATCGTGGAGAGAGAAATTAAAGAAGGGTGAGGTTAGGGTTTATCGAGAGAGTCCATGATTGTTGCAGAGGAAAAGGTCGAAGCGGCCATCGGTGTAGAAATTGAAATGTGGCAAAGCTGACACGTCGCTTGTAAGTGGTAGGAGGGAAAATGGAAGAACAGACAAACACTATATATAGTAGCAGTAATTGTGATTAACAGCCACCTAATTCTTCCATCATCATTCCTAAAAATAGCACCTTCTTTCTAAAATTTTTTAAAACATTCGTTTTTTCGAGTAGTAAATAAGTAAAAGTGAAAAAAAATTACGTTAAATTTGAAGTAAAGCTTTTGAGTTCGTTAATACTAGCCCCCTGCTGGTTACAAATGAAGAAATTGATCTAGATTGAGATAGTTAATTAATTAAACTGCCATGATTATTTGAACTGTTATTTAATTTAATTTATTAATGTTTCATTTTGATTGTTATATTGCACTTTGGAAAATTAAATTAGATAAATTAACTTAATTTTTTATAATAAAAATTTAGCCATGCAAAAACTATAAGAAAAGTATTATCGATTGCAACTTCTTTCACATCAACATGATTAAAAAATGGGTAAAAAAATATAATTATACATTTTTAGAACCTAAATTATATGATTTTATCAAATTTTTCACATTTACACTAGAATATCGATTTTCTTTTGCAAAAGAGGTAAATTCAATTAGCTTGAGCTTAATTAAGGAAGTTGCACAATTAATTTTCTTACAAGCTCAATCAATGAAAAATATCAACTTTGTATCGATTTTTATCCAATATGATGAAAGACGAGATTTAATAGGTATGTAATATCAACGATTTTTTATGGTTTTAAAATGTAAAATATTTGTGTTTTTTTTATTAAAAATCCTATTAAAGTTGTTTTGATTTTTAACAATGCATAGTTTTAAACATTAGATATACTGTAGATTATGGTATATAATATACAGTAAGATGTTTTCTTTGTAATTGATTTTTTTCACAAATTGAAAATTATATTGATGTGCCATAATTTAGTGACGACTTATATTTTGGTGTGTCAGAATGGACGAGTTACTTATTATTGTTTTGGGTACTATTTTGGTGTATGATTTTATTTTAATGCAATATAATGTATATGGGTTGTTAATTTTTGATTCCTAGTATGATGTTATAATAGTATCAGTCATGAATATCTAAATTTTTGAAGTATCATCTTTTTTATATTTCTTGGTATTTCAATATGGTGTATACATAAACAATGGGTTGTTAATTTGATTCTAAGTATGGTGTTATAAGGTATCAGACATGAATGTGTGAATCTTCAATGTATCATTTTTTTGGTATTTCTTGGTATTTCAATATGGTGTATACGTAAACAATGTGTTGTTATTTTGATTTCTAATATGGTTATAATGGTACAAACCATGAATATGTGAATCAGCTCCAGTGAATCATATTTCTTGGTACTTCAATATGGTGTATAGATAAACAATGGGTTGTTAGTTTGATTTCTATTATGGTACTATAATGGTAACGAACATATATGTGTGAATTTTCAATGAATCATCTTTTTGGTATATTTTTGTGACTTGATACGATGTATTTGTAAACAATGATTTTAGTGTGGTACCTATAATGGTGTTATAATGGTATCAACCAAGTATGTGTGAACATTCAATGAATCATTTCTTTGTTATATTTTTATGTTTTAATATGGTGTATTTGTAAACAATGCTGTGTTTCTTTTGTATATCTTTGGTATATCTTTTTGAATCATTTGATTTTCTAATTTGTATGTGAAAACTTGTGTTTAGTATGTTTTTAACTTTTTGTTGAAATGCATCATAGAAAAATACATGAAATTTCAAGATTAAAAAAGTCATTTATAATGTAAGCATCAATTACGACGGGCATTATAAACATTGTTGAAAAAATTTCAGTTTAATATGTTTTAGTTATAAAAAGTTATTAATTGTATATTTATTTTAGTATAGTTGTTTGATATGTACGTATTACTTTGTAAAACAATATCATAGATATAATACTTTGTAATTGAATTTTTTTACGAATGAAATTTTGTCAACATTGGTGATTTTCATATATATTGTTCTAGTTATTTATTAATTTGATTGATTGTCTTGTACTAATAAGTTTTTTGAGACTTTCTTTTAAAGGTGACGAAAAAGTTTCAAAACATAAAAAGTAATAAAGTCTTAGTTATTGAGTACATATGCCAATTTTGAGATTAGAATTAATGACACTAATTTTAAAATTCTCAAATTCTATTATTTACACAAAAGTCCTATTTTTCTCATCTCACTCCTTCCCCCTGCCTATCATTATTGTCGTCACAGTCTTTCCACTCCTTCTACTGCAACCATCATCACCACCACTTCTCCACTACTACGACCATCACCTCCTCCTATTCCTCCTTCACTACTATCAATCTCTTTTTTCCCCTCCTCCTCCACCGACCACCATCACTACAACAATGTTTTCCTCCTCCTTCATCATCAACATTGCCACCGGAAGAACCATCACATTGTTCTCTACCACTACATGTGTTACAACAATAAAAGAGTCATCTATTACAGTAAATAATTATTTATTACAATAGAAAGGTCATCTATTGCAACATGATATCTGTCGCAATAGAAGGGTCATGTGTCGCAACAAAATAGTCATCTGCAGATTTTAGTGATTTATTTTTTAAAAAAAATTCTCAAAGTCAAAACAAAACAGTCCATAAAAATAAAAAAGATAAAATGAAAAAGAAAAACGTGATAAAACGGATGAATGTTGTGACAATAGCGACGACGATAACAACAATAATAATTTTAAAAAAAAAAGGAAATGAGAAAGAAAAAGAAAATAAAGGAAGGGAGGGAGCAATATGAAAGAGAGAAAGAAACAAACAAAAGAGTAAAATTGAAAGATAATGAATTAAGGAGGAAATATTCAAATTTGAAAATTTGAATAGAAGAGAAGACTTTTTAGCATTTTAAAATTTTAGTATACCTAGAGTTTTTAATCTTTTTAATTTGGTTTCAAGCTTTTAAGTGATTTAACTCATTCCTTGATCAAAAGAGTCACCAAAAAAAAAATCAAGACTTAAAAGACAGTTTTTATTCAATTTGTTCTAATTTCTTCATTTTTCGGCCCATTCTTCATTGAACTCTTGTGGTAAAGTTGTTGTCATGACCATGAGGTCAAGGGTTCAAGCTTCGACACGGTCTTTGATAGAAATACAAAGTAAGACTTGTGATCAAATTTTGGTCACACTTTAACCTAATTAAACTTTTAAGAATTTTATCCCTTTTCTTGATCAAAGAGTTGTAAAAAATAAAATCAAGACCAAAAAGATACTTTTTGTTTAATCTACTCTTATTTCTTCATTTTTGGGCCTATTCTTCATTGCACCCTTGTGGTAAAATTGTTGTCATGACCAAGAGGTCGAGGGGTTCAAGCTTTGAACACAACATTTGATAAAGGTACAAAATAGAATTACGTATCTGAATCCATCCCTTAATCTTGCACATAACAAAAGTTTCAATACAATGGGTTGCTTTCTTAATTGCACCTTCCTCGTCCCTAAAAGAGTAGAAGGTGATTTTGGAAAGAGAAATAGATGCTTTTTTAGGTGTATTGATTTACTTAAGAAAAAAAATTACTTAAGCGAATTCTTTTTAATAAATACTCTTGATTTTTGTTATACTTTTTATTTATTGTCATTTATAGCAATATATAATGATACTATGATAAATTTATACTTGTATTAAAAGTGATGAATTATGCATTCAATATAAATGTATAATAAGTGTTTAATTAAAAAAAATTATTATTACTATAAATGGTAAGTATTTTCTTAATCTAGTATATCTATATAAGTTTTCTTTCTTTATTGACTATTTGGAAAATGGCCTAAAATAATCTCAAACTATTGAAAATGACATGTAAATACCCTTTATCCACCTATTGAATCTGAAATGTCCTTGTCATCCACCTGTTAGGCCTAAAATACCCTTATCATCCACCTCTGGGTCCAATATTGATCTTTTTTAAAAATAAAATCCGGTTGCTTTGCTAAATTCCTAGCGACCACTTTCTGATTCCTTCTCAGTTACTCGTAAGTCAAAATCTGCTTTTTCTTATCTTCATCGGGGTGAGAGTTTGCACCGATGACATCAAGCGTGCCGTCGATTCTTTACGGTGAGTTCCGGTGGTTCCTTTGCCGGTCTTTCTTTCTTTATTTTATTTTCCAGTGAGTTCCGGTGGCTTTTGCTGGTCTCCATTTCCTGCGAGCATCAGATCTGTCAACCTTCCTGTCAGATTTCTGAAGTACGGTCAGTTTCTGGCTCGAGTTTTCTGGCGGGCAACAGGTTCTGGTGAGATCTTCTCCGATTCCAAACATAGTCATTTTCCGCAGACTGTTATCAAGAAGAAGGTCACCATGAGGATACAACGACGAGGATACAGCGAGATTTCCGACGAATATTGGTGCAATTTGTTACCAAGTGATATCCCCCAATCTCTTCTCTATTCATTATTGTCCTGATTGTTCTTGGATGCAATTTTTTTTTTACTGTACTTAATTGCTGGCTTGAATGGAATATTGATTGTTCTTGGATGCCTATTGTGATTGTTCTTGACTACCTATTGACATCATTATTTCATAAATTTGGTGACTGATCTTGATTGCCTATTGATAGCATTGTTCTATTAGTTTACTGTTGCTGTATATTGTTGTATATTGTTGCTATATATTACTGTATATTATTGTTGTATATTGTTATATATTATTGTATATTGTTGTATATTGTTGCGGTATATTGTTGTATATAGATGGATATTGTTGTACATTTTGTATATTGTTGTATACCTGTTGATTGGTTGTTTTTCTTGTTGTTTACTTGTATATTCGGTAGATTATATTTTTTTGGATCTTTGTAGTTTAAAGAGTTAATAGTTCTTAGTTTAGTGGTGGCGTCAAGATCTTATGGTGAAATAGGTCATTTCATCAGTTGGGTCAGAGGTTAGGGGTAAGGGTGGTAAGAGGGACATGGGTTTATGCAAGTTAGGGATAGCATTGTGGAATATAGGGCCACTAACAGGGAAGTCCATAGAATTAGTAAAATGTTTTAAAAGGAGACATATTAATATAGCGTGTGTCCAGGAGACCAGATGGGTAGGCACCAAAGCACGGGACGTGGATGGGTTTAAGTTGTAGTACTCGGGTGGTTCTAGGGATAGAAATGGTGTAGGTATCCTAGTAGATGAGAATCTTAGGGATAATTATGTGGTTGAGGTTAGGAGGGTTAATGATAGGATAATGTTTATCGAACTCGTAGTTGGTAGACATGTAGTTAATGTAGTTAGTGAGTAGGCCTAGATGGGGAAGTCAAAAGGCTCTTTTGGGAGGATCTGGATGAGGTTGTGCGAAGCATATCGGAGACAAAAAAACTCTTCATTGGGGGTGACTTTAATTGGCATATCGGGGATACTACTAGCGGGTTTGAAGATGATCATGGAGGCTTTGGTTTTAGGGAGAGGAATGGAAGTGGGACGTCTCTCTTGGATTTTGCCAAAGCCTTTGAGTTAGTGATTGCTAAATCGTGTTTCCCGAAGAGGGAAAACCACTTGATTACCTTCTGTAGTACGGTAGCAAGACTTAGATAGATTACCTACTTCTCCGAAAGGGCGATAAAAGTCTATGTAAGAATTGCAAGGTTATTTCGAGTGAAAATGTTTCCACTCAACATAGGTTTTCAGTAATGGATGTGGAGATAAGAGAAAAGAAGAAGAAGGTTATGTATGCCCAAACTAGGATTAGATGGGGGGCCTTACTCCTGCCCTTTCTCGCGAGATGGAAGAAAAGTTGAGAAACTTAGAGGCGTGGAGTCGTGAAGGTAATGTGAACAGTATGTGGGACACGACTGCTAGTTACATAAGAAAAGTAGCTACCAAGGTACTGGGGGTTTCAAGAGGGACCTTTGGGGACGTCAAGGCGATTGGTAGTGGAATGATGAAGTTCAGGGCAAAGTGAAAGATAAGAAGGTCGCTCATACATAGTGGTTAGAGTGTAGGGATAAAGATGAAAAGCAAAAGGTTAAGGTAATCTATAAAACGGCTAAGTCAGAAGCAAAGATGGCGGTGACGAATGTTGAGTCAGCAGCGTTTGAGCGCCTTTATGAGGAGCTAAGTGATAAAGGCGGGGACAAGAGATTGTATAGGCTTGCTAAAGTAAGAGAAAGGAAAGCTCGTGACTTGGACCAAGTGAAGTGCATCAAGGATGAGGAGGGCGAGGTGTTGGTGGATGAAACTTCCATTAAATTAAGGTGGCAAGTTTACTTTCATAAACTCTTAAATGAAAAAAGGAGATAGAGATATCGAGCTGGGTAAGTTGGCACACTCCGAAAACTATCGTGATTTTGGGTATTGGTGGCGGTTCAGAGTTGAGGAGGTAAGACGGGCTATTAGTAGGATGAAGAAGGGGAGGGCGATCGGGCCCGATGAGATTCCGGTAGACTTTTGGAAGAACATGGTCAAGGATGGCATAAAGTGGTTGACTAGACTGTTCAATGCTATTATGAAGACTGCGAAGATGCCTGATGAATGGAGGAGGAATACAATGGTTCCATTGTACAAGAATAAGGGAGATATTCAAAACTGTAACAATTATAAGGGTATCAAGTTGTTAAGCCACATTATGAAGGTCTGGGAGAGAGTCGTGAAGATGAGGGTGCGAAGTGTAGTATCTAGCTCGGAGAATCAGTTTGGATTCATGCCGGGGCGGTTGACTAATGAAGCAATTCATCTTGTTCGGAGGTTAGTGGAGAAGTATAGGGAAAGAAAGAAGGACCTTCATATGGTGTTCATTGATCTCAAAAAGGCATATGACAAAGTCCCAAGGGATGTCTTATGGAGGTGCCTAGAGGTGAAAGGTGTCCCAGTGGCATATATCAGGGCGATTAAGGACATTTAAGATGGAGCCAAAACTCGGGTAAGAATGGTGGGAGGAGACTCAGAGTATTTTCCTGTTGAGATGGGACTCCATCAAGGATCTGTGTTGAGCCCGTTCTTATTTGCCTTGGTGATGGATGGAGTTGACGCGATCTATCCAGGAGGAGGTACCATGGTGTATGCTATTTGTAAATGACATAGTGCTGATTGATGAGACTCGGACTAATGTCAATGATAGGTTAGAGGCATAAAGACACGCCTTGGAGTCCAAAAGATTCAAACTCAGCAGGACCAAAACTGAATACTTGGAGTGCAAATTCGGTGTTGAGAGGAATGAAGCAAACTTTGATGTGAGGCTTGCCACTCATCCTATCCCCAAGAGGGAAAACTTTAAGTATCTGGGGTCCATCATCCAGAGTAGTGGCGATATCGACAATGATGTCACATATCGTATCGGGGCAGCATGGACTAAATGGAGGCTTGCCTCTGGAGTATTGTGTGACAAGAAGATACCACCTAAACTTAAAGCCAAGTTTTACAGTGTGGTGGTTAGACTATCGTTGTTATATGAGGCGGAGTATTAGCCAATTAAAAATGCACATGTTCAAAAAATGTATGTCGCAGAGATGAGGATGCTGAGATGGATGTGTGGTCACCCCACGAGTGACAAGGTTAGGATTGAGACCATTCGGGAGAAACTAAAGGTGGCCCCGGTGGCCAAAAAGATGAGGGAAGCGAGACTACGATGGTTTGGACATGTGTAGAGAAGGAGTATTGATGCTCCTGTTAGGAGGTACGAGAGATTGGTTTTGGAAGCTACACGGAGGGGTAGAGTTAGACCGAAGAAGTACTGGGGGAGGTGATCAGACATGATATAGCGGAACTTGATCTCACTGAGGACATGACCTTAGAAAGAAGTGGAGGTCGCGAATTAGAGCTGCAGGCTAATTGGTAGGGTTAGGTGGATGCATGGCCTTGGGGTTTTTTAACATGTTTTCTCATTATCTGTCTTATATGTGTTAGTTTTATCATATTTACGTACTGCCATGTGTTATTCATTATTAGTCGCTCTTTTTGTTCTCTTCCATTTCCTTTTTGTCATATCTAGTTCTTTCTGCTTATGGGTTGAGATGAGGGTTCCCAAGAAACAGTCTCTCTACTTCTATGAGGTAGTGGTAAGGTCTGCGTACATTCTACCCTCCCCAGACCCCACCTATGAAATTTCACCGAGTATGTTGTTGTTTTATTTTTTAAAATGTATGGCGATCAACTATTGCTTATAATTTAATTATTTAAAATTAATTATAAGCCAAAGTAGATTGCCCTAAATTTAGCCAAACCTGACCCTTAATCCTCCCATTAATTAAATTAAAACAACACAGAAAAAGAGAATCTCAAATTCACCTTAATATTTTCCTCCAATTTGTGGCTTCATCTCATTTTTTCCCCCAAAAAAATTGATGATAATAATACCTTTAATGAAAAAAAAAAACAAATTAAATTTTCTGATGCACATGCATATAACTTTCTGTAACACAGTAGATAAGCATAGAGATCATTTCTTTTAATTAAGAAAAAATGAAGAAGATGAGGTCAAGAATTGGGGGAATGTGAAAAACATAAAGTGAATTTGCCATCCCCTTTTCTATTTGTTTTAATTTAATTAAAGGATAAAGTGTTAAATTTGGGGCAGATTAAGGTTAAGGGTCGGGTTTAGCCAACTTTGGGCGGATAATTTTTGTTTATAATTAATTTTAGATAATGAAATTAACCAATAAATGATTTTCATGTGTTTAAAAAAATTATTTTAATTAATATTCTGTTAAAAAAAGATCAATATTGGATCCAAATGTGAATAAAAAACACATTTTACGCTTAATAGGTTAATAAAAGATATTTTCTATAATTTAAGGATATTTTAGGTCCTTTGGCTAATACTACTATTTAAAGAAAAAGATATGATTTCAAATTCATATCCCTAATGTCTATTACGGCTTATTTGGACATGATTTTAAAATTATCATTTGAAATTAAGAAGTTGATTAAAAATGCAATTTGAATTTATTAAATTGTATCTTTTCTTATAGATATGAGAATCGCATTACATGTGAAAACTATTAAAATTTCTTCAATTTTAATACAATCTTACTAAATGAATAAATTATAATGTATAAATAAAGTATCAAAATATTCTAATGTGCCAAATTAATAATTCACATATATTCGTTTTACTTTTATAGATAAATAGTTATAATTACATATTATTACAAATTTTGAGTTCGCGTAATTTTTTCTCATATGACAAGGATAATTTCTTCGCCTTAACCATATATATTTTTTAAAATTTAAAATTTATTTATTATAAAATGTGTATTTATGAACCAATTTAGAAAAGTAAAACTATGTTTTAAAATTAGAGAATATTACGCAGATAAGCAAACATATACATATAAATTAGCTAATATAACTATAGTTTGAATTAATTACGATTTGCAACAAATATCTAACTGCAATTTATATAATTTACACGATTTAGACAAGTTATACGTGAATACAGTTTGAGTTTTGTATAATTCGTGCAATTTATATAAATATTATGCGCTGATCAAATTATATAATGAAATATATAAATATTGCAAATTGTATAGTGAGTTATATCAACGTTGTGCGTGAATCGCATACGAAATGTACAAACGCTATATAAAAATTGAGAATTGTATAAATATATTCAAACGCGGTTATAACTATAGTTACGAAATGTAACTCCTGAAACTATAACTATGAAATATATTTAAAATATTTTTGAGTGGCTGTATGCGAAAATTCCTCATAAAATTATAATTTAAATATTGGTACAAAAATATTAGATGATTTGAAATTTGAACTTTAAAATTTTATGATGAAATGTATGCAATTTTCTTTTTTAACAAAAGAATAATGAAACATTAAAAAGTTGGAAACAGGTGTAGAGTTTTCATTCACCTAGGAAAATGGATAACACGAGAGGCGGCATATCCACAACCGACATTGGAAGACCCGTCGTTTGTCCGGTCATGATTCCCCTTGAGATTTCCACTCTTACCGCTACACAGTCCACATTTTGGTTGAGTATTTATCCTATCTTCATTCTTCTTATCCAAATTCTTCCTTCTTTCTCGCATTTTATCCGTTACGAATTTATCTCCTATAGTAATAAATTACCCGTAATTTCCAGAAACCCGTTCTCCACCTTTCATGTCCTTTTCAATCTTATCAAATAATCTTCGCCTCTATTTTTTATCTTCCTTGCCCCCTTTTGTTCCTCCCTTTTGACCTTTCGGGGTGATCGATTTCGCCCTTTTGTATACCTTTTCTTTTTTGGGTAATTGATATAGATGTAGGTATGGTGTTAGTTGAGGAGTTTATGGAGATTCTTGATAGACCCTCGATAGGTGCAGTATTTGTAGAGGTTATGGTGTTTCTTGGTCCAGTTTGGATTGCATTTCTTTTGGGTATTACCTTGGGTTGGATTTGGAAACCCAAATGGGCTACCTGGAAGAATTGTAAATTTGATTCTTCAGCACCTTCTTCCCCTACTGTTTTGGTTCCTTCTACCTCCAAAGGCTTGGAATTAATTGAACCACAGAGCTTTCAGTCCCCTAAGACTCGAACCCCTAGTGTTGGTTCTTTCGCCGATGCTTGCGCAGAGATTGAACAATTTGACACTAGGTAAGCTCTATTGTTTATTTCAAAATTAAGAAGTTTATGCTTTCTTATACTTTGTTTGGATGGTTGTTACGTATTATCTTTGATTAATGTATTGCTTTGTCCTTATAAATACAACTTTTGGGTAGATTCTATCAGTTGCTATACATAATGTCACAAATGAACAATTTGAAGGACAATCTATAAGAAAAGTCGGATACCAGATAGAGCTATTATATAGAATTAGGATAACAACAATAACAACATACCCAGTGGAATCACACAAGTGGGGTCACCTTACCACTATCTCATCGAGATAGAGAAGCTTCTTCTGGATTATAGAAGACCCTCATCAGGAAATTTAAGTAGGATGAATGATAAAATAGGATTATTAGATAATAAGCAAAGATAAAATGAGAAGAAAAAGACAAGGTAATAAGGTGACCATACTAAATTGGTTGTTACAAACTTCATGTCAATACGTAACCTGGATTTAACGATATGAAACAGTAAAATTTAAGTAATGGTCAAAACAAACATTGTGTTTTAACCAACAATACTCACTCAGTTTGTTCTAGTGCGAGAATTTTCAGTAATCTTGGTTATGGCTTAATTGGACGGGGTCACTGCTCACACTGATTTTCCCCCTTTTCTTAGTCAATCGCAGCTGAATACTGTACCAATATCAGATGAAGATTTGGATTACTTATGGCATCTTGTTGAGAGGAAAGACGGTGGCCCTCCATGGAAACACATGATGGAACGTTCTACCCCTAATATGAGCTATCAAGCGTGGCAGCGTGATCCGGAGGTAGTAAAGGCTATAGTCTAATATATTGCTAGCATATTTTTCCCGTTTGCCTGGCTTGTTTATTGATTTTTCCTTGTTTGTTTTTCTAGTCTGGTCCCCCACAATATTGCAGCCGAACTGTGTATGAGGACGCAACACCTGAATTATTGAGGGACTTCTTTTGGGATGATGAGTTTCGGGTTAAGTGGGACGACATGCTTGTACATGCTGAAACGATAGAGGAGTGCCCCACAACGGGAACGATGGTAGTGCATTGGGTTCGAAAAGTAAGAATATGCAATGTACTCTTTTGCACACTCAGTATTTTGCTTAGCTAATAAGTAGTTAATTCATTCGGATATTTTTTGTGCAGTTCCCATTTTTCTGCAGTGACAGAGAATATATATTTGCTCGTCGAATATGGGAGTTAGGAAGGTCATATTATTGTGTAACAAAGGTACAGAACTTGAGTAATTTTCCCCCTCTTTTGTTCTTATTTTGCACGTATAATATTTTGTTCAGATGAACCTAAACGGAGCAACAAGGTTTCACATGGCCAATCTGTCTAGCTTTTAGTTTAGATGTTATTTTTGTTGTTTCAACTCTTCATTTCTTCAAGTTTTCGGCTGATAAGGAGGTGGCAAATTATTATGTTTAAGTTGGTTGCATATTATGCTTACAATGTGCCTATTGTATGACTGATGACGTGCTGTTTGCTCGAGTTTCCTCCATAAATGAATCGGTCTAGGGCCTGTGAAATGGATGAATATGTTAGTAGAATTGTTGCGCCTGATATCATTTGGTGCAGTCACAATGCCACCTTGAGTAATTTAGTTACCTTGGACAAGATAGTTGTTCAGTGGATGGCATCTTTTGCGGAAATTCCTATTTGTCTAGGCTGCATAATTTGTCAGGTTATCTTTGTTAGATCATATCTTTTTGAAAATATTAAAAATAGTTCTGTGAAGAGTGTAGTTGACGTCAGTTCACTTGCTGTGTTTCTCTTAACTTTCACAAAATCCTTCTTTGGACTTTAATATGGAAATGGATGATGGACAGAGCTTGAGGTGCCTGAAACATCAAAGTATCTCCTTATATACCGCAGTTAACGGACTACCTAAAAACATGTTTAACCACCCTCTTCATCCCACCCAACCCCACAAAAATAATGGAAAGAAATTAATGAATTGCTACACCTTTGTCTATTAATCCTCTTCCGATTAACACTCACCTGATTTTCCTATATTTGGAGGTACCGTCTAATTATGATTTTCGTTGTGATTTGTTATCCAGGGAGTGCCATGTCCTACTATTCCCAGGAAGGACAAACCAAGACGTGTTGACCTGTACTACTCAAGTTGGTTCATTCAAGCTGGTATGACCTTACTTCCTTCTTACAATTCCTTTTTCTTTTCCAGGTTGGGGTTTAACTTTTCATGCTTTTGCTTTCCCAACTAGCTATCATATCTTGTGCATTAACTTGACTGGCATCATCTTGTTCAATTTATACTTGCTGGGCATGTATTTCCTGCAATTCATTATCAACTTATCTGCAAGTTTCGCTCACCAGATTTAGTTTTAAAGTCACGATCATCTGACTCTTTGAAATCCATCTGTGCTGCATGAAACAGTGGAATCAAGGAAAGGGAATGGCCAGCTGACTGCATGCGAGGTGCTTCTCTTCCATTACGAAGATATGGGCATCCCATGGGAAATCGCAAAATTTGGGGTAAGGCAAGGTATGTGGGGGACTGTAAGAAAGATTGAACGTGGACTTCGGTCCTACCAGAAATCAAGAGCATCTAACGCGAAGATCTCTCACTGTGCTTTAATGGCCCAAGTAAATACTAAAATTGATCCAGAATACTTGAAGTCCACGGATGGGGACGAGGAATCATCAGGGACTGAAGTACAAGTTTCACCTGCAAAACGCGAGGGCAGTATCAACATACCTAAGCTACTTATCATTGGTGGAGCTTTGGTTTTTGCTTGTACTCTTGAGCAAGGAATCATCCCTAAGGCACTTTTGTTTAATGTAGCGAAAAGGTTTGGAAATATAGGAAAAAGAGCAAGTCCAAGGCCGTGACCAATAAATTTCAGTTGTGCCATGTTTTTGTTGTGCATAAGCTATCTTTTTCCTTTTAGCGTAGTGTTAAGTGATCGATAAAGCAACGCCTTTTACAAGCAGAGTACACTATTGTCCTGGAATGAGTGTTTTAGGCTCAAGCAATGAGCCAAAAGGAGTAGTAGTCCAAAGCTAAGGTATATTAGTTGCCTTAGTACTGCATATGGGCTCGATTTTAAAGATTTGTAGATATGTTAGATCGTTATAAAATTATCAAAATATTGACCTATCAAGTGTTGGTTTGTTGATTATTGATTGTTATTATCTAACCACTATAACTTAACATAAAGTTTATTTTTATTGAAAATTATTTAGAAATAAGGTGACAAACTAAGTAGATCACATATGCAAGTTAAATAGATAGTAACTTGTTCGAAAGTAAACATTGTCATTGTATAATAACAGAAGGTTTGAGATAGTAATTGTGCAAATATAATTATATAATTTACTATCATGTTATCAGTTAATACATAAGAAAAAATTATTAAAAATCAATAATTAAAAAATTATTTACACTAATAACATTATTAATGAATCAATAACTTTTTTTTAGATTAGAATTATCAATTTCAGTTCGATTTTTAGCCACCTAAGTTGCCTTGATTGACGAAAAGAATAAAGAATTATCATTCTTTATCACATCGTAATTTCAACTCAAAGAAAGGGTAGAACAGAGGAATTACATCAACGTGCACGACAGGAATTATCACATCTTAATTACAATCACTTTTGTTCTATTTTTTGTTTCTTTTTCTAGAAAAGATCTGGAGTACTAAATTATTTCTCTTTACACTTGATATGACTTACAAATTTCTTAACAATTGTGTGAAATATAATTGAGTTCAAAGTTCAGTTCCTCCCAAGTTCATGCATTTGTGAGCTATAGTTTACTCCCAATTTCAATTTATTTGTCGCAATTATTTATTTGAACAGTCAATTTTTTTTAATTATAATTTTATTAGTATACTTTCAAGATTCTTTACTATTTATATTTGAAATTTTAAAGATATAAATATTATTTCCTAAATAGAGACTTGCCTCGGGAGTATTGTGTGACAAGAAGATATCACTTAAACTTAAAAGTTAAGTCTTACAGAATGGTAGTTAGATCATCTTTGTTGTATGGGGTAGAGTGTTGGTCAATAAAAAATGCACCATGTTCAGAAGACGCAGGTCGCAGAGATGAGGATGTTGAGATGAATGTGTGGCCACACTAAGAGTAATAAGATTAAGAATGAGACCATTCAGGAGAAACTAGAGGTGGCCCCTATGACTGATAAGATGAGGGAAGCAAGATTGCGGTAGTTTGAACATGTGCAAAGAATGAGTGCCGATGCTCCTGTTAGGAAGCGCGATAGATTGATTTTGGGAGACACACGAAGAGATAGGTATAACAGGATAGTAAGAGTAGTTGTGTTTATATTATGTGTTGTTATTATCAGTTGTATAGGTGTTAAATTTATCGTATTTATATGTTATGTGTTTTCCGTTATTAGTCGTCCTTTCTATTCCCTTTCCTTTCATTTTTGTTATATCTAATTTATTCTGCTTATGAGTTTTTGAGACGAGGGTAAACATCCTCTATCTTTAGGAAGTAATGGTAAGATCTGCATACATTCTAACTCCTCAGATCCCACCCCACTTGTAGGATCCCACCGAGTATGTTGTTATTGTTATTACAATATTATTTCAAAAATTAAAAATTCTACCTCCAAATTCACATTAATGAAATTGAGGGCGTAGTAGTTACTTTTGGGATCATAGAGAAACCCAAATTTTCCTCAAGTAGTCGTTGAAGAAGTTGTTAACTACTAATTGAGCGGGGAAATTAAACAAAATTAAGGGAAAAAAAGAAGAATATGAATGGAAGTTGTTCAAACAAGTAAATTTGAAAAAAAAAATGAATAATCAGATTTTATACTAAATCAGTAAATTGTATTAACCTCCATGATTTACGATTACATGGCCGTGGCTAATTAGTTACAATCAGATAAGAATAAAGAATTTCAACCTTTTAAGATTCTTATGTAAAAATCAAAAGGGAATAATTGTTTCGAAACAGTGGACCCCATCCAATTCCGGTGCAAACCTTGGCCTCCTTTGCTGCTGTGGACGCGACGACGATTTTGAAGAAGACGCCGGCGCCGCCTCTCCTGCCTTGTTCAGTTCACCGGTGGAGGTAATAGACGGCGGAGAAGCGGCGATCTTGCGATCTGATACAAGAGGGGCCACACCTTGTTGTTCTTTGCCGTGAGAAGTGGCCGGTGCCCAAGAACGGGTCACCTTTTGGCCAAAGATCTCAGCGGAGAGAGCATCAAAAGAACTGAAAATTGACATCATCATCGTTGATGGCTTTTTTTCTAATTTGGGAGAACAAATTACAAAGACGAGAAAGAATTGCTTAATTGAACGGTTTATTTAAGAAGCGTAAGAGATGTTTAACTTGACGATAAAGAAAAGAAGCTGGAAAAGTAGTATTTATAAGGGGATGGAAGAAGTAAAATAAAAGAAAATCTACAATCAAGTGGAAAGAGGAGAAAGCAAGTTTTCGTTATTTCTCGCTTAATTTAATTGGTTCAATTAGTTCATTTTTGGATAGTTCACTAGAATTTGATTTTTATGAAATCTTTAATATTATATTGAAGGCATCTTTATTAATTTTTTTAATAAACAACAAAAGCATTTTTAATAAATTTTATAAGTGGAATTTAGGAGAATAAAATTTAGGCAAATTTTATTACTATGAGATATTATTTTATAAATAAAGTATAATTTTATGAACTAATTATGCTAGTTTTCTAAAGACCGCGTGACGACTTACGAGTTTTCTATCTTTGGAACGACATGATATTTTTTTTTTCCCGGATTAAACGGGAAGCTGCCTAATTCCATTACTAACTAGTTTGCATCACATTTTACGTAAAGGTTTTTTATTTTATATTAATTGTAGCGTTCGTGTTTTGTCCATATGAATTACATTAATTTAAAAATTATATATGAATAGTACTTATTATTAAATAAATATAATATTTATGTAAATAAAAATTAAATAAATAGTATTAGTTCAATGCAATAATTTATCTATTGTGATATATCATATTTTTTAAAAAAAATCAATCCAATTGCTTATAAGATAGATATGTTAATAGTTTTTTAATACATAAACTAATAATTTAGACTTGAATATTTAGAAATTAAATAATTAATTGACTAAAATTTAATGTCACAAAAGATTTCAAAATATAAAAAGAGTGGTTTAATGTTTCCAACATAATTTTACTGAAAATTTTCTTTTTAAATTTGTTTTATTGCATACTATTATTAACCAAATATTTGATAGTCAAAATTTTATTAGTTATTTTACTTAAAAAGGTATTAAATCAGAAGTGAATTCTAAATATAAAGAAATTCTAATCCAAAAGTAAATCTTGAAACTAAAAAAAGAAAAGATCAAATCTGATCAAAATTGTAAATAAGTCAATTTCAAATTATTAATTATATATGAATCATTATAAGTAAAAATTAAAAATATCTTCAACTAGCAATTTTTTATCAAAAATAAATGGCAATTTATTATTTAATTTCAAGAACATACTAAAATTACAAAAGAAACATCCCAATTAGCAATTGTCTAGCAAAATAGATGATAATTTATGTTTTAAAAAAAACCAAAATCTTAGAAAAGTTTCTTCAAATTAGAAGACCCTTCAATATAGATGCTATCATTTATTTTTTAAAAAAATACAATTAGCAATTGCCTATCAAGTGAAGACGATAATTCATTGTTGTAAACTTGAAGAGCATATTACAATTTTAGAAAATTTACCTCAAATCATAAACAATTTTTTCTCTTTAATCATAGTTCGTATCAAGATTGTAAACATCAAAAGCATATTTAAAATTTAAAAAACTTGCCTCAAATCACAAATAAATTCGTCTCTTCAATCATAACTCATAAGACATTTCAAGATTTCACAAAAAATTTTCAATTAGCAATAGCCTATAAAAGATACATGATACTTTATTTATTATAAACTTCAAAATATACAAAAATAAATAAATAAATAAAAAACTTACCTCAATTCACTATAAATCAAATTTATCAAAATTTTAAATCATGCCTAACTTTTTTTCTCGCGTATGGTAATTTCTCAAGAATAATTTATACTTAAATAGAGAGAGACAATTATCATTAATTAATTAGTTAGTTAATAGAATCCTAATTTTAAAGTGACTCAAAGCTAAACAAAATCAATTTTAAAACTAATAGACATTTAGTTTAAAAAAATTGACTATTTGATTCAAAAGAAGGATTTTCTTTTTAAAAATATATTTTAGGACAAAAAAATTGAGAACTTTCTGAAATTATTTTTAAAAAAAATTAAACTTCTGTGATAATATTATGGGATCTTTTTCTAGAGGGGAAAGTTGATTAAGGGACTTGAGGCAGTTTTTCTCGATGAATTAAAATTATATGTTCTAAATTATTTTTATATACTTTTAAGCAACCTCTTTTTTGAATTTTTTTAGATCAAGCCCTTTTTCTTTTGAAAGGTTTGTCTATTTCTTTTAACTATTTCAAAACCTTTTTTTGAATTTTTTTCTTGCATGTTTCCTTTTTCTTTTTTTTTTTCCTTTAAATTTTTGTTTATTATTATTTATTTTTTTTTTACTTTTTTTTTAATCAAAATTTTAGTTGGAAAAGGATTTCTTGTATAGAAATTTAACTATGATAAGAAAATCTTCTACAATTAATTTTAATATTATTAAATTAATAATATAATAATTTTAAAAAA
>JAPFFP010000070.1:13640902-13656034 GCA_026153255.1 Solanum medicagineum
AAAATGATGAAAAGACGATTTAAAAGGACAAAAAATTCAATCAACATTATTAAGAACGTTCACACTTTTAATATAATATAGATACATAATTTAACAAGTTGAATTCTTTCTTTAATATAAATCAAATATAATTTCCAATACTCCGTTTTTATTGGAACAAATAATTAGATTGTTAATGCATATAATGGTGAAACGTGTCTTGTTTCCCGTGGTTTAAGCATACCCTAATGCGTGTCTTTGTATGTATTACCCCATTTGGCAACAAGCCACTTGCTTATTGTCCATGCATTGTCTCTCTCGCTAATATAATATAGGTTGGGCATGTCATACTCAAAAAACAATCTATTAGTTCTGGGACCCAAATACCTAATCCATATTGGTGGACTTCTGTTGATAATTAACAAAATCAAAGAATTGTTGACCTGGTCAATGAGTTGAAGTCTCAATTTGTATATGGAATTATGGATCACGCAGTCAACCAAACTTCAAACAGCTAGCAATTATAGACTTTGGTAAATTAAGGGGTGCTTAGATATTTGTTAGCAAATAGACGTAATTGGTCCAAATTGGGAGCTTCCTCGACCCTAGTTGACATACTCAAAAGTCTCTAAATTCTTTCTCCTTTTATGAGATCAAGTGATGGGTCATGACACAAAATTAATTTCTAGTTAACTTTTGTCCCACATTTTGTTTTAAAGTCAATGTTTTTTCCACAAATATTCTAGAATGTCAATCTGTTGAACTTATAAATTACAGCAGAGTATGGCCACAAGTCACAACACAATCTTACAACTGGACTTAGCGCTAATTGCTCAAGTTTAGGTGCCTAAAGTTTCAATCTTGTAGCATTCACGAGGTTTTGACTTTTGTTTGAAATTTTCTCTTAAATGTCAATTTTCGACGAGGATCATTGAATCTACGTACATGCATCTACTAGAAGTTTTGCTTAAAACTTAATTTGTCGTTCCTCAAATGAAACTCCCAACTAAATCTATTAATAAAACTGGCATGTCCGTGTTTGTTAAATGTAATTTTCTCACTCAACATAGTAGCTATATGTGTGCGTCACGTAACAATATACAACTAGGCAATGAAGTCGCAAGAAATCCGGCACCATGAATTATCCAAACTAGTCATAATAAACTTTCTAGAATAAATACGAGGTTTAAATTGACTTGTTTTAAGTAACTTTTGATGTTTAATTTTTAAAAGTGTTTAAAAAAACTACTTGTAAACATTCTTTTTAGGTCCAAAAAAGTATAAAAATAAGTTAAAAGCAAAAAATAGGACCAACTTATAGCTTTAGTTTTTGCTTATAAGCTACTTGTAATTTGGCTCAATATTTTTCATCTTACATTTGATATGGATTGCTGAAAAGATTTAAAAAGAGGTATATGTTCTCCATTCGTTCGCAAGTTTATATTTAAAAAGGGTATAAAAGAGCAATACTCATAGCCATAAAACATTGAACATGTCATGTTTGTTTTCTGACTTGTGCATGATGCGGTCCCTTTTATCCCCTTTTTTTGGAAGCCGTGTCATGAATCAATTTATGACAAACAAAATGAAATTAATGGAGTACAATTATCACGTAATACCAGTACTAGTGATTATATACAATCCCAGCTACCAACACTTTTATTGTTTCATTTTATAGGATAATTTTTTTTGGTCCCATCTTAAAAGAATAATATCCCAACAAGCAAATATAAAATTCAAAAATCAAGGGAATGATAGTTTCGAAACAGATCCAAAATTCAATCTCCTGAATTTACAGCAGAGAGTACATGACCATGTATCATGACTAGAGAAGAATAAATGAATTTTCGTAAAATTCAAAAATCAATAGGGAACAATAGTTTCGAAACAGTGAATGCCATCGAATTCGAGTGCGAATCTCTGCCTCGTGTGCTGATTTTGGCGCGAAGATGACGGAGTCGATGCCTCTCCAGTCTTGTCGATCAAATCACCGGTCCAACAAGTAGACGGCGGAGAAGCGACGCCTTGGTGATTAGTTACAGGAGGCGCCACCGCCTGTTGTAATTGATGAGTACTGGATGCTTTAGATAGGCTCAATTTCTGCCAAAAAACCTCAGCAGAGAGAGCATCAAAGGAACTGAAAATTGACATAATCATCATAAATATATAAATTTGGCTTCGGATTGGGGAAAGAAATACTTTGACAATAGAAGAAAGTATTGTTTTGTTGATCAGCTTGTCCACGAAGAAAAAGAAGTGCAGAAGTAAGACTATATATAGGGAGAGTGGATTCAAATCAGAAAGTTCTGGAAAATGAAAATAGGAGAAAAGAAATTTCTAAAATGGTAAAGTTCTGGAAAATGAAAATAGGAGAAAAGAAATTTCTAAAATGGTTGAATTGATTCGCAAGTAATTTTTATTTTTTTCTGAATTTTAGAAAGGCTGGTAGGTCGGCGAAGCAACTTGGAAAACCAACAATATGCTATCAACACGTGTTATTTGGGGTCAATTATTTTTGATGTGTATCTTCTCGATTAAATAGCAAATTACCTAATTCAAACCATTTATCGATGTCTACATCTTCTAAATCTTCGTATTTCTATTTAAACGCTATACAAATACAAATATATTAAATATGAGTTACGATTTTTTTAATATGATCTCAAACAATTTTTATAATTTCTTAATTATTATATTAAATATTTAATTCATATATTAAAATGATCAATATTTATATAACTATTTATCAAATTTTGATCTAATTTTTCAATGAAGAGATATCACTTGACACTCCTCCGAAAATATAATTATAATTTAAAACAGGGGTAGATACTCTTTCTTAATTAAAAAAAAAATAATTTATGATTATGTTATTTAAATCAGAAAACATTTATAACCAAGAGGATGAGGGGACATTTTGAAGGCATGCCAGCAGATATTGTCCAGGTACCGTGTAGGATAAGCTCAAATATTGTTGGATCTTTCTTTCAGTACAAAATCCAAGAGTTGCTGAACTGAGAGCACCGAATTGAGTTTGAAAGCTGTTCTACTTGTATATGTATTAGCTCCCAAGTCTCTTTTTTCAGTAATAAATTATATAGCTATTTTAAATTAATAATTATCAAAAAATTTGTATTTTAAAAAAACTTTATATAAAAATATTAAAAAAATTAAAACCTCCGGTCAATTTTTCAATTTTAATTTAAGATCCTAGTTGATTTCGTTCCATTATCGATTTTCAATTTTAACTTTAGACGCCTCCATAATAATAACTTTAGATTCTAACTGATTCCATTCAATATTGGTTTAAGTTTAAATCCCTTCATTTGATTTTCAAATTTAATTTTAAACCTCTAATATAGTCGATTCCGTTAATTTTTCGATTTTAACTGTAGATTAAAAAATTATATATATTCAATTTCCTGAAATTCACATCAGAGTACATGACAATAATCATGACTAGACAAGAATAAATGAATTTTCAATCTCCAAATTTAGTAAAACCAAAAATCAATAGGGAACGATCGTTTCGAAACAGTGTACACCGTCGAGTTCCAGTGCAAATCTCTGCCTCTTCTGCAGCTGTTGCCGTGAAGATGATGGCGGCGATGCCTCTCCGGCCTTCTTCACAACACGGGCTGAAGGATTAGACGGCGGAGCAGCGGTGGTCTTGGTAGGCCCAACAGCTACTTGTTGTTTTGTCTCAGTAGTGGATGGCTTAGCTAAACTCAATTTCTGCTCAAAAATTTCAGCAGAAAGCGCATCAAAGGAACTGAAAATTGACATCATCATCGTTGTGTATTATTGCTTTTCCCTTTGCAAATTAGTAAAGAAATAACGAGGAAGTATTGCTTTTTTGATTGATCTGTTTTGTTATGTAAGAAGTTTGTTGAAAGTTAACACTGAAGAAAAGAAGCTGCAGAGGAGAGTATATATAGTGGGTAAAGTTAGAGAATTGGGAATAATGAAAATAGGAAATATCTGGAAAGCGGAAGTAGGAGAAACGAAATTTCGAATGCTGTTTCTCCAATTCGTTGAATTGGTTCACAATAAACAAGTGGATCGGCGAACGAACTTGGCGTGTCATTTGGGTCTACTAGGATGACTTTTTCGAAACGGCATGAAGATTCATGTATATCTTCTGGATTTTACTGGAAATTGCCTCATTCCACTAACAAAACATTGTTTTCATGTTTATTACTATAATTTGTAATAATTTATTTTATTAATTTGACACAGTATTAAAAAAAAATTTAAAAATTATTCATAAATATTTATGTGATTGAAAATTAAATAACAACTCCATGGAATTCTACAAGTGAGGTCTAGAGAGGGTAAAATGTATGAAGAATTATTACCTCGTAGAGAAATGTCCCCTTCATTAAATATAAAAAGGAAAATTTAAAATTAAATTATTTCTAATTCTAATATTATAATCTTTTTATTGAGACAAATTAAAACGAAAGAATATTTGGACAAAAAATATATATATATTTATACGTGAAAATTTAAAAGTTGGAAGCTCAAGGACCAATTTTAAATAGTCTATATTATAAACGTGTCATGTTTGGAGGTCCAGGCAGTGTGGACCAATTCTATAATGGTGTGGGACTGACGTGATCAATGAATTTGAGTTTGAAAGCTGTGCAAGTTGGAATAGGGGATTGCTCCCTCCGTTCCGAAATAAATGATTTTTACTACATGATATATTTTTATTAAATCTAGAAAAATGATATTTATTTTGAGCTAGTGAGTTGTTGTAGTCAAACTTCTAACTTGAAACAGCTATAATTGACTTAAAAGGAGGTTTCAGTCAGAATTTTGAGTTGCTCTGTTTCTTAGCAAGTGGTGAATGAAGGAATCTTCTTCGACCATGGTTAACCAATATCTAGACTTTAATGAGTTATTCGGTGGCGCATATAAAAAGTGTTGTAAGGTATGGCAATAATGTTGGAATTAGTCCTGTTTATTATCCTCTTTTATTTTGATATATTAAAATTAAAATTAAATAATTTCTTTTAAGATACTATTTTGTTTAGAAAAATCATCCTCCACATTCTTTTAACTTTATACACACTTAAAGGGGCAATTATATATTGAAAAATTGTACTCTTAAATAAGGAATTAATAACAGTAATACATACATTATATTATCTAATACTTCCTTGTCAAACACCTCGAAAATTAATAGAGAATAAGACAACTTTTATGTTACAAAGCTAGATACAACGTAAGGTAATACTCCAAGAGTGCATATAAGGAATCAAGTAACTGCTTCAGTGAAATTGCGCCACATATTTAGGGAGCAGAACTAGGTAATTGACCTGATGGCTAAGGAAGGATCCAAGTATGATCATTTGGGGGATACAAATTTTCGTAGTTCCTTCATTGTTTGTGCAAGAAAAATTATACAGACAATTTAGAAACTAGTTTTTCTAGGAAAAAATAATTACAAATATATATCGTGGCCTTCCATAGTTTTCATAGAAACAAGACATAATTTGTGTAATAAACAATTCAGATAGGAAATTATATGACTAGTGTACCAAATCCCAATGAACTCACAAAATCAATTGCAGCAGTAAAACCGCTAATAAGAGCTTAACGTAGAGATGACAAAAACAAAAACCATAGAACTACAGAAACAATGAAAGAACAAAACCAGCAGAGCAGAGTAATATTTAGACATCAATTTAGTGTCTTAATTAACACATTCCATGAATGATAAGAATCGTCAGCAACACAATAATGATGAATTAGCAAATTAACCTGAAGCCAACAATTAATGTCCCCCGCATATATATTAATTAAAAGAGAAACTCCTAATCAAACAAGCTCAATCCCAAGTCTTCGTCGCTGTCCTCCTTTATCTCCTCCTGCAATCACACAATCAAACAAATACGTCATTATAAAAAATAAGTATATACGTTAATTAATATTACCCTTTCATTTTTAGTTCATTCTATTCGAAAACAACATTTCTATCTTTGTGAAGTAGCGTTAAGGTTTGTGTTACCTCCCCAGACTTTTCTTGTGAGATTTCACTGGCTATATTTTTGTTGTTTTAATCCATCCCAAAAATAATGTATCGTTCTTGTAGTTAGAAAGAATTTAACATAAAATGGGGTGGAAAATATACATTACATTTATGGCAAATTTGTTACCTTTTTAGCCTCAGCAGCGGGAGCAGCAGCAGCACCACCACCTCCGGCAGCGGGGGCAGCAGCAACGGCCACAGGTGGACCACCACCTGTCCCAACATTCAAAATGAGATCTTCAATGTCCCTCTTCTCAAAGAGCTTGGCGAAAAGACTGGGCCAATAAGATTCCACTGAGATATTCGCTGCCTTCACCACCGTAGCAATCTTCTCTGCCTGAATTGCAACAAACAAAACATTATTAAAAAAAAAAAAAGAATTAGCGGGCCGGGTGATGAAACTAAAGACGACTCTTACAGTAATGGGAATGCCATCATCGGAAAGAAGCAAAGCAGCGTAGGTACAACCAAGTTCCCCAACTGACATTTTTGCACAATGGTAGATCAAAGAAGAAGAAGAAGCAAAAAAAAAAGGTTGTGCTATAGGAAAAGAGGCGTTACTATTTAGAGGACTGTAAGATTAAGAGGTGCGGAAAATTAGGGTGAGATCCAGCCTCCAGGCGTACGTTACGAATTTCAGCTTCTACGGGTCTAACGGATTTACATACCAATAGCTATCTTCAATATTTATTCATTTTGGGAAAAATGGTGCAGCCTGTACCAAGTAAAACACATAATTGACAATTAAGAAATTGACATAAAATATTAATACGATCAAAATATTAGCGTTATATAGCCCATGATCATTTTCCTCAAAAATACTTTCTGATAATTATTTCCTGCTTTTGTATGCTTATTTAAAAGTCAAATTCTGATGTACTCTTTTTAGTTGCATTAATTTCCTAGAGTCTATAACCAAAATTATAGAACGCTCCAATTTGCTCTTAGAGTATTCATTTTGATACTCATATAATTAATTAATGTTTTATGAAAATTTTGTAAAATATTGAATTTCGTTGATTTTTGAATTTGATAATGGATATTATTTGTCTCAAATAGATATATACAAATTTGCTAAATTAACACGTAATATATACTAATAATGTAAAATTGTAAAGATGGTAATGCAAACAATTGTATACCTATTTATTAGATGATACGGATCAATATGTACCAATGAATACCAATTTCGATATAAACAAAATGTACACAAATTTGTTAGATGAAAACGGACTGGAATGGTGCCAATTTCGATCAATAGATACTAATGCGCTGCCTATTTATTAATGAATAAGGATTAAATATACTTTAGTATTTTTTAGAAAATAATTAAAAATAAGAGATGGGGGTGAATAGGAATTTCCCCCTATTTTTGTGCAGGACACACATGACCATCAAATGTCCATTCTTTTAGGCTTCTACTTGACTAAAATATGATGAGCCAATCTAATGGACATGTACACCACTAATTCATAAAGAAAAAGAGATTAATTACGAGAGAGAAGTGGTTTTCGAAAAAAAGGAGGACTGTAATACGAGAACTTCCCAAGAAATCACCCATTTTAGTACTACTCTCGCCCAAACACACTTCACTCAAAGTTCTGATGAAATCTAATGCATAATACTACTCTTGCCCAAGTACACTTAACTCCAAAGTTCTGATGAAATCTAATGCATTAGTATGATCGCATCCATTGAAAACCTTGACCCATACACGTGCACTTTCAACTAAAAATTTCAAGAGGCAGTTAGAGAGATCACAGTGCTTGCATTAGGATACAGCAGTCCTTCCTGAGACCCTGCTAATGCAGGATGCTTTATGTAACGAGTAACCTCTATAGTAGCTGGGAGGGATCACACAAGAATAAATTTGACAACGTATTTTGACTGGGACAAAAGCTTCAACAGATACCAAGTGCCCAGATACAGCATCACATTAGCAACAAATGAAATTAACTGACTCAACAAGCTAACGTTTAATAGTCGGAACTGAATTAAGCAGAAAAACCACTGTGCAGAAGTCTAAATGTTTGATTGGCCAATGACTAATGACAGCCGAGAGAACAGGATACCTGCAACTCTCAGATAAAACAACACATTACTAGGACCTCCCAAGGTTCCACTCTTTAATACAGCTCTAGTCCATAGCAGATTCTATCAAACTTAAACAACATAGACTTTCACATTCTCCTTTCAAGAGGAGAACACCACAAAACAAATCTTGCATCAGCATCAGCCACTGTTTGATCGCGCCTGAAATTACACCATAATATGCAAGACATTAGAAAGGCCCAAGGGCATGGATCATATGAAGCATCCAAAATTCTGGTCAGGACCATTTGCAACGACACAAAATAAAAGGTGATCACCCAGATGCAAATCAAACATTAATTAAATTAAAAAACATAGTCCAACCTGCCGTGGTGATGCCGATCTGGACCTTGATGGTGACCTTGACCTCGACCTCGACCTTGACATTGATCTGGACAAGGACCTTGACCTTGACCTTGACCTTGACCTTGACCTGGACAAGGACCTTGACCTGGACCTGGACCTGGATGCAGATGATGAGCTTCAAGTGTTAAAAAGCCTTAAAGCTAAATTGTTAAAGCTAAATTGAAAATAGAATATAAAAGGCTATGTTAACACCTATGCAAAAAACAATCGAAGTAACACGCAATGTCGTATACCTGGTCGACTTAACAGGAGATGCAGATCTAGACTTCGGAGGTGGTGATCTCGAAACTGAACGAGAGGGTGATCTGCATAAACCCCAGTAAGACATCAAAAGAAAAAGGAATATAAATAAACAAGTTCATTTATTATCTGCAGCTGGCATACCTCCTACTCTTCCTCGGAGTTCTGCTCCTGCTCCTGCTACGACTTCTTGAAGGACTGCCCTTGTATTCTCTTACCTATTATATATATAACAGAAAATTGAAGTGAGCATCAACATAAAAATACACTGTAAATACGAAAACCCCTGCTACTACTAACTCAAGTACACATGTTCACTGGATAATTGTATTGTAAAACAAACTAGATATCCAATACACCCTCTTTTTCCATTTATTTGTCTTAATTTGAATTGTCATGAAGTTTAAACAAAGAGAAAAAAAAAACTTTGAATCTTCTGGTCTTAAACTAAATATATCCACAATATACTAACATGTCCATTGATCTTGTGGCCATAAGCATGCAACATGGAATGTTTAAATTAAAGACTTGTCAAATTAGAAAAGAGACATTATTTTTAAACGGACTTGAGAGATAGCAAGACAAACAAATTGAACAAAGGAGTACTAAAACCACCCATCGAATCAGGAAACCAGTATCATAACCCCTGAATATGCTGAGAGATTAAGCATTGACTTAAAATTAAAGCATTTCCAAGAGTTTGGGTAGGAGGAAAAAACTTGAGAAAAAATATAGTGTAAAGAAAAACAAGGACAAACAAATACCCGGATGTAGGTTCTTGTCCAAGGATTCCTGAACTCAGTATCATCAAGTTTTCTTATCTGAAAATGGGAAAAAAGAAAAACATGTTAACCACAAGCCTGGTCCTTTTCCAAAGGAACACGAGAAAATAAGAAATAACCAACATCAAGGGAGTTACAAATTTAAACATTCAAGAATAATGAAATTAGCAAAACTGAAACACAAGAATCACTTGCAGAGAAAATTGTTTGAAAACACGGGAAATGACCATCCTCCACAAGGTTAACGAACAAGGAAATTAAAAGTTCAATTGGACTCCTCAATAATAAAGAGAAGATTGAAGTACTGAGACAAGAAACTTACAGCATACTTCATGTCTTCATAATTTGTGTAGTCCACCAAGCCAAAGGTTCCTGATATGGACAAAAAAATTTAGAACTACAGACATAATTATAAACACAGTTAGAGCAAGAACAGAACACAAATGTCACCTAAAAACACTTTCCCTGAATATTCAGTTCTTGCGAAAAAAAAAAAAGAATACAGTGTTCTTTCTTCTTGCACTCCAGCTTTTCTCAAAGGTTTGCTAGAGACACAATAAAGGCCAAAAGACAAGCCAATTGAAGCATGGCCTCTGCCTTGCTGTCTCAGCACTTCACTACAAGCAGTAAGGTGCTACAATGTACTTCTCATTACACCCATACACTGTTCTCAAAGAGGGAAAAACTTATTGTGTTGACAAAGTGATATATTAATCATCAAAGGAACATTTATGAATGAATAACACAGTAATTAGGGAAAAAATTGGAAATTTAAAATTACGAAAACTACACATAAGATCTGAAGAACTTAGAACTGATATGCATTTGCATTAGAAATTAAATATGGTCTTCGAATGGAGAGATTCTTACTTTGGTTTACTTTAGGAGTGGCAAACGTGAGGATTGGGTCGGATATAAGTCAATAAAAAATGAGTCAAACAAAAATGGATTAAGAGTCATATTTTAAATGGGTAAAATTGAGTTACCCAATGGGTAAATATGGGTATCCCATATTACTCAATAGATACCCATACTTATAGATACTCAAAGTGTTCGAGGGTGTGTTTGGTATGGAGGAAAATGAGTTGATTTTTAGGGTGTGTTTGGTATGGAGGAAAATGAGTTGATTTTTAACTCATTTAACTCATATTCTCATGTTTGGTTGGTAAATGAAAAATATTTTCCGCAAAATATTTTTTATTGTTTGGTTAATGAATAAAATATTTTTTTAGAAAACACTTCTATTTTTACTTAATTGATATTTTCTAGTTCTTTTATTCACATAATCATTTCTGCTTTCTCTCTAGCACTTTTTTACCTTAAATTGCATGTGTAGTTAATTTTGTCTTTCTTCCTTCCTTGCTAAAAAACTGCGCTTAAATATGATATACTTAAATTCTTCGCAAATTTTCTGATCTTGGAGGTCGGAGTCGCATTCATGCAGTTTTTCACTGTGACTCCAGTATTCTTGAGCATTGTTTAAAACTCACAAGTAAAAGAATCATGTTATATGTGTTTATGAGCATGTAACCCTTCGTTGTCTTTTTTTCCTTTCCTTACCCCTCCCTAGGAGATCCTACTTTTTTCCTTGGTGACTCAAACCAACAGATCCTGTTAAAATGTTTACTCATACCTTCACTGTCACGAGAAACTTCAGCAAAGCACACATCTCCAGCTTTCCGCATATGATCCTGACACATTTCCCAGCAAATTACTGCAACTGCTACAGATACAAACTATCACAAGGAAATATTCTGCCGACTTCACTTACCTTCAAATCCTGCCAAGAAGCAGAAGATGGAAGACCTCGAATGATAACTGTATATCAATGACAGAAAAAAGACAAGAGATATCTATATGATCAGGGACAATTACATCTACGGCAATCAAAACTAGGAAACATCATGAAACATTCAAATAAGTTATAGTGGAACCTCGGTAATCAGAATGCCGAGAAATGCCATGACGCCCTCCACCACCACCACCGCTGCCATAACTGCCTCGGCGATCACTTGAAGATGATTGCCCTCTTCCTCCATGAGCAAGCTCAACCTATATCATGCATCTAAACCGTCAACCACACGAAGCTCATATTTCCTACACAGATCTGTGTATCTATGAACATGAGAGAACCAAGAAAGAAATTGTTCTCACTCGTAGCCTACAGCCATCAAAGTTGTAGCCGTCTCTACCCCTGATAGCATCTTCTGCATCTCGAGAACTTTCAAACTAAAGAATTCAGAGAAGGAAAATGACAAATAATCAGCAGACAAAAGAAGCAATTGACAACAAGGAAAAAAGAATAAACCGACAGTCGAAGGTCAGACTTCAAACAACAGAAAACTGTATACATGTAAATATGCTAAATAAACATACCTCCACAAAACAATAGCAAGGCGGACGAGGTGGAATCTTCAACTCAATGTCCAATATACGACCATACTGCAATCCAGGAAAGAATTTAAAACAGTAAGCACTTTTTAAAGTTTAGGATACAGTGTTGCAAGATTGGGATACATTTTTCACAAGAACATTGCTAAACCATCTCTATAATCGGGGGTGGAGCCTCCCTTGGCCGAGGCGTGTCCCTTCGTTGAAAAAATACATTGTATATATAGTCAAAATTTGATTTAATAAATATTTATACAAGTATTGACACCTCTTGACACAATCTAAATGTTTAGTGCAATGGTTAAGGGGTTGCAAAAATTGTTTGAGGTTATGTATTCTATCCTTGGTAGTAGCAACATATGTATTTTCATTTGACACCACTTAATTAAAAAATCTGGCTTCGCCACTGTCTATAATCCAAGACAAGTCCGAATGCTTTCAAATCGATACCTCCCAACTGTTTATTACTCTCTATCAGGTAAACAGTACACTGGTGGTGTGATGCCCGCCTATAGCTATTACTAGCAAGTAGGGAGACAGACTGAATCCAAAACAGCAAAGATGAAAAAGAGGCAAGGGGGATGCAGCGCAGGAAACCAAAGAAGAAGCCTCCCTCACCATCACACTTTGTTTTCAACCATAACTTGATATCGATACTAGTACTGCAACAAATTCCATTACGTGACAACACTTGGGTTTTCTTGTTCTAAAATTTCACAAGAGGCAAATCAAAAAATTTCATCCATGTATATAGACGATACCGTAATGAACTAAGAGAACCAGCATATCTGAGAAGAGCATTCATCTGCAATATAATCTCAACCAAGGCCCTTTTTTTTGTCGTTTACAAGTATTAACTTATGCATCAAAGGTTAAATCCAGAGCCCTAGGATTCAAGTACAATTGATGACTAACTTCTCCACAAGAAAATAAGCCTTTGCAGCTACGAGTGTTTAAATAAGCGAATGCAACAGACCTTGTAGAATAGATCTTCAACTTCCACTTCCTTTATATCTGCTGGAAGGTTGCCAACATAGATCGAGCGTGAAAAACGGCCACTCATTCTCAGCAATGATTAGCAAACTGCACGTAGATGTAACTTATTAACAATTTTTGAGATTCCAGTTAAAGCTGGAGAGAAATAATTAAATAATTACAATAGATAAATTTCTATCATTCTGTATTTGACTTGACAATAACAGATTCAAGCAGAAAAATCTGAAGCAAACCAAGAGAGCAATCCTTCAATTGAGCTGTGCTCCACAAGCTCCATTGCTCGAATGCTCCATGATGCTCCAAAATAATAGATGCAAACAGAAAAATTATGAAACCAAGAGAGCAATCCCAAGTTAAGCTATGCTCCACAAGCTCCATTGCTCATATGCTCCAAGATGCTCCAAAGCAAAAATTATTTGACCTAATATTTGATCTCCTCATCCACTCAATATTTTTGCAGATGATAGTTCTTCTGAGAGTGAGGAAGAACCTCCAACTATATATAAAACCCAAATACTCCACCCTGACTCGTCCCACTCCCCCAAATACATCCCTATGTATGATTCCAAAGCTCATTTTTGTTCCAAGCGCTTGAATCTATCATAAAGAAAGCATTTATGTCATAACATGAGGTGAGATTGCGACATACTAATGCATTTTACCTATTCTTAATTTATTTTTAACAGCATTGAGAAACCATCCTACAGGGCATGCAATATATACCTTTCCTGTTTAAGTTAACATAAAACCAGTTTAATGCAGCTGATATCACTTCCCTGAACCCTAAGATGAGATAAGTCAAAATTTCTTAAGTCATCAATGGTCAGTAATACACTGTTTGAACTGTGGAGACTACAAAGATGAAAATCGGATATGATGCAAAATATTTTCAGTGAAAAAGGTTTTACTCCGGCCATTCATTCTCTAAATTGTTTTTCAATGTTTGGTTGGATTAAAAATAAATTATTTATAAAATTAGAGAATGGATTCTAGATAAATTATTTATGCACATTAAGGGAAGTTTTAAATATAAAATACAGGATTTGGGCAAAGGTACCGAACCCATAAACTGTAATATGACTCCACCCTGGCAATCATAAAGGATGGAGGATGCTATTTTGATGAAATCTTTGACTATTAAAGTTGACAACGACCTTTATCTGTTGGCCGAAGCAAGTGATATGAAGTGAGATTTGGAATATTCATAATGGAAAAGGACTTCAGTGTTTTCACCCTTTGGTCGGTGAATTTTCAATCATTTAAGTTAGCCAACATGGGAGAACAATTTCAATGAGGAAAGCATTATTCAATAAAAAAATCTGTCATACCAAGGACACCCATCAAGTATTTTTCATGTTACACAAGCAGAATTTCATCTTTCAATTCCAATATTCCTATTATTTCCTGCCAAGCAAGTCCGATATGATGGTTGCAGGTCTCTGAAGGCGAAAAATGCTATTGAAGTTTGAACTTCACTGATTAAAAAACACTAACAGTGTTATGTAACACAAGAAACATCACCACAAGAGATACCACCAATAAAAGTTCAGGCTTTTTGAACAAAAGCCGATGAACAGTGAGAAACAACACCAGGCTATAACAAAAATTGGGATAAAGAAATGAACCCCTTCTGCCACAAACAGAAAACAATCAATTCGCGCCAAAAAGCATCCATAAAAGGCAGAATCGAAACTAGGGTTTTCTTCCCCCTCGACCCTTTTCGCGCAATGGTAGATTAACAAATGTACCCTAATCGTAGGACAGGGATGTAAGAACATAAATCTGTTAAATATTACCAGGAATTTCAATGAAATTCTGATGAAATCGGCGATCAACTTCTTCTCCGGTTCTTGTCGGGTTTTCTCTCCCGGTGCTGTTCTTCCAGAGAGTTCTTAATTTTAGGGCTTTTCTGGTTATAAAGCGAACGGTGTAGGATCTTTCACTTTATTTTCTTTTAACCCTTCGGCTTTGGTTTATTACACATGTTCCCTTTTTATACATGTGGGGCGATTATGGTTCAATTTGGATCGGTTATTGATTAAAATCATAATTAAATTAATTTAGTTAGTTTTTTAATTTTTAAAATCAAATCAAATCAAATTAAAAAATGATTCTCAATTTAGTTATTGTCGATTTAGTTTGGTTTGGTTTACTTTTTTGGATTTTTTCGCTTTGATTAGTTAGCTTTCCTGAGTTATGTTTTGATTTTCTTGCTAAGGTTCCTTTCCAACCTGTTATCAGTTGATACAT
>JAPFFP010000070.1:13656134-13671832 GCA_026153255.1 Solanum medicagineum
GGGTTGCTGTTTGCAGGTTTGGTTAGTCAGTAAAACAGAGGAAACTCTGCCGAAATTTCGATAGATTCCTTAGCCATAGTTGGAAATCCGGTTTAGTGTTGTCTGGGTGCCCAATCGGCACTAACCACGGCCCTTGGGTTGGGTCGTGACAGAATACAAGCTTTTTTTGGAATCAAAACTTGCTGGAAAAATTAAAACTAAAGGGAAAAACTACTGAAAGGAAAAACTAAGAAAAGAAAAATGATCTCTTAAAATATGTTTATCCATTAGCCCTCTTCTATTTATAGTCTCTATTACTTGGAGAGGTCTTCTATGTAGTGACCTGTGTAATGCCTTTTGGCATTTTTGACACAGTTATCTCATTGTCTGTAGTGGAATATTCTTCCAAACATTTGGGGTGTAATTTTTGGCCTGCTACTGTGCCTAAGTGTGAATGAGTTATTAGCCCTATTCATAACAAACTCCAATATCAATATTGAACACTAGATGAAAAGAAAAAGTAATATAGATAAAAAAAGGAAATAACTGAGAGAACACCATTACTTAGTAATTCCAAGAAAGCAAATAGATGTAGTCAAGTCATTCAATACTTACTTTGTATATATTATTTTCTAATGGTTGGAGGCCTATTTTTTCTTTTATCAGAACTAGGTGCTCTTTATTTGTAAATATATTTTTGGTGGTTATGATAATTTTTTTTAATAGTTGTTACTAATAAATAAATAAATAAATCAATATATATAATGTATGGTTTACTAAACAATCTCTATTTAAATAGATTTCTCTTAAAAATTAATAAAACATAAATGTATAGTTGAAAAAATTTCACCTTACTAAAATAATCCCTATTTAAACAAATGTCTCTTAAATATCAACGCATAAATGTATAGTTGAAAGAGTGTCACTTTACTAAAATGTATATCCCTTTTTTCTTTAAAATATTATCTTATTAAAATAAAAGATAATTTAATTTAAAATTTTTATTTTATATTTAATTAAATAATTTATAATAACACAATTATATAAGAATTAATTTACATCATAAATTTTAGAATTTTTTTAAATATTAGACTAAATTAAAGATTGACAAGTAAAATAGGACGAATGGAGTTCTAATTTTTGCTGAAACTTATGAGTGCCAAACAACCGTAAGGAGCTGTTTGGCCACAAGAACTATTCTTTTTTTTTCACAAACGTAACCAAACACAACCTACTAAATACTCCATAGTGGATGCTCTACCATTTCTCCTATTTTCATTCTCTCTCTCGCGTCATACTGTCTTTTTTCTGCAGACTCAGTAAAATAACACATCACTCCAAAGAAAAGGAGAAGTCTTACCCTGTTTTGCTCTCCCCCCAGCTCACGATCTTTGAGTTTGGCTTTTGTTCTTTCATTAGTGGATAGTACCATTTAGAATATCAGGTACAATTATCAATTTCCATTTTTTTTCCTGAAGATTCTATTGGCTCATATTGTGGATATATTGGGAATGACAGTACTGATATTTTTCTTCTCTGTTGCTTTTTTCCACAGAACCCGAGTTTGGGAAAAAGGGGTTAAAAGAAGGAGGAGAAAAAGGAGCAGTCTTGGGTTCTGTGACACATAGTTGTTGCCGAACGAACAATCATGGCCGTGGATGAGAATGGCTCGTTGAATCGGACGGACGAGAGTGCTGTAATGAATGATTCCGGTGCCGTCTATCATCAGCCAAATCAGAACGGTGTGACACGGTCAACGACACCCAGTGATCAGAATATTCAAATGATGTCTGTTGATCATCAACCCCAGAAAACCAGTGCGCAGCATAAGCCTCAAGTGGGTGTTTTTCAACAGCAAAAACAAATCATCAACGGCAATGGAGTGCTGGGTCAGCATCAGAAAATGAACGGAGTTGATTTTAGAAGAAATGGAGGGGTGGTTGATGAGAATGACGGTGGGGAAGGGTTTAAGAAGGAGATGAGGCATTTGGAGGAAATGCTTTCCAAATTGAACCCCATGGCTGAAGAGTTTGTGCCTCCTTCACTCTCCAGCAACCATGGAGTAGTGCCAATCCCTCCCGGTGGGGAACAATTTGGATTTGATGCTTTCAATTGTGTAATGCAAGGTGGACGCAGCGATGGAAATTTCAACAGAAAGGTATCTACCTCAGCACTTGTTATCTTTCCTAGTTTTTCATTTAGTAGCTACTGAAAGACAGTTCGTTTGCCTTATGTATGTTAAATGTAATCCATAACTTAAGTTAGGAAACTTCATTATTGGTATCATGCAAGAACATATATTGAGGATAATAGTCATTGAGGTCTAACAAGGAGAACATTGATGTTTCTCTCTGCCTCCATTGTCTTAAAAACGACAAATTTTTGACAATTCTGGTTAAAATGCACCAGCAGAAGAGAAATGGCTATGGTCTTGGTAGGAAACGGACGAATACCCGGACAAGCATGGCCCAACGTGAAGATGTTATAAAGAGGACAGTTTATGTGTCTGAAATTGATCATCAGGTACTAAAAAGAGGGATACTCAGGACACTGGGTACCTGTTCATCGTTTATTGATTATTTCACCTTCATCGTTTCTCTGGGACTTATTGTTCATATTTTGTGTAGGTGACCGAAGAGCAACTTGCT
This sequence comes from Solanum medicagineum, assembly GCA_026153255.1. Lineage (NCBI taxonomy): Eukaryota > Viridiplantae > Streptophyta > Magnoliopsida > Solanales > Solanaceae > Solanum > Solanum medicagineum. The sequence continues at coordinate 13,658,762 of JAPFFP010000070.1, forward strand.
ACACTCTTTGTTATTTGTGGGCAGGTGAATATGTTTCCCGTTCGGTCATGCTTCCGCATTCAATCATAATTTAAAGCATCTTTTAAAATGTTAATGAAATCTTATGTTACCATAATCTGTATAACCTTCATGTGCTGAAGGTGGTTGACTGTCGCATATGTGGAGACCCCAATTCTGTACTCCGTTTCGCCTTTATTGAATTTACTGATGAAGGTATGTTGAACCATAATATTTGGTTTGACATTTTTCATTTTTGGTTAAAGTTCTTGTTGTCTAGCAGTGACATTGTCCCATGTATGGTCTGCAGAAGGTGCAAGGAACGCTTTGAGTCTTGCAGGAACTATGCTAGGGTTCTACCCTGTGAGGGTGCTTCCCTCTAAAACTGCAATTGCACCAGTTAATCCAACATTTCTTCCAAGGGTGAGAATTTGTGTATATTTTTGATATTTCTTTTTGCAAAATTTTTGTTGCGGGCGATGAATGAATGCCTCTCTGTTGCTAATGCCGAAATTTTTACCTGTGGCGCTGATATGTAGTCTGAAGATGAAAGGGAGATGTGTGCAAGAACTATATACTGTACAAACATTGATAAAAAGGTAATTTTGGGTTTGTAATCCCTGTTTCACATGGCTGAAATCTTGAAGAGCATCTGTGGGGATATTGCTTTATGACTTGTTCATCTGTATGAAATAGGTCACTCACGCAGACGTCAAGCTCTTTTTTGAATACTTTTGCGGAGAGGTTTGTAGCTTCACCTAACTTGTCTGCAAGTGCTTGTCCTAGTTAAGGTCCTTACTCTATGCGGTTTTCTTCTCTAATGCAGGTTAAGCGCTTGAGGTTACTTGGTGACTATCATCATTCCACTCGTATAGGTTTTGTCGAGTTCGTTATGGTAACTTCCATAGGCTTTTCTTGGTTTTTCTGTCTGATATATCATACTGTCCTGGACATTTGTTTCTTTCTACTCTTAAGAATTACTTGAACCTCCATTCAGAATGCGTGGTCTTTCACTATGCGTGTTTGTAGTGTAGCATTATTATGATGTTAGTACTTATTTGAGTTTTTTGCATTCAAGAGTGTGAAAACATCAGTTTTGTCCTGTTTTGGATTTCACGTGGACGGGCTAAGTTCTTGGTAGTAGTTTGCCCAGTTGTATGACTTCTTTTAGCATACCAAATTATTATTTTTCGTTATTTCAACTGCAGTCCTCGTTCTCCTTAGAACGAAAATCTAAAACTTCTAAAGTTGAATCAAGATCATCAATATTCAGAGGAGAATATAATTCATCTTGACCATTTGTATAGGACTATTTGTATCTTCAAATAGTCTTGAATTCCTTTCCTTCCGCATTGTTGGGTTCCACCTCAACAAGAGTTCCGAAGATCTTCCCGGCATTCACACCTAATACCCCTGAGGTTGATGAACCAATCCCACAGTTAGCTGGTCACTACACAAGAAACAGATAGTGGATGTCTCAAAAACTTCTTGCCCACACAAATAACATCTTGAACAAAATTGTGTTCCCCTCTTCCTTAGATTTTTCCTGAGTAAGGACCATTCTCTAGCTATCAACCAAGTAAAGCAAATCACTTTATACTGTACCTTCACTTTCTATATATGCTTCTGATGCCATAGACTGTTTTGGGAACCCACCTGGTTCAAATTGATTTGTTGAGCTGCCTGTATACATTCCACCGCTATACTTTTGCCAGCAAAGTATATCTTCTCCCACTGGTAGTCCTTTGAATTGCTCCACATTTTAGAAAATCAGAATCCACTTTTCTTTTTCTTTTCTATTGAGCTAATCCCTTCCCCAAAAAGTCTCAACCCACTTCTCCGTCCATGATAGAAACAAGAAACTAACAATCTCTTTCTCCAATTCCAAACCCAGCTTCTCTCTCCCTATCTCGAATTACCAGTCCCAGGACCCCAGCCCACCACCGGAAGTTTCTGTTTAGACATCGGTGCGCCCTCCACGCTCAAATCCTAGGTCTACCTATGATGGTCCTTGCTATAATTGAAATGTTGTGGTATGAGAAAGTTCCATCATCTGCAGGTCAGTCAAGCCTGTGGATGCAACGTGCTTGTGTTTATCTCTCAATAGCTAGCTCAGTCTGTTCTGCATCTCTCAGTGACCAACTTTTGACCTGTTGCGTTCATGGACGTTATATATGTTTATGGATTTCGCTTTGATGGGGGCACTACTGTTTTATTATGCGGATTCTGAACTTCTCACCTAGTCTTTGTTGTCTTTGGAATATTTATTTTCTATGCTCTGTTGCTTACTTTAGTGGAACATAAATGCCATTAAATGGTATGGATTTGTCTCACTTTGCTTCTTACTCGAGATTAGTTAGAACTGGTTTACCATGTTATGATGTCAATGATTGATACCAAAAATCCGGTGATATCATGTCGTATATTTGATGAAATTGAAAGTATAAAATTTTGAATCCCTCTATTTTGCTGCTTTTTACGTTTGATTACCTTTCCCTTTGAGGAAATTTTGCACGTTGCATTTCACAGCTATTGCTGTTTAGTTTAGTTTTCATGATGAATTTTCTGATTGTTTCAGGCGGAGAGTGCCATTACCGCACTGAACTGCAGCGGTGCAATCCTTGGATCACTTCCTATAAGGTTTCTCTCTGATTCCAGTAGACTTGGTGTTGATGCTTCTTCTCTATTTTATCGACATTTCCATTAATCTTAAACTTTTCCCATACACTGCAGAGTAAGCCCATCAAAGACTCCTGTCCGACCTCGTGCTCCTCGCTCACCAGTGCAGTGATACATCGCTTTGCATTCCTCATCTGATCTTATATCTAATACACATGTCGATACAGATACCATCGAGTAACTCGTGGCATTTGTCTTTTAGTTTATTCCCATTACTCATCCGGGCATCTCTCACCCACAGGATACTTGTTCTTATGCTTGGTTTATGGGTGCTTATGTTGATGTAGTTTTAGTTTGGCATGTTTATGTTCCTCTAGGCGATGCCTCTAGTACCGATTTGACTGATGTTCTAACTGTGACATTGATCCAATGAGTTCCTTCTCCATGGGTTTGTGCTCCTCTTCCTTTCTTCTCCGAGCAAGCTGTAATGTTATTTGATGGAACGTGTAATTCAAGAAAGAAAAGAGACTACTCAACGTTAAACATGTGATAAACAAACAAATTCTAAAATATTGTAAAAAAATGAAAAAGAAGACATAAATTCCTTTTGTCCATTTGTTAACGTCTGATTCCGGACCTACTTTATTCTTTTGGAAAGAAAATGTCCCTCCTGCCCTTTCACATTTGCAGAATTGGTCACTATAAATACGGGTTTCATCTCCTGGAACCCCTTCATTGCGAAAATCGATATTTCTAAAAGGAAAAATTATGCGGATAAGTGAATATATTAGTTAATATAGTTAGAGTTTGAATTAGTTATAGTTCGTGGCAAACATCTATTTGTAATTACAATTTGAGTTTTGTATAATTTGAGCGATTTATACAAACGTTATGCGCGATTATACTAAAGTTGCGCGCAGATCAAAGTGTATAGTGAAATATACAAACAATGTGAATTGTATAGCGGGTTATACAAACGTTGTGCACGTATTGTGTAGCGAAATATACAAACATTATACGAACATTGCTATAACTATAGTTATGAAATATAATTAGCCAAATATCATAATTAAAGTATTTTTGAGTGGTCATACGCGAAAATTCCTCTTTATAAAAATATAAATAAATTTAAAACTCAATTTTTAGGATTAAAATTAGTAGGCGATTCATGAATTAATGAAAATATATATATGTATGTATAGGAAATTAATGAAAAATATAAAATAAAAAGGCAGAATGTTTTCAAAAAACTATTTTTCCTAAACTGTGCAAGGAAAATTGATACAAAAGAAGGTTCATTATTTCAATTCTCAAGCTCAAAAGGTTAAGGGGATTAATGTTAAAATTATTCTTTCTCAATTCCATATTGGCATGCCCATTTCAGAACCCTTTTATTTTCATTTTTTCTTTTATCACTGGCAATATATTTTTTGTTTTATCTTTTCACTTAAATACCTGTCTTTATGAAAAATTCCAAAATCATGCATTGATAAGTAGGACATCTTAGCACTTTCATATAGTTCTGTCACCATTATGGTACTTCTTTGCACTTAAAACATATTATGTATATGGTGTTTGTGAGTGCTCCTCTATTTGGAAAATTTATATACATTTTAGGAAAATTTTGTACTGAATTTGTGCTATATTATTGATAATTTAAAATTACTTTTTCCTATTGGTAGGGGGTTCATAGGTCCTTTTGAATTGGTTATTGGTCAAAATTAAAATCAAAACCAGCATAATTTAGATTTTAAATTTTACAAAATCAAACTAAACCAATTATAATATACATTTGTTTGTTTGATTGTTTTCGATTTCGGTTTGGTTTAATTTGGTCTGGTCATTGGTTATTGGCCATATACAAAAATAAAAGCAATGATGTATTCAAATTGGAGAAAAAGTGATAACAATTCATTCAAAAATGAAAAATAATTAGAACGATTGATATTATAGAAGTATAAAACTTTTAATTACTAAATTTACCGTAAAAAAAGTTTCAAAATTTACCATTATGGCATAGAAGGAAGAGATACCGACATTTCCAGTTCCACAAAAAAATGTCATAGATATTCATATACATAAAATCAATAAAATAAATATTCTCGTCCAAAGCATTTATGCTTTCATAAGTAGATTAAAACATAAAATATTATAAATATATATATAAAGTTGTGAAATTGTTTCATAAATTATGTATGTATAATTATAAAATATATGAATGTAATTTATTGGTTTAATTTTATTATTTCTTCAATTTTTTCAATGGGATCAAAATTCAAACCAAACATTATCGATATTTTAAAGAACTAAAACTAAATCAAATCCAAATAAAATCAATTTATTTAATCGATTTTTCTATTTAAATCATTTTTTATCCAAATCATGAACACCCTCACCTATCGTTATTAGATGTAAATGGAAAACTCAAGTTGTTGGACAAGAATAAAATGTTTGATATGGCTATACATATGTTACCTCGGGTATATACATGTTTATAACCAGATGAGTATTTAAAATTTGTTTTAGACCATATTTCAAAAGTGTACTTCTAAATTTTTTTAAAAAATCTAAAAAATCTGACAATGTCATATGAATTGAAACAAAAAAGTAATCTATGTCTTATTTTATGGGACACCTCTTAAAGTCTTAACTTGACACGATATTTAAAATATAAAGGAAGACTTTTGAAATTTGTGGTCTAAATTTATTCTTAGATATTTGTGCGATTGAGAATCATTTCATTAAGGATAAAAGGATAATTTGGTTAAATTATTTCCAATTAGATTAAGATGACATTCTTTTTGAAACGAAACAAGTCAAACCGTGTCACATAAAATAGGACAAAGAGAGTAATAATTATTATATTTATCTCATGACACTGTTTGACTTGACATGATTTTTTTTAAAAAAAACTTTTGATTTAAATTTATTCTTAGATATTTGTGTATTCATTAACGGTAAAAGATAAATTTAAAAGTTAAATTATTTTCATTTAGAATAAAATGATATTGTTTTTGAAACAAACCAAAAAGGAAAGGATGTTACGTAAAATGGAACAAAGTATGATTTATGAATAGTGTGAACACTTCAGGTCTTTCACACTTTAATTTATGTATTTTTTTATTTAGTAACAGTAATATTTCTTTCTATAACATAGTTAATAGTATTGATCTAAATTATAAGATTCATTTAAAAAAATTTCTGTTTTGCGATGATAATCGAATTTTATTAAGATGGAAAGATGAAATAAATTGTGTTTGTCCTTATCTACGGTATGAAAGTCCCAAAAAATTTAAAATAAAAAAAAGCACAGCCGTGGCGAAACGGACCATCCGAAGAAGCTCGTCTGTTTTCTCTATGAGCTAATACTCCCATCTCTCGCGTCATCACTTCAAAGAAAAAGAGAAGTTTTGTTCAAATTTCCATTTTTCCCAGCTCACCATCTTTGAGTTTGGGTCTTCTTCTTTCATTAATGGACACCACCGCTTAGACCACCAGGTATGACTATCGATTTCCATGTTTATGGGTTTTTCTTAGGTGAAAAGTTCTATGGATGTTAAAACCAAGATTGTAAATTGGGAAAAAATGACAGGACTGATTTTTTTTTTTTGTTTTGCTTTTTGACAGAACCCGAATTTGGGAAAAAGGGCTAAAGAAGAAGTAAAAAAAAAGGAGGAGTCTTGGTTACTGTGACACACAGTTGTAGCGGAACGAACAGTCATGGCCGTGGATGAGAATGGCTCGTTGAATCGGACGGATGATAGTGTTGTAAAGAATGATTCCGGTGCTGTCGGTCATCAGCCAAATCAGAATGGTGTGACACGGTCAACGACACCCGATGATCAGAATATTCAGGTGATGATGTCTGCTAATCATCTACAACAGCAGCAGCAACCCCAGGAAACTGCGGTCCAGCATAAGCCTCAAATGGGTGTTTTTCAACAGCAGAAACAAAGCATCAACGGCAATGGAGTGATGGGTCACCATAATTTTCAACATCCGCATCAGAAAATGAACGGTGTTGATTTGAGAAGAAATGGAGGGGGGGTTGATGAGGTTCATGGAGGGGAAGGCTTTAACAGGGAGATGAGGGATTTGGAGGAAATGCTTTCCAAATTGAACCCCATGGCTGAAGAGTTTGTGCCTCCTTCACTCTCCAGCAACCATGGAGTAGTGCCAATCCCTCCCGGTGGAGAACAATTTGGGTTTGATGCTTTCAATTTTGTAATGCAAACTGGACCCGGTGATGGGAATTTCAACAGAAGGGTATCCACTCATCGATTTTTCCTTTTCCTGTTTCTCACTTAGTAGCTACTGGACAACTACGCATATGAAAATGTTAGGTTCTCTAGTTTGCTATTTATTCCTCTTCTGGTTGTTTTATGTAGGGCTGTTCAAAATGGAACGGTAACTGATAACCGAACCGCAAAATTGTCTTATTGGTATTGGGATATGGTATATATGGTTGGTGAACGGATTAAAATTTTATAGTTAGTGTCTTATCGATGTAGCTTACTCAATGTTTTTATTGGATAAACGATTAACCCGTTAAGAGTTAGCATACTTAGACTTTTACCCTAAGTATATGAACTAGCAATTAAAGAACATATAATATTAATTGTGAACCCTAAAGTCTAAAGGCGTATAATGTGTTAAACGTTATTTTTGTTAGTTGAAACTTGAAAGAGGTGAGCTGGTCAGTAGTTGCACTGAAAGAGCATAAAAAGGATATGGTATCTGGAGTTTTCTCCAGTTGAGCAAATTGTGATAGTAACTTCTGCATATAAGACTATAAAGATATGGGGCATGTATCTGAGAGTCATGTCTTAAAACATGTGAAGGGCATCTATCAAGTGTGTTAAGTGCAAGTGTTCTTGGCTTTGTAAGTTAAAGGTTAAGTATTTTTAGCATTGTTTTTGACTCTGTGAGGCACATGTTCCGTGTTTTCAGTACTTCTATTTTCCCTGTCACTGGCTCATTGCATTAATTTAAAACAGTTAAAAGAATTCATTTTTTTGGTAAGTAGTGTTCATCGAAAAAGAAAGTACCTTTAAGGTTAGCCAATACACCACCTGATAATTGCTAATCGGTTATTGAACTAACTGATATCTTATCTGTTGGCTAGCCGATTAGTACATTTATAACCGATAATGAATAAGCCGAATCATCGGGCAAAATTATCCACCCAATAAGCAGCCTGTGCTTTACGTATGGTAAATCTAATTGATTATTAACGGTAGGAAATTTCATAGTTGGTATGAGGCAAGGACATATATTGAGGAGGATATAGTTATGAGGTCTAAAATGGAGAACGTTTCTCATTGTAACAGAGCTAACAATCTCACTCTTTCGTAACTATTTTTCCATATGCATCTTCTTGATGCCATTTATAACACTATTTACTCCATAAAGTGCCTTCCTCCTTTTCCAAAAGCTATCAATTTATTATAGGAACTTCCAAATATGACGTTCAATGTTTCTCTCTGTCCCTACTGTCTTATAAAGACGAGTTTCTTTATTCTCCATCACCTTTTGTAATCAATCACTGTCATGGAGTTGTGGCTAACAATTTGGGTTGAAATACACTGGCAGAAGAGAAATGGCAATGGTCTTGGTAGGAGAAGGATGAATGTCCGGACAAGCATGGCCCAACGTGAAGAGGTTATTAGGAGGACAGTTTATGTGTCTGACATTGATCATCAGGTACTAAGAAGAGGGTTCTCAAGCACTGGGTACTTGTTCATTATTTATTGGGTTATGCCACCTTCATCTTTTTACCGTGGGACTTATTGTTCTTGTTTTGTGTAGGTGACTGAAGAGCAACTTGCTACACTCTTTCTTACCTGTGGGCAGGTGAATATGTTTCCATTCGGTCATTTCTCCGCATTCAACCAATTTTTAGCACTTAATGATATGTTAATGAAATGTTTATTTACAATAATCTGACTAACCTATGTGATGAAGGTGGTGGACTGTCGCATATGTGGAGACCCCAATTCTGTACTCCGTTTTGCATTTATTGAATTTACTGATGAAGGTATGTTGAACCATAATCTTTTGTTTGACAATTTTCATTTTGGGTTAAAGTAGTTGTTGTCTGTTTTTGTCTAACACCGACATTGTCCCATGTATGGTTTGCAGAAGGTGCAAGGAACGCTCTGAGTCTTGCAGGAACTATGCTAGGGTTTTACCCTGTGAAAGTGCTTCCCTCCAAAACTGCGATCGCACCGGTTAATCCAACCTTTCTTCCAAGGGTGAGAAATTGTGTATATTTTCTTTACTTCCCTTTCACAAAATTTCTGTTGAGGGTGATGAAGGGATACTTCTCTGTTGCTAACACTGAAATTTTTACCTTTGGCGCTGATATGTAGTCTGAAGATGAAAGGGAAATGTGTGCAAGAACTATATACTGTACAAACATTGATAAAAAGGTAAATTTGGGTTTGTAATCCCTGTTTTACATTGTTGAAGAGCATCTATGGAGATAATGCTTTATTACTTGTTCATATGAAATAGGTTACTCAAGCAGATGTCAAGCTCTTTTTTGAGTACTTCTGTGGAGAGGTATGTAGCTTTTCACCTGACTCGTCTGCATGTGCTTATGCTACTTAAGTCCTTACTCTATGCGGTTTTCTTCTCTAACCCAGGTTAAGCGCTTGAGGTTGCTTGGTGACTATCGTCATTCCACTCGTATAGGTTTTGTCGAGTTTGTAATGGTAACTAACATGACCTTTATTGGTTTTGCTGTCTGATATACTAGACTGCTATGGAATTTTGCCTCTTTCTACTCTTAAGAACTACTAGAATTTCCATTTGGAATATGTGGTCTCTCACTTATCCATGTTTGTAATTTAGCATTATTATGATGTTTTTACTTATTTGAGTCTTTTACGTTCATGAGTGTAAAAAAATCGATTTTGTCCTGTTTTGGATTTCATGTGGACGAACTAAGTTCTTGGTAGTAGTTTGGACATCAACTGAATTTGAATTCAAAGTTTTTCTCCCCTTGAATTCTGGAGTGCCAATCTAAGCTTATGTTTTTATCTATCTTACCAGAAAATAGTCCTAATCCTTTTAACTAGATGACATAAGCCATGTGATCATTACTTTTTGTTTGGTAATAATCTTACTACTGTTGAAACTTCGTGGTATGAGAAAGGTCATCATTTGCAGGTCAGCTCTAGTTGTGGATACAATGTGCTTGTGTTTATTTCTCAGTATAGTTAATGTTCTTGCTTGTTAAATTATGCTTCAGTGTTGGAATAGTAGAGTGGATGGCAACTATAGGATATGGTACCCACTTGTTATTTAGTATTAATGTTTGAGGTACTTTAGTTGTGTAGATTCAGTTATTGCTGAAAGGAGAGGGGTCTTTATATCAGTCGCACAAAAACCAGTCCCAACATAAAAATCTATATAATCAATAGTAATAAATTAAAGCACCCAAGGTGTGTCTTTCGTGGTTACTGAAGTGGTTCAAAACTATGTGAGGTCTTAGTGGTTCAAAACTATGAGGTCTTAATGGTTCAAATCCCAGCAGAACGGGAAAACACTAGGTGATCTCTTGCCTCTCTGATTTTAGTCTCTGCTGGGACACAGTACATAAAGATGAAAAGACGCCATATTCACTCCAGATTAATTCGGCAACTAATGTGAGCAAACAACCCCTTATTTCCTTAACACGGATCAATATGGGGTATTTTTGTCTATGACCATATAGAAAGTTTTAGAATCACTAAATTTGGATAAACTGAATTTGTTCCAAAGTTTGAAACTGGACTACTTATAGAAGAAATTCAACGACACTAAGCAACATTAATCACTTAGATAATGTTTTCTAGACAGCAGGAAATGAAGTGGCCCGTATTGTTGTTTAAATTACTTCAATAAGCTTGTGTTACATATTGGGATGTTCTGCATCTCTCAATGGCGAGGTTTTGTTGCTTTGTGTGGAGTTCATGGATATAATATACATTGGTATCTGTTGCTTTGATGGGAGATTGCAACTTTTACTATGAGCATTCTGTATGTATTGATCACTTAAATGAAGCTGGAAGGGAAATGCTTTAATCCTTGGTTCTCCTCTGTGAAATACTGTTATAATAAGTAGATCAGCTTTACCATCCAGTCAATTTTCACACTGGAGAAAACTAGAAAAGTATTACTCCTCTCTCCCAATTTAGGACGCACCACGATTTTGAGAGTCAAACTTTTTAATTTTGACCTTGAATTCAGGCATAAAATCTTCAAATATTTTGAAATAAAATTTACATATTTGGAAATTATGTAAAAATAATATAATTCACAGCAATTAACAATTCAAAATCTTTGTAATGCATATGAAAATATTCCAGGTCAAAATCAGAAAGGTGCCCTTTAAATTGGGATGGGGAGGGAGTATTACTTTAGAACCTAAGATGTCGTGAACTGGTTCCCTGACAAAGTATCTTCAATATACTTGGATCAGCATATCTGATAATTTTTCTGTTCCTTCCTCAGTTGGCTTTCATCTAGTACGCTATCTCTTCATCCACGGCATTTGTTGAGATTGGATGAAAGGAACTATAAATGAGGTTCTATAAGTCACTTTGGTGGAGGTTCTTGATTTGAACTTCTTCACCGCACTCTCTCTAGGTTGCTGATGTAATCTGCATCCACTTCCGTTGATGCATTGCAAAGCTGCTTTCTATTGCATTAACACACGTGGAATTTATAAGTTGTGGCAGTCTTTTAGTCTTATATGCCCCCCATTCCATTGATGTGCCTCATTTTCCTTTTTAGTTGGTTTCAAAATGATTTAATTGTGAAATTGACTTTACACATTTTTGTTTTAGTGTTAAATGAGAAGCTTTGATTACGTTAAATGTTATAACATGTTTAAAATCGTATGTTCCAAAGCTTTATAGCCACACACAGGCTATGACATATTTTAGACCACAAGTTTCAAAAGTTCTTCATTGGTTTATTATACTCCGTATCAATTTGTATTGTGGCATATAAATTGGAAACGGAGAGAGGAGGAGATATCTATAGCATCACATGTTATATTTTTGGATAGGAGAATACCATCCTTCGGTTCACCTCCTTGGATTTAGCTTTGATGCAATTTGGTTCTTAGACAGTTCTTGCTGTGACAATGACAAACTTTGTTGGTGTTAGAGACCTAGTATTCTTGCTTATTCTTTGTTAGTCTTATTTCTAGGCTCCCTTGCTTACATTAAGGGAACATGGTGTAATTTATCTCACTTTGCTTCTTACTCAAAGATTAGTTTGCATTGGTCTTGCATGTTATGATGTCAATAATTGATACTTAAAATCTGGACCGCGCATGATATATTGTAGTATATTTTTGAGGAACTTCTTAGTAGAAAATTTTGATCCTCCGTTGTACCGCTTGTTATGTTTGTTGACCTTTCACTTTGTATTTCATGGCTATTTGCTGTTTGATATAGTTTCATGATGGATTTTCTGATTGTTGCAGGCCGAGAGTGCCATTGCTGCTCTGAACTGCAGTGGTGCAATCCTAGGATCACTTCCTATAAGGTTGCTCTCTGATTCCAGTGTACTTCCTGCTGATACTTGTTATTTTTACCAAGATCTGCATTGTAACTTAAAACCTTTTCCCATACTGCAGAGTAAGCCCATCAAAGACTCCTGTCCGACCACGCACTCCTCGCTCAGTGGCGAATTAATATTTTACTTTGCTGTCATCGTCTGATCTTATATTTAAATATATATACGTAGATACAGATACCATCCAGTACTCCTGGTGTTTGTTTTTTAGTTTATTCGCGTTACTCAGCTGGGCATCTCTCACCTTCTGGATACTTGGTTCTTAAGCTTGTAGTGTTGGCTGGTTTGTGAGTGCTTTTGTTGATGTAATTTAAGATGTCTCTAAGGCAATGTCTTGACCATCAGTACTGACTTTCTAACGGTGACTTCCTGTTCTCTGAGCAAGTTCAACTTCAAACTGAGACTTATAAAGAGATTATTATCTATTATTCAGCCTATTAATTTCTTAGTTGGCCCAAATGTGTTGACATTATTTTTATGTTCTTGATGGTTGTAATGTAAAAGATGCTTGTACATTTGTTCCTTGATTATGAACATTTTCTGCAATCACAAGAAAGAATAATTGTTGGGACTTTTTCCTCAACGGTTGTCCCCGTTTAGGAGGAGAAAATGGTTTTAAATGCTTGTTTAACCACTAACAATAACATAGTCTCACCTTATCCTTTCTAGTTTGTTCCAAAATATCTATAATTAAAAACAATCTTAATTTTAAGTACTTATTAAAATAACTTAAAAGACTACATTTTTTTCCCTAATGGAAGAGATAAGAGGGAATATAAAATGGAAGAGAGAGTATGTCGTTGGCTCGTGACAATATTCCACATTCTAAAAGGGGTAAACAAGAGCAGCAAAGAAGAATGTCAAACGCTACATTTTTATGCT
>JAPFFP010000070.1:13671932-13684432 GCA_026153255.1 Solanum medicagineum
TACAGACTTACATTTTACACAAGGTTACAAAATAGCCAAGAACAAGAAAAGCTTGGGAGTTTCAATTTTAGTTGATTACGCTACATTTTTATGCTTACAGACTTACATTTTACACAAGGTTACAAAATAGCCAAGAACAAGAAAAGCTTGGGAGTTTCAATTTTAGTTGATTTGCACATCAACCACCTTCTTCTCAACTTTGGGCTTAGGAATCGAGATGAAAAGAACTCCATTCTTCAATTCTGCTTTAATTTTATCTTTCTCAACATTATCTGGGAGAGTTAAACGAGTGTCGTAAGAGCTGTAATTCCTCCCCCACGAGTGTTCATCATTCCCGCCTTCTTCCTTCTTGTGTTCGCCTTTTATTATAAGCACGTCATTTTCAACGGACACCTTCACATCTTCCCTGGAGAGCCCTGGCATGTCGAAACGCATCTTGAGTTCATTTTCATCATCGTGAATGTCCCAAGGAGTGCGAATTTCCCCTGCTCCTGATGCCCTGTTCCTTCCTGGAAATGTCATTGTATCCTCAAATAGTCTGTCCATAGTGTCTATCATCTGCCGCATTGTTCTCATAGGTGACATTGGATCTAATAGTCCTGTTCATCACATCAAACAGACATATTAATTGATCTCAAATTTACGAATGACAACCTAATGGACTAAACAATACTCGCGGGTTTAGCGCACTGGTTCTTCAACAAGAAGAATATTCCCAACGAAGGGAAGTACTTTACCACTATCTTTAATTCACTGGTTCATCTGATAGAATTTCAAATGCGAACGTATAAAATTCAAAATCCTAAATTCGCTCATATTTTTTGCAACAGTGGATGAAATTAACTCGTTGTACCACTTTAAACTGCAGCTATGGTTAGAGTGAAATAAAATAGAATTGGAGCAATGAGGGCTTACCAAAAGGAGAGACATCAAGAGCCATCCTCGCAGGGCGGCGGCGTTCAACGGCAGCAGCTTGGTTGTTTCCTCCTTGACTGCTGCTGTGGTGTACATCGACTGATGTATCTTTGTGATCTCCGGTGGCCTGAACTACCAAAGGCCTAGACGCTGCTGGCCTTCGCATGGACGGAAGGAAAACAGAGCAAGGTGAAGCTACCTTGTTGTTAGTCCTAGAAACAGTGACATTTGAGGCTATTGGAGAAGCTGATGAACATGTAAGACTTGAGCAAGCCATAATTTTACACAAGAAATATGAACAAATCTAGAAAGAAAAAGGAACTTTGATTAGAGGATATCTTATTCTTTAATTTGCAAATCGATCGTTGTTTGTTGCTTAAGTTGTGCAATTGAAGAAGGTATTTATAGAGAAGGGAGAAGAGTGTGGAGAAATCATGAAAGTTTTAGATAAAACTACAAAGTGGTGATTGCTACGTTTTCTGGATCAATCTCCTCAGTCCTCAGTTTTCTGCTGCCTTCTCGAAACATCGCATATATCCCAAATTAAAAAACATTTTGGATATAATTTTAATTTAAGATCATAATATTAAAAAGAATTTTATTCTCTTAAACTGCGTGTTAAATTAAAGTAAATTATTTTTTTAAAATGGAGAGAATATTTTTTTTAACTTTGCCCTTTGGATTAATAATCCTAAAATTAAGAAGTACATATATAGATATAAATTTAATTATTTATAAAAAGATATATTAATTAAAAAATACTTCTAATAATTCGTTTAAATTTTTTCATCATAACTGAAATAGAATGAGAAAAATCTGATTTTTAGAATTTAAAAAATGAAAACAAGTTTTTTAAAATTTTGTGATAAAAAAATCAAGTCATTCTTTAAAGTGAATAAAATGGTACTCCTGTATTCTAGAACTACGCGAATTAACGATTTCACTGTCTACTTAAAGAAAATATTTATTTCTTGAAAGTGAAAGAAATTTTGCTAATTTTCCTAAAGCCGCTTATTTGAGGAGCTTAGGATTATCATGTCCATTTGAGCTTTACTTTAGCTGCTTTAAATAGCAGCTGTTGCTTGACTTAATGGTATTAGCCCGACATTTTAAATCCAGTGTTTCGAGATCGAATTTCAATAACGATAATATTTTTATGACATTTCTATTAAGCATTATTTAATTATTTCTTTATCAACTATAATTATAAAATTATAATAACGGATCTATTTAATTTTGTGGTGGCTATTAAAGTATCTGCACAAATTTATCATGATACTTTATTAATTATTATTTAAATTATTGCTTACGGTTGAGCATTTCAGCTGCCTGCTGCAGTTGCATAAAGCAGGCAGGTGACTACACCCTTTCTACTTAGTGTTACGGTGACTATTAGAGTGACTGCTTGATTTTACTGTGTCATTTCTGTTAATTATTACTCCATCCGTCTCATATTACTTGAATTTTTAGGCTTTTTTCAAAGTTCAAGGTAAATGTTATAAACTTTTTTCATATTTACCTTTTTATTTATTGAACTTTATATTTTCTAGGATATAAATTACATTACATATTTATGATTTTACAAAGGGCAATAGTGAAAAGTATGGTGTAAATTTTTTCTTTGAATGTTTTTTCTTAATATGTGTGTATTACTTTACAAATTCAATTATTTTGAGACGAAGAAAATATTTAGTTGTTTCTTTATCTACTGCAACTATGAAATTACAATAACGTATTTACTTAATTTTGTGATAGCTATTAAAACATTTATCGAACTCATGCAACGCACGAAATTCAAAAACTATTATTTTAACAAATATCTTTTAAGAATTTAACTTTTTAATATTATTTTTTTAATTCAAACAAGAGAAAAATTAAAAGAATATCATTAATGTTTTATTGATCATGTGAAATACCATTTATTTTGAAATAAAATAAAATTGCGGGAGGATGGTCTTACTTTAGAAATCATCAGTCGAAAAATTTGATGGTAATTATATAATAGTAAGTACTTAGCGTTTCTCTGAGAAAAATAAAAATGTTGCAAGGTAATCTAATTTAAATTTATATTTTAAAAAAGTGAATTAGTTGATGTCCAATTTAGTATCGCCAAAAGAACAGTACAATTGAACCGTTTTCTTCTTTCCTTTCCTTTTTTTTTTGGATGGGGCCGGGGGATAATATATTAATTGCAAGAAGGTTGCCAGCACAGGCCATAACTAGTACTACTTCCGTCTTATTTTATATTATATTTTTTGAGTTGGCACGGTGTTTAAGAAAAAAAATAAGATTTTTGAAATTTATAGTCTAAAATTATTCTGAGATATTTGTGTGATTGAGAGAGAAAATTTTAAGGTTAAATTGTTTCCGATTAGATTAAGGTTCAAGGGAATATCTATTATAGCTGATGCATTAACTGAAATGGAACTATCCAATATACATATAGACCATAATAGCTTAAAAAAAAGAGTTCCAAATTGTCTGCTTCAAACGCCTCTTTTTGCAAAACGAAAAGAAAAAGAACACTTCTAGTTCAATTGAAATGTTGGAACCTTTGATAGAAAGTAGAAATTTCTATATTAAAAAATAGGGACAAATTTAGTCTCATGTGTTTGAAGAATGATGTAGAACGAAAAAAAAATGGAGTCAAAAAGAAATTTGGGCATGGAAGGGTTAATAAGCACATTAATGTATTTCTTAACTTGGAATGATGAACCAAAGAAACTGAACCATTTTTCATAGAAACTAAGTTTTGCTTCTTGTACACATGACTGACGCATCTGATCGAGGAGGTATCTTCATTCATAAATATAGGAGAACAGTTAGAGAAATTGTTGTTAAGTTGGTTTAGAACATTCTTTGCGTCAATGTTGATGTGTAGCCGGCTTATATTTCTCGCAAAAGCTAGTTAAAGGCCTCATAGTAGAGCCACTATTTCAGTCTTTGCTGCCGTAGAGCACCACACTTTTCCAGCGAAACCAACCATCCAGTTTCCATTACCCCACCAATTCCACTAACCTTGCTCGCATTATCAAATGCACCATCAGTATTTAGTTGTAAAATTCCTTTTGGAGGAGAATTTCATCTTTTTTTTGCCACAATGAAAGCATAGCCATAAGGGATTTCCCTTAGGAGGTGGTAGGTCCGTGCAACCATATCGAGGGGTTTGTAAGCATAGCCACAAGGGATTAAAAAATATAACCATGTTGAGAGTGGGATTTGAACCCACGCCCTTTCGGACCAGAACCTTAATCTGGCGCCTTAGACCAACTCGGCCATCTCAACATACATAAGTTGCTCTTTAGTTTATTATATTTAGAGGGAGGCTACCGTCTTTCTTCCGAACAGTCGATAGCTCAATCGGCTCCCTGGTAGAATATCACTTTGTTAGCCTCGTTAAAAGCACATAACCAAAAAATGGAGCAGAGGGAGTACGAACTAGCTTTATATCCAATATTCGCCAAAATTCACAAAGAAACTCTTTAGAACTGCTTGATTCCTTGCATGCTTAATGAGATATTCAATTATTCAATTTCTGTAATGTTTTGTGCAACCAGGTGCAAATTTATTGTCTTCTATAACTCGGACTGATGGAATGAATATAAAGAAATGACATGGGATTCCAGGGTAAGTGAAAACAATCTAAAAGTTGCTAATTCCAATAAGGAGTAGATATAAAACTAGTCCACACAAAGATTATGATCGAGTAATAAGTACTTGTTCAGCCTTAGACAAAGGTATCGAATTCGAGCTCCCCTGTGTACAAAGCCACTTTTGTTAAGGAGTGCTCGCCTTTGTTAGGGATCACTTTTTATCTCCAATGCGAGACTTCTTAGAGCAAGAGTAAATTTAGTATTTGGTAAGACTCCAATGTAGATAGCGAACACCAAATGAAGATTTCTCCCAAAAAGATGAAACTCGTCCACATTTTTTTCTGGAACTAAGTAACAATGATATACGGATGGAAAAAGGGTTCAATTTTTCAAAAGCAATAGCTAATAAAAGAGTAGTTGTATCAACGAAGTCAACTGAGATATTTTTCAGCCAAAAGGGGCACAGTCCTAAAGACTACCCCAGCTCAAAAAAGAACAGACAACCGTAGGGCCATTAGGCAACAACCTAACATAGATTATGTACAAAGACCTTGACCTTTGCCATCATGTAAAGTAGGGTCATTACGCCTTTCTATCAAAAAGACAAATTAACTTAGGTCCCTGTTTTTCACTCAAATTCAATTCATTTAAGTTGTGTTGTAAACTGTACACATGGTGACAAGAGTGTTTAACAATCCCAAATGTCCGTAATGACACAGTTCATTCTCATGATAAACCCGATATCAGGTCCATTTTTAAGTGTTAAAAACGCAAAACAGTTCAGGAACATAAACAAGGCAGAAAACTGTACACTTTGACATTATAAGTGTACATATTTCCTAAACAATCTGTACCGCAGTAAGAGTATAAAACTTCTTTAATCTTGTGTTTGGGAATTGAGATTTGTCTGAAAATGAACCTTAGACAGTCACTTTGTAAACTTCTGGCTTCAGCTCATAGAGAGCAAAAAGTAAAACAAACACACATAGACATAAAAGAAAAAGGAAGAGTCATTCTGGCAACCTATCTTAACCACTGGAATTGAACCGACTCATGTGTAACATTAGTCGGAGCTGCAAATACTGGGCTGTTGCAAACACTGCTATCAGAGTGCGAAAACGATGTCTTTTGAAGAACACCGGATGGTGACGAGACAGTCGTTGCTGCAGGGCTGATGGACTCGCCATTGCTTGTGTATGATGATGCTGGATTTTCACCTAGACTAATAGATGAGCTAGGGTGTAAAGCTTCAGCCAATGGTCCTCCAGATGCAAAAGGGAAACTGTTCTCCCAAAACTTGTGCTGATTAGCATTCAAAAATTTACTATCCAATCCCATATCTTCATCAAGGACATCACCAGCAGCCATAGCAATAGACAAAGTAAGCGATGATGGCAAGATATTCCCTAGCGATGGCCACAAGGAAGCCTCCATGTTCTCATTGTTACTATTGTTGTAGACGTTATCATCGGACCATGCATTAGTGAAGTCCCTAGAGGCATCCTTTACTAATTCAGGATTTATCATGAAATTAAACTCACCATTGTGCTTGTTGACACTCACATCTTCAGTTCTTTCCAAATCTCTACTTGCCAATAAATTCAATGCCTCTTCCCTGTAACAATGCTGAAAATCTGAATGTACGCTTCCATCAGCTGAGTAACCTGCAGTTGAGTCCATGAAATGTTGCCATTGCTGTCCAGAATTAGCCTTTGCTACCAACTCACCTTTCGTCATCCAGCCCGAATTTCTTTAACCATGCAAAACACGAAACAATTTAACAAAGGTAAATTGGGACTTAGTCTCAACCAAGTGCAGAGGAGAACGAACATGTTTTAACATTCATACTAAGTGTAAATCAGCGGTTAGATGAGAACCTGTGCAGTTCATTAAAAGGGAGATCAGTGTTGATATTTTCCCCCATCTTATCATGGAAAAACAGGGGATCCTGAATTTGTTGAAAAGTAGATCTAAGAGGCTGCTTTGTTGAAGGGCTGTTGATTTGACCAGCGGGTGTGGGCATAGGAACCACAATGGGAGTAGATTCAAGAGGAGCATGGTGAATGCGAGTCTTTTTATTGTCACTGGCGTTGCTAACTTCCACATGCTTTCTTGAACGGGGACGGCCTCTATGCATATGGCGCTCACAGTACTTCTGCTGAGGGGCTACATCTCTCGAGCATCTCCATTTTTTGCCGTCAGTTCTTTTGCACCTCCCTGGCTCTAGATCCCTGATATTCGTGTATCGCGGGCCTTGTACCGATCCAGTAGCCGCTGCACCAAAAACTTGATCAATCAATCAGGGAGAAACAAAGGGAAAAGCACTTGATGGGAGAAGTAGGGATAAACAACAGGTTGTTACAGGTAGCAAGTGAAGCTCCAGAAGAGTTTGTGCATATTGATAAGAGGAGATCTGGAGGAACAGATATAGCTGAGACCATGTACTTATAGATCATAGCTTGCCTCTCCAGTTCCTTCCACTGTGCCCATGTAAAAGGGTGCCCCAGAGCAGTTGCCATCCCTCCTGCAGAGTTTAACAACACAGAAAACATACATTTATTCTCCAAACCTCAACTCTGTGTTCTTTTTAGGTAGCAGGAGCAACACAACAGTAGTAGTATTAAATTCAGATCTTTCTTTTTCAACAAAGGGCTGAAAAGGAAACATCAAGAACAAGAGAAAGTACTACTTTAAGGTCAAGGGGACAAAGAAGAAAAAGAGAGAAGCCTTTTCTTCACCTTGGGAGTCGGTCGAAATATCAAAAGGCTGCAAAGTCCTTACAACCGCTGCACTACCAGTAGCTGGAGGAGCTGGAAAAAGAAGACTAGCTTCATCACTCGAACAAGGCATTTCGTTAGCCCCACCATCAGAGGACGAACAGTGAGGATCTTGATGATGACCCATCATGATCTTGGAAGGGAATGATTCAGTATTCCACAGTTGGTAACTGTATCAAATAAATTTTCCACCCTCTAGGGTTGATGTTGCCTTGTCCAAAACGCTAAAGCCATTAAAATCACCCTCCCCCTAAAAATGAAAAAAAGAAAATACTCTTTGAAAGTCACTGGCTTTCCTTGTCAATGACTAACAAAAAAGGCAAAACAGAAAAAGATATGCAAGACCAAACCCTGTTAGGAAACTCTTCACTTTTCCCTCAACCTCACCATCTTTGATTTCAAACGGCTCTTGTTATTACTATGATGCAGAGCAATGGAGCAAAATATTTCACTCTAGAAAAGTAAATTTTAGTATATGGTGTATGGGAACTATTTTGCAGATTTAAATTTTATTATTTTTTTGCCGCCATTCTTGGCCTTTGGTTTGCTTCCATTCTTCCAACATTCGCACCGTTGTGTTGTAGACGGAAAAATACAAGTAACAAACACTTGTTCTCTCTCCATAATTGCATTATCTATCGTTTTCTGGGGGATAAAATTTCACCACCGTACTACTGCTTTTATCCATTGTTTGGTGTATATTTGTATTAATTAGAGATTGAATAGTTTTATGTATTATTTAGTTTGATGCATTAAAAATAATATGAATTGGGTAAAAAATTATTTATAAAGATAGCTTTCATAATGATGGAAAAAATTTAAGAATAAATTGTGTCTTTAATTGTGCTATTGCATGTATTAGAAGTATTGTATTACTAATATATATAATTTTATAGTATTAATAATATACACGTTAATACACAATATAGTGCATAATTAATACAAACATTAATTATATATAATATGAAAAAATGCACCAATAAGATACTATTAATATACCAAATTGATAGACGTATTATTTTTACTAATATATTCTACCAAATTACGTCAAAGTGTGTTTGATACCAAGGAGAGTGCCTTCTAAACGAAAATTCTCTAGCAAAGAGATGTGAATTTCTTATATACTTTTTTGTATTTACTATATTAATAAAAATTATTATTTTAAAATTAATATATATAATTAAGACAAATGCAAATATAGCTATGAGGTGGTAAGATTATCTTTAATCCAACCCAAATTCTACTTTAGTGTAAAATTTGACTTGATGATTCAATCTTGATATTTTAAATCTAATGTTTTGAGATAAAACCTCAACAACATCAATATTTTTATATTGTTTCTGTTAATTATAATTTAATTATTTCTTCATCTATTTTAACTATAAAATTACAATAGCGTGTCTACTTAATTTTGCGGTGGCTATTAAAATATCTACTTAATTTTACTATATCATTTCTATTATTATTTAAATAACGATGACTATTAACGTGTCTGTTTAATTTTATTTTGTTATTTTTATTAATTGTTATTTAATTAATTCTACGTGTATGTTAACTATAAAATTATAATATTACCCATAATAAATTATTTTTTCATACAGGAGTAATGTGTATTATTTAAAGACTACTTAAAAATATTAAAAATTCAAATAATTAAAAAATTATACTAACTCTCCAAACTTTATCTAGGTCACCAAAATTAAGAAAGAAAAATAACATCTATTGAGTCCGTACGGCGCATGATCTTCAAAAAGTAATAACTTTAGAAGTATTAAGGTCTCTCAAAAAATTAATTAAACTTTTTTACCTTCATTAAAAGTCTACAATAAATAATAGTATCATTTATTATTTTCTCAAGTTGTTTTTTCAATTATCTTAATAAGTAATATATTTATAATATTATCTCCTAAAATATAGAGAAGAATTCTAAAAAGTGAGCACCCTTAAAATATACTCCATATATTATAAGAGAAAAATATATCATGAAAGCCTAAGAAAAATCAGAAAAATAAAAAATATATCGAAATATATAGAATAACTAGGCTAGGAAGAATTAATGTCACTTCAATCAGCTATCAATTCCTACTTTACTATTATTTGGTTTATTTTTATTAGCTATCGAACCACCTCTAAGGTAATTGTGATAAGCAGCTTAGATTAATATGTCTGTTTGAGCTATCTGCTTTCTCTTATATATTATGCGAGACTTATAAAAATATTTTTTAAATTTTTTTAATTGACTTTTTAAAGCAACTACTTAGTGATTTTATAATATTACTCATAACAACTAATTTTCATAATTGAAGGACCCATAAAAATATTTCAAAGATTTTTTAATTTATTTTATTAAAAGCAGTTGCTTAGTAATTTTATAATATTGGCCCTCAAAAATAAATTTTCAACTACTTCAATTGTTCAGTTATTTTAAATTAATGGAACCCATAAAAATATTTTGAGAATTTTTTAATTTAATTTTTTCAAAACAACTACTTAGTAATTTTACAATATTACCCCTAATAACTAATTTTCGCAATTGAAATATTTCGGAGATTTTTTAATTTGATCTACTTAAAGCAACTCCTTAATGATTTTTACTATATAAAGTGCTGCTAATCATAATAATTAAAACTGCTCAAGTAGACAGCAAGTCGACATACCTACTTGAGTAGTCTGAGGGCATATCCATAATTTTTTATGATTCTTCTGTTTAAAATAAAATTAAAAAATTAATAAATATTGGACTCGTGCTAACGCAGGCACGGATCACAGATGTCTAGTTTTATAGATAAGCATATATTATTTTTATTTTGTAAATGTCACTTAATTATCTCTTTTAATATAAAGTCACTAAATTTTGAATATAATAACACAAAAATTATATCATCAAAAAAATTCTAACATATAATATGAAGTCATGATTTTAAATTAGTATTTCGACATGCAACTTGAGATCATAATTTCAATTTTAAATTCTTAAAAAATTCCCAAGAAAAATACCAAGTTTACATTTTACAGAAAAAATTCATGTTTTCAATGTAAACCAAATGTCTATATAATTTGAAAAATATATTAAGAGATAACTAGTTAGTACTTTTGTCAAAGTAATTTTTATAAAATTATGTGAATTGAAAAAATTTATACTCATAAATATTTATTTATAATAGGATGATGGATATATGGAATTCATAAGCAACTTAGAATATTCCGATAAGTTTGTGTCTACGTTTGCTAATTCAACAAATTAAGAAATTTTGATGATTTTGACAAACTTGTAGAATAGAAAAAAATACATTTTAAAGAAATTCTAATTGCATATTCAGACACAATTCCAACATCAAAATACATAATTTTAACTCATAATTTTATATAACAGGTTGAATTGGCCCTAAACTTTTCATTTGAAAGCTGCTTTTGACCTTAGCACTAGAATTAAGTCTATTGTCGTTTGTCCCAATTTAGATATTTTAGTTTAATTAGATATAAAACTTAATAAATAAATTTTTACTAAAAATTTGTGTAATTAAAATTAAATGCTAATACTAAATATTAAACTTTTGTGTGAAAAAAAAAGGAAAATGGAGCTGGGAGAGAGAGAAAGAGGGGCACAATTAATGGACGGCACAGTAGTAGATAGGATGAGCTGTTCCTGTCCTAAAAAGACAAATAGAGCAAGTATTACTACTCCATCCAACATTTATTTTTAATTAAAAAATTATTTAAACGAGTACTTTTTATAAAAAATATTACTGATTTTAGTGAAGTTTTTATTTATTGTTTTGCTTTGTTCTTATTCTTTCTTTAATGTAGAATGTTTGCAAATAACAAGGATACATTAGTTATTTTAGCAGAAAGATTGTTGCTCAACCCTATTATTTTCAATCATAGTTTTTTAACAGAGATATATGATTGCTCAGTTTCAACATCAAAAATATTTTCTTATATTTGATATTTGTTCAAAGCTAAGCTCAATCAGGCATTAGCTGTTCCAAACGAGCTATTTCATTGAATTCTCAGTTAATTTACACTACAAAGTTTTGCAAGGGTCATTTGGTAGCTGGTAATATTGTTCAAGTATTATTATGCAAGTATTAGTTATACTATTTATTTTCTATCCTTCATAACTTATACATATCTAGCTATATATACGTGTTTTGGAATTATAAACAAAACGTCATATTACTTTTACACATGAATATAATTTACTTCCTAACTAGTTATCCAATGTTGTATAATTCATACAAAAAATTAAAAAAATGTGACAAGTTCTCTCTTTACCAATTACCAAATGAAGTGTTTACACTAACTTGTTTGCGAATCGAAGTTGATGCAATGGAAGTCTGTGGGGGTAGAGGTGAAGATGAGGTATCGAGAGTGGGAGGACAAAATTAATGTGAAAATCACTGGTGCAACTTACTTCTACAATAGGGGATCAGGAGTCATTTATTTCAAAAAATTTGACCAATCAAATATGAAAATATTCCTCCGAACCAAACACACCCTAACAAGAGAGAAACTATATAACGGCTTAACCTATTAGTTGTTGGCATACGTGGGCAGATATTTTTTGGCAATTCGTTTGGTTGGCAACATGTTATCATAGGATAATTAATTTCGGGATAAGTTAGCTTGAGATAAGTTATCCCACCATATATATGGGGATAACTTATCTCATTCTAAGGCAGAAATGATGAAATAAATATTCTAAGGATTACCTTATACCTCCAAGCAAACATGGAATAAAATAGTCCTACATTTTATCCCTTAATTATTATAACTTATACCTCAAAACATAATAATATGACTAATGATTACAGAAGAGTACGAATTGAAGATTGTTCGGATCTCTTTTGCACCTAAGTAGGGTCAATAATGTACCTAAAAAATGGTGACAATAATTCAAACGTATTATTACTCTTGATGCTGTTGGAGGATGGGGAGCTAACACCTTTTGATTGTGATATTAATATGATAATTTGTGTATGGATGGGAAGCGGGAGACAATACATATCAAATTGTCAATAGTTTAAAATGGGGCACTCTAATTTGATCTACTATTCACATTTCCATAAGGCTACCTCCCTCAAGGAAACACGCCAAATTAATCCGCTGGAGTTAACATCTCAAAAGATTATTTAATTTTGAGAATTTATTTAGTAAAATGAAATGAATTTTATTTTGTATTAATAAAATCATTCAAAATACAATTACTCAACTA
>JAPFFP010000070.1:13692723-13705764 GCA_026153255.1 Solanum medicagineum
TCATATCATATAACATATCGTTTATTATTTCTCTGTTAGAATTGAAATTTTTAATTTTAGATTTTAGAGAAGAATATTGAGATCTGAGCTAACATTTTATTTATATATAGACTTAGTTGAATTTAAAAGTGCAAGTGAATGATCATTTTGAAAAACGTAATCTTTCTGATTACATCATGAAATCTAAGCCTCATAAATTAAATAATACTCAAATCTAATTTGAATTAAGTAATAGAATTACGTTCTCTTTAATTAACATGGGTTATAGTATCGTGATGAAACTGCTCCATCCTTGCTTAGATCCTCAAGTTTGAGTTTTGAATATAAAGAAATTTTTACTTGAAACGTGGCCCTAGAATGAGTTTAACAGTGTGTGATCTAAATTAGTCGACACGTCAATTCATAATAGAATATCAGACACCTGATGAATTTTTTTTTTTTTAGAAAAAGTTTTATTTATTCTTTTGATAAAAGTGAGTTTATTTTAGAGCTTGAACCAAGCAGGTGCAAAAATGCTCAAGGCAAAAAGTTGGACATGGGCAGAGCTAGAGCTTCGACTACAAATTGAATAAAATACAGTAGTTTAGCCTCAAAATTTATATTTATATTTTAAAATTCACTTAATATGTATAAGTAATTTATCTAAAACTCAATTCATTGTATTTTTTTTATTAAATCTAGAACACTTTGACTCAAAATTTAATCTCTTCCTCTAAAATTGGTCGAATCTAATATTTTCAACAATTAACTAGAAAGTTGAGGAAATATATCTATGTAAAAAGAAAAATAGACATGATTTTTGGACAATCGAAACTACATAAATAAGATAATCAAATGGTGAAACGTAGAGTATTTTATATGCTATATTTTACTAATTATATTTGCAAAGCATTGAATATGTTAATTGGGTCGCATCTATTTGCGATAAGTTATATTTCAGGGTACACATCGAGTCTTTCGTATTCTTTTGTCATGCTTTTATTTGACAAGGTACTTTTTTTGTCCCATATTAATTAAATTTGTGAGATAATGTAGACATATTAAGAAAAACATTTAAAGATAAAATCTACACCACAATCTTCACTATTGCCTTTTGTAAAATCATAAATATATAGTGCAATTTATCTCCTAGAAAATACACATTTTCAATAAATGAAAGGGCAAATATGGAAAAAATTTCAAACATTCTTTTTGAACTTTGAACAATTAAATTATTTTGAACAATGAAAAACTGTTAATTGACAAAATTATTTACAGTTTGTTTATAGAAAAATATTTTAAAAATTTGAAAAGAAAGAAATATCTCATGAATAAAATGAGAAATTTCGGTAAACAAACAAAACTTACTATTTCATTTGATAATTAAAACAAAACTTTATACACAACAATGATTAGGTAATATTTGAGGATTGTTTTTATATAGTTACATTTACTTTAATAATATTTATTATTCGCTATATTTGTTGAAAGATAAATAATAACTTGAGATTTAATAACACAATAATTCTTTTACATCATTTGATAGGTAATATATTTTTTAAAAGAAAAAATAGCAAAATATAAATATATGAAAACACAAAAGCTAAAATAGGGAAAAAAGAATTACATCCCAAAATAACAACTGCACATATTATAATAATTTGCACACTTACACGTTAAAAACTATCATTCTCAATAACCGACACACATTATAAAAACTTATCTCCTAAAATATTGAGATATTGTGACGGCTTTTGTTCTTCTCTTTCTCTTTGGCTAAATGTGATTCTCTTTTTTTTTTTTTTCTCATATTTATTTGGAGCAATAGTAAATAATTCTCTCTTCAAATTTATCAACATTCAAATTACAATAACAGGTTTCGTTCCACTACATTTTTTACCAACAAATTTACATCAATAAATGCTATTCAACAGGTCTGCACATTCTTTTATTTAGAACACAAAATAAAAGATATTTTTATTGTGTTTTTTGTTTCATATATTATAACCTTAAATAATGAAAAAAAATTCGATACCAAAATATAACTAAAAAAAGAAATATATTATACCTAAAAGTTGACATTTAATTTTTCCCTTTTTAATAGCAATTACAAGGCCCTTTTCCTTCCTGCTGTGGTTAAATTATCAATTTTTAATTTCTCTCTCTCTATATATAAATATATCTGAAAAATAATTGAAAATACTACATATAATATTAATTTAACTTTTTATCATTTTATAAAATTCAAATTTTAATGTAGTTATTTGTTATACTTTCCTAAAAAAAGTGTTCCTAAATTATAAGGACACATTCAGAACTTAATTGCAGCATTTATATATATATATGTAAATGTGAAGTAAAAAAATGTCACATGTCAACACTATAATTATTCTTGAATTTCAGTTTAAAAATTAATTATTTGTAGTTAATCTAAATTATACATAATTTTACGTATATTGAGAGGTGGATTCTTTTGAATAACTATCGTATCGTTTTATAGTTCTAAATTATAGGTATGATAGTATAAAGTTTATTTGAAATTTACAATTTATTATAATTAGACTACAAATAAAGATATAGTTTACTAAAACTATTTAGTTTGGAACATTTTCAAAGTTCTAACTTGAAACTATAAAAGGATAAATTTTATTTGTAAAGATACAAATTTCAAATTAACTTCTAATAAAGATGAAACTTGCTGAAAATTAATAATATTAATTTTAGACGATCATATAAGTAAATTAATAATTTTTAATAATTAATTGTTTAATATTGGCATACTAATAATAAATATTAATTAATTTTAATTAAAATATAATTATTTTTTTATAATATCTGCGCAACATAAGGATACATATACTAGTATAATTACCAACAACATATATCAATGAATTTACTTCAATTTAATCAGGTGATGAAAAATTAAAGAAAAATGTGAAATTTAATCTCATCAAGTTCAAAGCCCAGCCAAATTAACTAATACTTAAGCAATTAGGGGTGTTAAATGGATGCTTGGGTTGAAATTAAAGATGTTAAAATGGGTTTCAAATAGAGATTGGACTGAAATATGATTCACCTAAATTTACTTTAAACTCAAATGGTCTAAAATTTGGATTTGGGTCATGACCCACCCAAATTTACTTTGCGCTCAGATGGGTTGGACTCAAATGAGCTAAAATTTAGGTTGGGTTATGCCCCGCTCAATCTCAATAATTTTAACATATTATTATTTACTTTTTATAACTAAAATTTGAATTTCAACTCAATTTTTTTTTAAAAAGTTACAAATAAATAGATAAATGATAGAAAATATAAAATAGGTAGAATCAATGCAAATAAAGAGCCTTAGAACAGGTTGAAATTGTAGATTAAATTGCGCTCAATTGAAGATTCTTTCAAAATGTGTTAAGACTTGAATGAGTTGAGATTGAAACTCAATTCAAATTAGAAAAAGTTACGCAAATACAAATTATCTTACTATAATCTCTAAAATTCCCTACCTTTTAAAAAAATTACAAAAATTCTGATTTTTTGTATTATCTAACCTGCCATATGATACTTAGCAACCAACCTTCTTACATAACTTTTAATAACAATTATTACGACTGTTTTTTGGGCAAATAGTTAATCAATGTCAATCACCAATTAATTACTTCCCTTTTAGGGTTTAATTTCAAATTTTTACCTTTTTGGAGTTATCTTGGAAAAAAGAAGAGACCGTCAGTGTCCTTATGCATTCCAACAAGATATCATTTTTCATTTTTCTCTCTCTCCCGTTTCCGTATCAACTAAAATATTTTTATGGATTCATGTCTTTCTTTTAGTCTTGGTTTACTCAATTTATTGCTGATAATGACAATGTTCTTTCACTTTCAATAGATGCAACCGAAGAAGTAGATCCTAATAATGTGGCTGATTCAGTTGACGAAGTTTTTCTAGAAGAGACGGTAGTGATGAATAGGATCAAGTTTCAAATCTTCAATCAAAAAACGCCAGTAAAGAAAAGGAAAAAAGTTAAAACCATTATTGTTCGTCCTTTCTTTGCCAAAGATTTATTCTTTTAACCTGATTTCGTTCATTGATTGTGCTTATTTCTTTATTAGGAATTTTCACAGTGTTTTATTAGGTATCAATTGTTACACATTCAATTAACATAAAGTATCAAGCAAGATTTCTCATTCATTTAAAATTGATACAGAAAGCTGAGACCTATTAAGTTAAATACACATTAAATAGATGTTTGCAATATAATATTGGTACATACTTTTGAACAGATTATTGATGTTTGCAGTAGAACATTGATACTTGCTAAACTGATATCAGATTTAAAATGTTTGCAGTAGAATATTGATACATGTTTAATTGATACGCAACTTTTCTAAATATTATGCAGTGAAGTGTTGATAGATGTTTTATATTGGTATTGTGTCTGTTGATACCTGCCTCATGTGGACATGCATGTTATTATGAGGATGAAAATAAAGATATCTTTTATTTATTGATACGTAATACTATGAATATGCAATGTATTTGTTGATAACCTGCATATTAAATATACCTATAATATTAAGAAAAATATTTATATGTGTTAATGCTTTTACCTTTTTTCGCCTTTAATTAATTTTTGATTACACATTTTCAGTGACTGCGGTGCATTGGTTGCTGCATACGTTGAATACTTAAGCGATGAGATTCTAATCCCAAATGATCGTCTCGAAGCAGCGTATCTTCGTAAGAGTTGTACTACACTGTTATGAAAATACGGGACTGACAAGACGAGTGGAGGTTACATTAGTGAGAGACGATCCACTCAAGCGTAGAGATCTTTTCATTATGCCAGAAACGGAGAACATTGTGGACATTCCTTAGTTTATGTGTCTATGATCTGTTTGTTTTGAATCCATGAAAAATATATTATGACTAGTAAAACGCAAGTTGTAATGCCTTTGTTTTTTATTTGAAGTTTGTTTTCTATTGGACCTTTTTGAATCCAACTTTTGTGTTATATATATATATATATATACATATATCAATTTAAATTGTCTCTTTATGAATATATGATACCTCCAGTACAGGATTCCTTTTAGACCTTATAGATTTTTTCATCAGGCACACAACTCAAGTATCAACAATTTGAATAAAGTATCTTAGTTCATCTTATGACACAGCAGCTTCCATTGATTTTGCAATGTAACTTGACAAAAAAAATTTTAACTTTGATTCTTACATAAAGTATCATGACAATATAACTTGTTCATTATACACGTGCAATCTCGACTAGATTGGCATTTATAACATTAACTTTACACAAAAATATATATATTATTGGTCAGTTATTATACTATGTATTGATAGGTATCAAGTGGTATCATGATATATATTTAAATACCTTACCTAAATTATGCACTTTTCTCCTTATTGATTCATTTATAACACCAACAAAAAAAAATTAATAACACAAGGAATTATAGTAGATCTTTCATTATTAAACAAAAAAGTAACTGCTTCAATGGTATTTTTTCTGTTTAAAGACTTCAGAATACTTCAAACACATCAAAAAGTATCATTTAATATAGATATAGTCCAAGAACCTACATGTTCTACTATTCTAATAATATTCAAATACACTGTAATACTTGAAAACTCAGAAGAATTAGAAAACTAATATTTTTATTGACAATTCATTAACAACAAAAACTCATCCTTCAGGGAATATTTAAAGTTTGACATTTCCTGCCTTATTCAAATTGATAAAAGAGAAATAGCTATAGTTCAAATTCTTATTTTTCTTTAGGAAAGAAATTACAAGTCCACCCCACATGCAACCTTTATATCCTCGACTATATCGTTCGGTGTGTGCGTTCTTTTATGATTGACCAACTTTGGCGTTGTCATTCCGCTAACAAATGACAACATCGCTTCAATGTTGTTTAAGTTCTTTTCCCTCATTGGACAAGTATGCACATCATTGACGTACCTTATTTTAAACGCATCTGTATTTTGCATGCACGATGCCTTCATCTTCCAGCCACAATCATCCGAGAAACACTTTAACACATAGCTAAAAAAAAATTACATGTTAAATGTTCAAATTTTATATTAACATGATACATGATTTGAACTTTTTCACCGCAACACATCAATTAAACAATGATGATGACAAAATTTACTTATCAAGAATTTTATATGATTCAAAATCAACGAGGTATCATTAGTTTATTTTCTTTCTTCTGACTTAATAGTTATTCATTAGACATTGCATTTTTCATTAACCTATTCACTTTTGTTTAATAAAAATAAGTAATTTGATAGATAATTCAGAAAATTAAATAAGATAAGGCCTGATACCCAATATTCTGTAGATAATCTTTCCTTCTAGGTATCAAATGACATAACTAGTGTGTTTTTATGTATCAAATAAAGCAGACCCGCATAAAAAAGAAAGTATATTAATACTTGATACTCGAATAAAATTTTAGATTTTTTATATTTGATACTTGAATATATGTACTTATTTTAAGATTTTGATACTTGAATCTATCTATTTGATTATTGGACTAAATTTTAGATTATTTGTATTGTACATACTTGATACTTGACTTTATGTACGTGAAAAGTATATTTGATACTTGAATTATAATTTTTCAGTTTTGGAATCCCTCAAATGCATTTTCACAAACACCTCGTGTGCTTTCATGTATGAATACGTAAACAACATGAAATTTGTGTATTAATTGACCAAAATTCATACACAAACACACACAACCCAACATGGCGTTGTGGATTCCAAATCCCAACTTCTTTTTCTTTATTTAGACATACAACCTAACATGGCGTTGCGGAATGAAATAGGGGAGGCATTACCTTCTATAACGTATCGAATCTCGACTTTTTCCTTCGTTCATCGATCCCCAACTCCGCAGCTATCGCAGCTCTGAGGTTACCATCGCTTTTATATCGATCATACAATATATCTGATTCACAAGATTCCTAAATAGAGTATCAAGATTCATATTCGATGATTTTTTTGTTTTGGGAGGCATCAAAATACTGGAAAATTAAACAATGATGTTTATTACTTTTTTTATATTTTGAAACCAACAATCTATAATGAATTTTTTAGGGTTGATTTAAACAATGACAATGCTTCAGCGTTAATTAAGGAATCACCAATTAATTATCAGATTTTTTTCCTTAAATAACATAGCAGATTCAAAATCTAATAGAGGTATCATTCGCTAATTCCAGGTATCAATGGACGCAGGAAAAGTTGGGATTTTCTGTAATTTTTGAGAAAGTCGGAAAAAATAGGAATTATGACTAAACAGTATGTCATTTATAAAATTTATACTTCAAATTATCTTGAGTCCAACACATAAAATTTTGAAGGAATTACCTATATTTGAGCTCATATTGACACCCTTAATAAACATGTATTTTGCAGATTCTCAAGTCCGTACATTAATTGACTTGAATTCGCAACTATATGTTTCCACTGCAATGCACATTATAGACGAGACAGATTCTGTTAGACTATGCGTGGTTCTATTCTGACTAGGGACCAGGTCCTTAATAGAAATAACAAAAGAAAGACAGAAAGTAAGAACACTACAAACTTAGAGTGAAAACCCTTATTGCTTAAGGGAGGTAAAATCACCACTTGATTCACAGGATTTCAACCCAAAGCTTCACTAATCTTGAAAGAGCAAAATGATTGTAACTCCTTACAATCTTGAGGATTGATTCACAAGCCCCTTTTCCCTTTACAAGTAAGTGAAATCCACCAAGTCCTAGCTATCCAAAAGATGAGAACCCGAGCACAACCCACCAAATCAAACCTTGAAAATTAAACAAAATAGAGCCCCTTATGGAGTGAGATTTGGTTCACATTTAGAACAGGGAAACAATATTAAAGAAAACAAGAAAAGAATATTTCAAACATAAACTCCATTGATGTTTTCTTCAAAGCATTTCCAGATGAAGAAGATGAACTTTTAGTTGTGTAGGTATTGGAGTGGATGATTCTTTCTCTCATATTATATATCAAACCCTAGTAACAAAATGTTGGGGACCACTCACAGAAAAACACCATTTGGCCCAATATCCACTGAGCCTATCACTCTACATACACTCGAGTACACCTAGAATTAGTTATTTGCAGGATGTCATCATCAAACATTTTGCATATCATGCTTATCTCTGAGATGGGATCAGGTTTCATATTAGAGTTTGTCAATCATCAAAACTATTGCAATCTAACATATTCAAAATTTACAACTTATGAATTCTTATAATGATTTCAAGTTAATATACGAAAATAACTAAGTTCAAAGTCAAACATTCACATTTAGTAAATATTTTGATACATATATTGAATTTGAGCAAAAGCTATTGAATTCCGTGAAAGCGCACCTGTAAGCTAGTTTTTCCCCTGTACACACACTTAAGTGTGGTTCGATCTAAAGAAACTTGTGGGGGATAAAATTGTGCAGAAACAGTAATACAGAAATTACTTCTTGTTGTATATTTTAGTATATTGTATGTAATTGTTTTATAACTACATGAAGGGTTATTTTTGCAATTCAATAGTTTTAATCCATATACTATTATTTATCTTTGTATATTATATCTCTCACATAAAGTCATAACTTGCACATATTTTACTAATGCTGGAAGTACATTCGTAACCAAAGTATTAACAATGTTGAAAAATTGACACCTTAAGCATCCAGCCAAATGGACCTTATAAAGATTCAGTTGTGTTGATGAAAAATGGGCTTGGACGGTTGCTCAAGGGACAACTTTACTCCAAACATATTGAGAAAAAAGTTTAATTGACAGCTAGTTATCCCGTTATATCGTGTAGGCAAAAATAATCCTTACTTTCCAGCTAGTAATCTTCAACAAACTAGGCTTCCTTTCATATTCTATTTAATATATTTATCATAAAATTACAATTTTTCTTCAAGCTTTTACCCCTACTTGAATCACTTTTCCATGGCTCTTTCAAGTCAGTGTTAGAATTTCCAATGTAATTTCTGAAATCTGATTGACGATAAAAGAGAATATCAAGGCTTGCGTATATTTTGACTGCAAAATAACTATGGTCTTATTTGACTAATTCAACAATCCTAAACTCCAGTAATCCCATCATACTTCTAAGCTAGTACTGAAAGTTAAACCACCAAACTAGGAGGACTACTGTAAATGTGGCGATATAAATGTTCAAGGGTTCTTTTTATCATTCTCAGAGAAGTATCTCCTCAAAGAAGAAAGGTTTTCGAAAAAGCTTTACCCCAATAGAATCAACACACCATCCTGCGTAAATTCTCTCAACTCTTTGCAAGTTTTGCACCACAGCAACAACTATAATTGTGCCTCTGACAGTCTGACTTTTCATCTTATACCTTCATGGAAGTTTGCTTTTATAACTTTTTTGTGATCTATATACAAGTTGAGGCCTATGCCTAACCCAAACTACATCCCCCAAAACCAATTCATAGAGTCTACTGCATCAGCATAGACTGTTGAGAAATGTCTAAGACGCTAAGAGATACTCGTACTTAACAGGTTGAGAACCTATAAAAGAACAAGAACAAGCAGCTTCATGCAGTCTGTCAACCAAGAGACCATCCATGGCCATTTCCACACGCAGTAAAACTGGCTTTTAGTCAGCTATCATCCATCTCTTGGTCCTCAAGTCCAAATGTAACAGACGCAAAGACCTTCCCTGTATGAAAACACCATATATTGCATACTCTTATGTGAACTATACTGCAGAGTAGCTTGTTCAAAATTATACAAAGCAAAAGAAGACTTATCCCTAATAGAATCGCTATATGAAGCTGGTCTCAAGCTTAAGACGAAAAGTAATAACATTTTATGAATTGATAATCAACATCTGAGTTCAATGCATAACAGAATATTGCAACAATATAAGATAAAAACATCACAGATATCTACTAAATTGAATATACACACTAATTAACAAACAACTAGGCAGTAATTTCAAAAATGTTAGAACCTTCTTCGAGTGAGTATTTTCGACTTTGCCTCTTCAAATGTACCTGCATGGCGTGAAGAATAATATTCACAGCTCAAATTCATCTTCAAGCTTGAGTGCCTCAGAAGCAGCTTCTTCCTCCTCATCATCAATTGCAAAATATGGATTGTGAGCCTTAGGCCTGAAGTTATACCCCGTAAAGACATAGAAGGCAAGTGTTGCCGCTTCAGCAGCCACCACACTAGTCCACTGATACCGATAGGAGGTAATCGTCTCCAGAGCATAAACCACAACTCTTGTGAAGTATATGTAACATATCACAATGACATAGTACTGCCTGAATAATGTTAACTTCATCAAATTCACTGCCGCTTTGCCATCGGTCTTAGCTGCCTCACGCAAGTTCTTAATCGACCACACAATCGGAAACAATACAGCACAACAACACACAATATCAACTAGCAGGAAAACCTGCTTCCATGTGTATGAACTTTCACCAAAGGGTCCAGTTTCATCAATCACAACCTGCGCAACATTGGCCACAACTTGCAAAGGAATAACAATCATCAAAACCTTCTTCTCTTTATCTTGCAAGTAAGGCTTCAAAAATGACCAACCAGTTCCAATCAAGACTATCAGAGTGAAGAGAGTAATACCCTTCAAGAAGCTAAATATATAGAACAAAACATCCCACCCATGAGCAGTGCCGGTTTTCTTAATGTACGATTTATCCTCAGCCTCACACAGCAAATTCAATGCTTTCAAGATCACAACAGCAAGCATAAAGAAATGAATTCCATAAACAGATAACCGTTTCTTGTAAAGTGCAAAAACCCAAAAAGCCCCCATCAACACATAAACCACGAAAAACAAAAAGTAAATCGCTGGAAGAGCAGTCTTGCCTGCAGACAGAAAATCAAGCTGCCCACTTTTCGGGTTGAAATTGTACATAGCCGAGTGAACATTCATAGAAATCACCAAATTAGGCATGCAATTGGCAAAAACAAGAGTGAATTGATTCGCATCAGATACACTGAACGAAGTTGTGAATTGACGAGCAGAGGGTTGCAATTGGTCGAAAGTGAAAACCCTTTTGACGAGATCTGAGTGTAGAGCACACCGGATATCACCATCTTGGAGTTGCTCGAGAACGTGCTGCCAAGCTTCACGGGTGACGAGGAAGAAACCCAATTCGGATGGAACGAGTTCGGGTCCAGATTTCGGTTTGGAGGAGATGTCGGTGACGGTGAGATTGAGACGGCCGAAATGGGTGTACCCAAATTCGTCAAAAGGTATGGTAGAACGAGAATCAGATCGGATCTGGGTGGATCGAATCTCCGCCACGACGGTGGCAATTAAGAGAAGAAAGGCTAAAGAGAAAAGGGAAGAATTGTACAGAGCAGCCATGTTTTAGAAGGGGAAGGAGAAAGATCAGCTGGAACAGTAAGCTTTTGGTTGACTGTGAATGAGCATGGATTCTCTGGTATTTGAGGTACACTAAAATATAATAAATTCTAGATCCATCTTCGGACTTTGCAACGATTTCCTTCGAAATTATTAAGGGAATATTTAGTCAGCTCATGAATTTTATTTATCATTTATTTATTATGATAATTATATATTAGAAACAATAATCGTTGGATTATATTATTTACCAAAAAAATATTAGACCAGATTCAATTCTTTTCTTTTTCTTTGATTTGATTTTCTTCAAAAATATTATAAACGTACGTCATCTAGAATGAGTTATATATCAAAAAATTAAATATATCAAGTAAATTTCATATTTAAAATTGGAAAAATGCTCAAATATATTTTCAAACTTTGAGAAAAGGTTCATCTGTGTCACTCGCGTTTGAAAAAAGACTCATCTATGTCATTATTCTTAACTCCGATTTTACAAAATCACTCAAACAACTTTTAACACTTTTAAATTAGAGTTTTGGATCAAATGCATATTTTTACTTCTTTTTCTTCAAGAGCACATAAAGAACACTAAGAATTCCCAGATTTTCAACTTCTTCAAATCTTCACGAAATCACCTCAAATTTCAAGAATAACATTCCTTTGAACCAGATGCCAAAACTCAATATCTTGTGAGATCGGATTCAACCTAACTTACAAGATTCATTTGAAATTTCTCTTTAAAGTTTCAAAACTTTAACCTTCTCTAATGGTAAAATTTTCTCCACACCTCTAAATTAATTAAAATTTTGAACATAAACTCAAAACATACTAAGAAATAAGGATCTAGTATAAAAAAAACACGAACCAAAACAAAAATTTTAAAATTTCGGGACTGATTTCTTTTCTTTTTTTTGGAATATTTCTTTTTCACCTAGTGTTATGAAACTTTGAAAAAAAATTCAAGTAAGTCTTGGTAAGTTAAGTTGAATTCGAGCTAAAAAAATGTTGAGTTTTAGTACCTAGCTCGGATGAATGCTATTCTTGAAACTTCGGATGATTTCGTGAATATTCGAAGAAGTTGAAAATTTTGGAGTTCCTGTTGTTCTTTATGTGTTTTTGGCATTTATGAAGAAGAATGACCAAAACGACTACGTTTGTTCCAAAACTCTAATTTAAAAGTGTTAAAAGTTGTTTAAGTGATTTTGCAAAATCAGAGTTAAAAAAAATAATGGCATAGATGAGCATTTTCTCAAACGGTAATGACATAGATGAACCAAACTTTTAATGAATGACATAAATGAACATTTTCTCAAATTTCGATGACATGTTTGAGTCTTTTTCCTTTAAAATTTATAACTTTTTAGAGGAGATTTTGAGTTGATCGAAATTGAATAATTAAAATACACTTCATGTATAATAATGTATACTTTATGTACAATTAAACTATATTCAATTTTTTGAGTGTATCATAATGTATAATCAATGTATAGCTTGCATTAGTGTATCATAATGTATAATCAATGTATAGCTCATTGTGCAAGCTACATTCAATTTTTTGAGTGTCTCATAATGTACGATCAGTGTATAACTCATATATATATATATATATATATATATATATATATATATATATATATATATATAACATATAT
>JAPFFP010000070.1:13705864-13724112 GCA_026153255.1 Solanum medicagineum
TGGGTGTGACATAATGTGGGATGAGTGTATATCTAATATATATATATATATATATATATATATATATATATATATATATATATATATAAGCTATATTCAGTTTTTCGAGTGTAATATGATATATATTAGATGGTAATCAATCTATGCTTTCTATAAATTTTGGCTATTCTTTATGCAAAAAATGAAAAGAAAAAAAAGCCTATATAAAAGCCTATATTTATTGTAAGTTTATATATCCATTGTATATATTTGAAATTATCGTACTACTGTTGAAACTTCTAAAAGCTTAATTAGGTGGAAAATTGACATCAGTAGAACCCTATTTAAGATTAAGTCATCATTTGCAAAGTATTGTTTTTGTTCACTTTTACTTGTTTATTTTAAATTTTATGTTTGACAATATAAACTCTATTTTTTAATATTCTCTATTGCGAATTGATAACACACTAAAAGTAAAATGTGTACTGAATAAAGACTTAATTTTTTTTCATACTTTCTTTATCTAACAATAGATGTCCACTATTGATTTGACACAACAATTAAGAACTAGTAAATGATAGAAATAGTTTTATCAAATCACCATTTGAATATGATAGATACAAATGTCTTAACAAATGTAATAAGAAAATGACTATAATTGGTGATAAGAGCAAATTAAAAACTAAATATAAAATTATTTCTTGATTTCATAAATTGGACAAATATTATTAATCATCTATTTTTAATATAATGGACTAGTAAAGATGGACAAAGAGAGTAATATTCATCAAAATTAGTGCTAAAACAATACTTCCTTCATCCTTATTTACTTGCCAAATATTTTCTAATTTAATTTCTACGTTTACTTGTCATTTTCGACAAATCAAGGAAGGACAATTCTTTTTTCTACCATACCCAAAATGAGTTAATATCTTTAAAAAATATATGGAGTAAATATGTTTGAGACCGTATCAATTAATAAGGACAAAATGATAAACGCATTATACCAATTATTATTTTTAAAATAGGTGTGCTAAGTCAAAATTTAAGGGATAAATCCAATCAACTCTGGCTCATATTAGATGATCATTTTCTTTTTACACACATATTAAAAAATCATAAATAAAAAGGTAGATTACCAATTCACTCCTCAGACTTTACAAACAAGGGTGAATACTTTAAAAAGGAATTAGTAATAGCAACGTTAATATTGGAAAAAAAATCAATCAATGCTCTCTTAATATAGTAAGATCATAAATTAATATGAGATATTTTTTTTTTTTAGTATAATAACCAATTAATATGAGCGAATAAGTAATGCATAATAAATGTTTTCACTAAAAATCTGAATTAATAACACTAAAAACAGAATGTAGAACTTGTTTGAACAAGTCAAATGATATTTAATGTAGAAACACTGACCGTGCTAATTGGCATAAAAGGATTACTATTTTATCCCTAGTAATTGATAGGATTATTTATTATATTTTTTAAAGTCATTAATTTAATTATAATAAATTAAAAGTATAATAATTTTTTTTTTTATCTTATCTTGATTTATTAATTACTTCTAAGTTCCTAACTACCAAAGTGTTGGTCCAAGTGTTTGGCCAAAATCTGTTCTGTATTAGGCTGATGAATTATGCCGTAAGTCTGATCATACCACACTTGAATGACGGACTTTTCATTTAGAATGAGGAAAAAAGAGTTGGTGGAGTCAGTCATAAAAGGAGGAAGTAATAAAGTTATATACTCTCTCCTTCTCAAATTAATTGAATTTTCAAGGTTTTTTTCGAGGTTTAAAATAATTGAATTTTTTAAAGTTCAAGATGAATATTTGAAATTTTTTTTATATTTGCCCTTGCATTAATTGAACTTTTATATTTTCTAAGAAATAAATTACACTATATATTTATAATTTTACAAAGGTCAATAGTGGAAAATATAATATAAAATTTGTCTTTGAATATTTTTATTAATATGTGTGTATTACCTCACAAATTCAGTTAATATGGGACAGAAGGAATAATATATATGCTGATGAACGTGGTAAAAATATTTTACACTCTCATTTTAATCCTATTGACTATGGTAAAGTATTAATTACTAAACCAGAATTAACTCCAATTGTATAGAAACTTTTTGCATAGTCATTGCATAGAAATTGAACACAATAATTAATCGGATGAATGATTTTGGTAGTATATTTATGACCGCGGTTTTTACCAAGGGTGCAAAAAGAAAGCAGGGAATCGGAGAAGTCATTCGTGTTTCAAACGGTCATGGAAACAGAGTCGTTAGGATTGCTTCATGGGCTCAACTTGGCTGTCCGAAGAAATATCATGCCACTGCAAATAAATGCTGATTTTTCCGAAAATAACTTTTTTATTTATGCGATGTGATAAAATTTGCCTACATCTTATTTTTTTCAGACCCCATTTATGAAATTTCACTGAATATGTTGTTTTTGTTGTTTGTTGCAAATAAATGTTGATGCCCAAAAACAAATTAAAATCGGAAATGTACTGGAAATGCACATGGCCCAGGAACATAAAAAAAAAGTACTATTGCGTGTATGGATCTTATAAAACGTGCTGTATTATAATTTTTTAAGGAAGGAACTGAGGAAGACTGGCTCCCTTATTCAGAATTATTGAACAACCAGCAAAGCAGAACATTAAATATTCTCCCATTTTCGTTGCTTCTTCAGTCATTCATCACCTACTATCCCCACTAATTAATAAAGCATATCATTAGCTGCGGACACATTTTATGAAACAACAATCTCTCAGCCTAAATAATTACTAGCAGTTCCTACTCTTCGGTCAGGAATGTTGTTGTCTCTGTTTAATTCCCTTCTCTTCTTTGCCAATATCTTTGCAGTCTTTTCAGCCTCACTGCCTCAAGATTCCTTTCATCTACTTGAGTTTCGCAGCGGTCTTCCAGACCTCTCTCAAAAATTGCTCCCTTGGAATCAGTCTGTCTCACACTGCCAATGGAAAGGAGTTACCTGCTATTCAGACACAACTTCTCAGGTCGAATCATTGAATCTAACAGGCTTATTTCTACCTGGAACCTTGGACAAGGCCTTTCCCAATCTTTGTCGTCTTCCTCGCTTGATCTACCTCGATCTCAGTGGCAACCATTTCACTGGAGGCATCCCTGATATGCTCGAAAACTGCAGCCAACTTGACACGATTCTCCTCAATGACAACAGGCTTTCAGGATCCATCCCACCAGAGATTTTCAAATCAACAAAGCTTATATACCTTGATTTGGGTTACAATCAGCTCAATGGCACCATTCCCTCCGAGGTAAGACTTTGTACAAGCCTTCAATATCTCGTGCTGCGGAACAATTTCCTTAGTGGAAACATTCCAAAAGAGCTATTTGATTTGCCTAACTTGACACTTCTATACCTCGAAGTAAACGAGCTGACAGGACCTCTGCCCGACTTCCCATCCTCGTGCTCCCTTTCCGAGCTTTCTATTGATGCGAACAGTTTCTCGGGTTCCTTGCCAATTTCTCTTAGTAATTGTCACAACCTTACTGCATTCTTGGCAACATCTGCTCATCTTGGAGGAGTTATCTCCCCGGAGATCTTTAAGGACCTTTCCAATCTCGAATTTCTCTATTTACATAACAACAGCTTTGAAGGGGAAATTCCTGAGACCTTATGGCACGGGAGCTTACAAAGGTTATCTCTTTCCCGGAATAAGTTTAATGGTAGTATATCCGAAAAGATTGGTGGTTGTCATCAGCTAAATTACATTGATTTGTCATATAACAAATTAACTGGTCAGCTTCCAAGGTCAGTAGGACGTCTAAAGAATTTGAACAAGCTTCTTCTGTATAATAACAGTCTTACTGGTCCATTACCAGCAGAACTTGGGAACTGCACTTCGCTTGTTTGGATAAGTTTAGCCGCTAACTTCATCGGTGGGGAAATTCCTCAAGAGCTCTGCAACCTTCACGACCTAACAAAATTTCAAATGTACGAAAATCAAATTCAGGGCCAAATTCCAGAATGCATTGGCAGATTAAGCGGACTGGAGGAGCTAGATCTTAGAGAGAACCGATTGATCGGCAAGATACCACCGGGAATTACAAATATGACGACACTTATGAATCTCTCTTTAGCTCATAATAACCTTACTGGGGAGGTACCACCTAATCTTGGAAAAAATAATTTCCCTGGCTTAGTGAAGGTTGATTTAGGTTATAATAATTTCAGTGGACCAATTCCTTCTGAACTGTGTAATGGCAACAGGCTTGAAGTCCTGGTTCTTGAAAACAACAGGTTTGATGGCAGTTTCCCAACATATATAGCAAAATGCGAATCCCTCTATAGGGTAAAACTTCCCAACAACAATCTGCAGGGGAGTATTCCTGGCGACATTGAAAAGAATGAGAAGATCTCTTACTTGAATGTTCAAGGAAATATGCTTGCAGGAAGGATTCCAGCAGCATTTGGTTACTGGACCAATCTTTCAGAAATTGATCTTTCAAAGAATATGTTTTCTGGTTCCATACCTGCAGAATTTGGGAAGCTGCAAAATCTTGGAAGACTCAACATCTCTTCAAACAGACTGACAGGAAATATTCCTCTTCAGTTGAGTTACTCTGCGAAACTGGAAGAGTTGGATCTCAGCAACAACAATCTTTCAGGAAGAATTCCGAAAGAAATTGCATCATCTTCAGTATTGACAAATCTTCTACTCCAGGACAACAAACTTTCTGGTGCTCTTCCAGACACTTTCTCCTCTTCACAAAAGCTGGTAAAGCTGTACCTGGGACATAACTTGCTCGAAAGCCCAATTCCATGCCGTCTGAGTAGGCTTATGCAACCTGGTTTACAACTAAATCTGAGCATGAATAAGTTTACTGGTGAAATTCCTAGGTGCCTAGGCCTTCTAGACAAATTGGAGACCCTTGATATATCAAGCAACAACCTGTCTGGTGCAATACCATCAGAAATGGAAAATATGAGGGCCCTTACATTTCTCAACATATCATTTAATAACTTGTCGGGGCAGATACCCAATAGATGGGAAAAACTATTAAGTGAGCATCCAGGATCTGCCCTGGGAAATCCAGGACTCTGCTTATTAGACACTGAAGGTAGTAACTGCAAGCATGTGAAAAAATCACAAGTAAAATGGAAGACTTTGGCTGGTGTAATTGGTGGATGTGTGCTTTCCATGGCAATCATATTTGCTGCAGTGTACTTACTAGTGACTCGGATTTGGCACCCTTCCCTGCTGAATAAGCATCGGCTCGTCAAGTGTCAATCAGGAATCGAAGATCTACCTGATGGTATAACTTTTGAGGACATTGTGCATGCAACAGAAGGCTGGAGTGAAAAATATGTTATCGGAAGAGGCAAGCATGGAACTGTTTATAAGATGGAATCTGCAAAATCCAATAAGCTTTGGGCTGTCAAGAAGGTTGACTTAGCTCAGAGAGCATTCAGTGATGAAATTAGAAGCCTAAATTCCGTCAGACACCGCAATTTGGTAAGATTGGGAGGATATTGCATGAGACATGGATATGGCTTCATTCTAACAGAATTTATACCTGGAGGAACTCTTAATGATGTCCTCCACCAGATAAAACCACCTGTAAGCCTGGACTGGAAGTCCCGCCATCGTATTGCTCTTGGTATTGCTCAAGGCCTGTCTTACCTTCATCATGATTCTGTCCCTCAAATCATCCACAGAGACCTCAAATCAGATAATGTAATGCTGGATTCTGACATGGAGCCAAAGATTGTAGACTTCGGGATTGCTAAAGCAGTATCAGATTCTGATGAAAACTCGACAAACTCCAAAATTGTTGGGACCCTAGGATACATTGCTCCAGGTTAGCCACATATTACTATGCTAGTCTTCCCTAATAATTTAGTTGGCAGATTACTTTGTTGAACTAATAAGTTTTATTACTCTCTATGTGTCTTTCCATCAATGCAGAGAACGCGTACTCAGTTCAATTGACAGCGAAAAGTGACGTCTATAGCTATGGAGTTCTTCTACTGGAGCTCTTCTGCAGAAAAATGCCAGTAGATCCCAGCTTTG
Organism: Solanum medicagineum; assembly: GCA_026153255.1. Lineage (NCBI taxonomy): Eukaryota > Viridiplantae > Streptophyta > Magnoliopsida > Solanales > Solanaceae > Solanum > Solanum medicagineum. The sequence continues at coordinate 13,711,918 of JAPFFP010000070.1, forward strand.
AAGAAGGATTAGACATTGTTTTCTGGGTGAGAAACAACTTGCACAGAGGCAACAACAATTTCCTTTATTTTCTTGATGAAGAAATTAGTCTTTGGGATGTAGAAGAACAATGGAAGGCCCTGAAAATAGTGTATCTGGCGCTTCAATGTGCTGAACTCGAGGCAAGCGCCAGACCTGCAATGAGGGATGTAGTAACGTCTCTTGTTGATTTAAATCATAGACGTAAAGGAGAAGAAATGAAACTTTGATTAGTGAAAGCCAAAATCTTCCAAATTCCAACACCTTTTTTTTTCTCTTTGCTTACATAAAATAACTGGACCATTTCTCGATTAGTGTGTGTCGTCCTTGCATTCAGGGGCTAAATGCCACCATAACCTGATTCTGGTGTTTCTGTTTAACTTTGTGACATCCGATGCAACAACATAGACTAAGAAAATGCATGATGTTCCAAATCAATTCCTGGTAAAAGTGATTTTTGCATTCTAGCCATAGCTCGTTTCATCATGGGTCACTATCCGTAATTAAATTTTCCATGATACTTTGTCCAGCTGCTAGAAAATCTGAACAGTTTTCAGGTACCAAAATTAAAAAGAGAGTGCAAAAGAACAACAATTTGCTACAATCTAGTACTTATCTTGTGGACTATGGTGTGACAGATCATAGAAGAAAACAGCACTTCACCTTCAGAAGAAAAAGATGAGCTTTTGTTGGATTTGGTCATAATAGTGATGACGTCCACCTTACCGATCTTCTTAGCATTCCACACTTCCTGTGACTGAATTATTTTCACCAAAAGGAAAAAAAAAACAGACGTGATGAATAGAAATGGCTTATGGACAACCATTGTATTTCATGCAAAGCAGATACTTAAAAATAAGATCGATATACCCTAGGTATGGGTTACCACAGGACTTCTAACAAGACTTGACAGAGGAAAGACAAATACATAGGAAAGTCAGATGAGAGAGTACAGTAATAGTCCTTGGAGAAGTATTAATCATAATTCAGCAGAAAGGAAATATGCAAGAGGTGAAAGAACAAACTGGCTGGACTACTGCAACCGACAGATAGATGAAAGACATACCTCAGCTACGAAAACTACAACACCAGAGCAAAATACAGTGCACACCTAAATAATCAGCAGCGTAGAACAAGCCCAACTACAACATTCCAGATTCCTGGTTGATTTGGATGTGCATTACAAGCCAATCCCCACAAGATTTTGACTATTTTCAGGCTTAAATTATTCATAGAATATGCATTGAACATATTCACGCAGCAACACCACATACACTGATAACGCTGATAAGTCTCAGCTTTCAAGTAATAGAGCTTCCATTCTGAGTCAGATCCACAAAATTCCCAAGCTTCTGCTCTTAGCAAGTGCACTTTTCTGCCAAAAGAAAAGATAGACGAATTTCAGGAATATGTTGCTTGCTCTAACACTAAAGCTTGGTGCAAGCAGCTTGGAAAAGAAAATATAAAAGAGTGACAACGTTATAGAGTAGCTAGGATAAGCAAAAAGAAGAATTGAAGAGGAAAAAGTTCTGCCTAATTTCCCTCAACAGAACAGGGGATGATGATTTCACAAATAACTTGATCAGATTCCACATCAAATCACATTGCTGAGTTTGAGTATCCATAAATATTTAAAATCCTACTATCCAGAGATAAGGTCCCTAGGAACAAGAAGCTACAGTAACACTCCAGGCGAAAATGTAACATCAAGCTTTTGAAAATACCCTCATGGTGAAATATCAAAACAAGGTTCGACTTTTCTGCTTCCTATGGAAAATAAAGCGAGGCTCAGGAGCACTTACGGATTCAAAGAACTACTCCATTACTGGCTATGTTATCTATGGCTATTTAATTAGCAGTTCAATGTGCATATCCATGATATTCTTGGGTATTGGATACCTATGACCCGCTAAATTGAAGAAAAACTCATAATATACCTATATTTGGACTGATACCCTGAGCATCAGTAGAATATTTTCAATGAAAGTAAAATATTACCATTAGGAGGATGGAATGTCCTCAATCACATTACAAAGAATCAGATCCCTAGTGCATGCCAATCGTTTTTTATCAACACCAAATAAAGCTAACTTTTGCAAAAAGCTCGAGTTCTATAACTTGCCAACATGATACACAAGCTTTTGCATATGATGAAGGATCATTGGATCAATGTACAGAGCCAATTTCCATCAGCTTATTGAAGTCCATTGCCCCCTACAAATGGGGTACTCAACCAAAAAAGTCGGCAAATGTGTCCTCTCAGCAATACTTTCAAACTAAAACTGAAATTTGAGAAAACAGTTATCCAGACTAACAAGAAAACATAGATACGTTTAACAGCACAAATATGATTGAGGAGTAGAGATATATATTAGGAACAGCAATAGCTGGCTACATGCAATTTAAGGGATTGTCCGCTTATCAGAAAACCAAACATTTCCACAAAAACAGAGTAAACCAAAGTTAGGTGACGGTGGTACCTGTTGATTGATAATGGAGTCATCGGAAACCAGAAGACAACTTCGTTGCATTTTATGCCCATTTTTCTTTTTACCCGTCCAAGAAAAATATCCGTTTATTTATGGGATAATTACACCCGCACCCCCACTGACAAAAATTATTCACACAAAAAATAACTCATTTTTTCTTAATTACGAAAAGTAATTATTTGGCTAACCTTTGACTAAGGGTTACAATTTTGGGCATATTGCCCTCGTTATATATGTATGTATAGTCAATGTAGATTTATGTATCATGATATATATTTAATATATAATTCATGTATAAATAATAGATCATGTATAGTTTCACTGATTTTGGACTATATTTTATATAAATAAAATATAGACTATCTTTTTTTTAAACTTTTTACTTTTTTGTATATATATAATTTCCTCATTTATTTATTACATAGACTTTTACTTCTTCTTTATTTGAATCAAGAAAATACCCTGCAGCCGCTAAAGAAAATTTTAATTTACCATGAGTTTTAATTAGTGATGAATTTTTATATATAGGACCCTTATAAATAAATAATTTATCAAAATTACTTTTGTAGTTTATTATTTATCTTTCTAAAAGCTCATAATTAAATTTAATTTTTTGTTTGTAACATTTGTTATCAATCGAGGTATGTTATTATTGTTGTTGCTTGTTATCAAACGAGATACACGGGCAAAACGCTTACAACAAAACTAGTTAGAATTAAAATGAAAATATGATATATGAAAAAGAGTCAAAAATATTTTTCAACAATAGAAAATTGAATTAAAATATTCTCAATTAATAATTTAGTTTTAAAATTCCTTTATCGTTAATTATTTGGTCCAATAATATTCTTTTTATTATTTAATGGGTTAAAAATATATTTTTAAAATAAATATGTTATTTTTAAAGACACAGTCTCTTTTTTAATTAGTAAAAATTTTAATTAGCAAATATTTATTACAAATGCAAATATTTTTAGTACAATATTTTAAATCATTATCCACTGAAATTATTGATGGGTTTCTAAGATCTTATATGAGACTTACATTATCACTTAAAAAGATACATGTAACTATTTTATATTAATATATAATAAAATAAGATTAAGAAGGGAAAGACATTATTACCTACTTATTTACTTTAGTTAAAGGGATTTTCAAAGTAAAGAAACAACAATAGTCTTTTAAAGTAATATTTTTATTAAGAATAGACCTTTTTTTTAAATATAATAATATATTTATCAAAAGAAATAAATATTTTTAGATCAAACTATAAGTAATAGAGGTATTTTAAATCAACCTATTAACTGATGGACATATTTAGACCATGTTATTAATCTAAAATATTTTTATTTAATTTCATATAATTTAAGAATATTTTTATTATTGCTCTGCATTATATACGCTATGTTGAATTTTATACTAAAATTTATTTTTATTAAAAGGCCAACTAATCCATGTATAATATTAGGATAGTTTTTATACATGTAAGGATTAGCTCCCTTCAAAGATCAACCAAACGGGCCCTTAATTTATTATTTTATTTCTCATGAAATCTTTATTTAATAACTCGACCTAATCATTTTGATGAAAGTTTCTTTATTCTCATTTCTCACGAAGTAGTATTAAGTTATAGAAAAACATGTTGACTCCAGCATCAAAACAATATTTTTCAGGACAACATATTAAAAAAGGATCTTTTATAAAAATACAGAGCAAGTTAAATTATTTATTCATAAATGGGCAAATTATCTTTTACCGATTAACAATCGTTTACTTTATTGTAAAATAAAATAAAATAAAAATATTCTAATGAGTTCGTTCAAAAATGGAGAATTATAATTTTTTTTATTAGCTTTTCATATGAAGGAATCTTTGTTATAAATTTTTACGTGTATTGACACATTAGTATGTTAAATAGAATCATGAACTTCTTCAATAATAAATATGTGCCCTTATTCATTTTACATTTCTCATTTGTCTTTTATCTTTTTATATTAATATAATATTTTGAACTTTGAAAATTGATAGTTGTGTCTCAAACAATTTGGAAGGTTTGTATATTGAATTGATCGGATGCATATAAATGCGAAGAGTATTATATGATGAAAACATCGAGTAGGTCATCGTTCTAAAGGCCTATTTGAATTGGCTCATTTTCAGTGTCTTTAAGCCAAAACAGTTTTTAAGGACTTTTGAAGTGTTTGAATAACTTAAAAAGTGCTTATAAGCACTTAATATTAAGCTAAAGTGATAAAAATAAGTTAAAAGTCATAAGTTAGAACTTTTAACTTATTAAATCACTCATATATTCTTCTAAATTATATGTATCCACAGGATTAATTTGAAAAATTGGTAGGGATATGCAAGAACAAATAATTTTTATCAGAAACATTCCATTAATGAATTCCCTGAGAACTTCTATAGTCAATGGAATATATGGAATTGTGATCAATCAAATTCTTTTTCACGTTCAACCATGAGAGGGGAACTTGAGCAATGTAGCTTTCTTCCACTGTTGATTATGAAGAGTTGACAGCTAATGATCTCTACTTTACTAAGCTAATTCGGTAAGTTAAGGTCCATGCATGAAATGAAAGAAAAAAAGAGGGGGGGTGGGGGGGGGGAAAGCAAGGGGTCGCCCAAGGCTGTGGAACTAAGGTGAAAGATATAAAAGCTATATTTATAATAATAAAGAGAATCTATTCAAATTCATATTCGAATATGGGAATATCAACCACAATTGATTGGGAAAATCAGCTAATCTACCCGTCTTTACCAGTCCCTGAAAGTCGTCCGGGGGCCTAGCCCTCTTTCTCCACTTGAGTCTGAAGTTTAGTGGCTTTCATCATTGACGAAAAGCCAATCAAAACAGGTTCTTAGGCAATTTGAAATTCATATCTGAAGAAAACAAACAATACTTTGAAAATAAAATGAGTGACTAAATTATATTGATGTAAAAATAACAAAATAAACCATAAATTATAAGTCTATCCAAACATGCTCTAACACTCAAATCTTGAACTAATAAAAATAAATATATTTAATAATTTAACAGTTGAATCATTTAGATTCAGACTTCCATTAAGTATAAATTAAATAAATGAGATCTAGGAACGTTTCATCATTTTGCTCCCTACTGTTTCAAACTAATTAATTTAAAATTGAAGGTGAATGATATTTGCCATCTTAGCAATCTCTCTTAAGTCGAACATCTTATTTAGACATTTTTCTGCCATACACCTATTATCCCTAAGGAGGAGCACATACTTTCAATTGTATTAACGTAGTAACTTACATCACATACCTTCTCTGTTCATTTTTACTTGTCGATTATACTATTTTAGAATGTCTAACAATATTTGTTCAATTTATAAAATCAATGAATAATTTGCTCCCTTCATCTCATTTTATGTAGCATTGTTTGACTTGGCGCAGTGTTTAAGAAAAGACTTTTGAAACTTGTCATTTAAAAATTATTCATAGATGTTTGTGCGGTTAAAAATCATTTCATTAAGAGTAAAACGAAATTTTTAAAGTTAGATTCTTTCTAATTCTTGTAAGATGACATTCTCTTTTAAACAGATTAAAAAGAAAAAAGTACCACACAAGATGGGACCGAGGGAGTAGCATTTTCTGTTTATTTTACCTTTATTATTAAATAGTTTTCATTTTTCAATATTTAGATAACTTATACTCCCTCTGTCCCATGTAATCCTTTTCTTTTTAGTCTGTCCCAAAAAGAATGTCACCTTATTAAAATTATTTTCAACTACACAAATATCTATGGATAAATTTAGATCATAAGTTTCAAAAGTTTTTTTTAACACTATGTCAAGTCAAATGGCGCCACATAAAATGAAAATGAGAGAGTAAATATTTAACAAGAACGATTTGATAAAATTAATTCTATCATTTACTACCAAAAAGAGTATGATACAAGAGTAATGTAATATGACATAAATAGCATGCCAATTATTTGTGCAGTGGCAATTGAGGGCCCTGCAACCAAAAAGAAATCCACATCTTAATGGAAAATGGGAAGGACAATATGAAAACGGAGTCCCTTTAGACGAAAACCACATAAAAAAACGCATTATTTTTGGGTAAATATATATGACACAAAGGATTTATGCACAAATTGGCACAAAATACCTTTTGAGGTGCAGTTTATTAATTAAAATGGGTTGAAAAGGTTAGATATATCAATTCATTTAATTTTTTTTTACCCAAAATTGTTAGAAAACTTGAAGAAATCACCCAGGATCACAAGTAAATCACTAGACATGAACATCAATATATAAGAAAGATAAGAACACTAACCTTGTTCCATTGCAATAAATTATTTGAAGAACTTGATCTTCTAAACCTTGAAGATTATTTTGTAGTGTTCTTTTTCTGAGATGGAGAGAAAGAGAAAAACTTGTCTTTTGATTTAGGAACCAAGTATTTAAAGATTCTGCAACACTCTTTCATGAAAGATATGCCTTTTAATGAAAGATATGTCTTTTCAAGAAAGGTGTCTTTTCTAATACGTTTTCATCATAATTAAAATAAAAGGTTAATAGATATTTTATATTTTATGCCCAAATATATATAATACTTTATTAGATCAAAAAAGGGCTAATTTAATGATAACATATCTATGTATAATATATTAATATGTGAGTCCATGAATTAAAAATTACTAACAATCTCCCACTTGGACCACATATATTTCTTGAAGAATCATACATAGATGAAACTTATTCATGCACAAACTTTTGTTATCTTAATTTAAATATCTCAAACCAATCTGGTCCATCGATAATACTAATATTGGATCAAAGAGCTTTTTGTAACATATTCGTAACTAAACACATCAATGGTCACAAGTATTAGCAATATCAATGACATAGATCAAATACGGAATTACATGCAAAATGATCTAAATCATGTCTATTTCCAATTGGTCCAGTCCCAAATCACTTTCTTATATCTTGTGTAATATCACAATAGAAAGTTAATATCTTTATTTTCCAAGTTATCAATAAACGCATGAAATTCATAAATTTCATAAAACTTTAGTTCGTACAGAAACTAAACTTTATCATGTCAAAAGCATAAACAAAATACAAACTGCTACTAAAATGACTCATCATCAAATCCGACAACACCCATATGAGCCACATGCCCATGAAATACTTTAGACGGTACACCTTTTGTGAGCGGATCTGCAATCATCAAGTTTGTACTAATATGATCAATCGACACAAGACGACTTTGAACTCTTTCCTTTACAACCAAAAATTTAATGTCAATGTGCTTTGACTTCGACGAACTTCGATTGTTCTTCGAATATAACTCAGCAGATTTATTATCACAATAAATTTTCAATAGTCTCTCTATACCATCGACAATCTGTAGTCCAGTAATAAAATTTCTTAGCCATATTCCCTGATTTGATGCTTCATAGCAGGCCACAAATTCAGCTTCCATGGTAGATGAAGCTATTAATGTTTGTTTTACACTTTTCCATGAAACAACTCCTCCAGCCAACATGAAAACATAACCTGATGTAGATCTCCTACTATCAAGACATCCAGCAAAATATGAATTGGAATATCCTACGATCTCCAAGTGATCTTGTCTCCGATAAGTAAGCATGTAATCTTTAGTTCTCTGAAGATACCCCATAACCCTTTTTGCTGCTTTCCAATGATCCATTTTCGGATTACTTAAATATCGGCCTAACATTCCCACTATGTAGGCTATATCTGGATGCGTATAAACTTGTGTTTATGTGACTTCCCACTGCTGATGCATATGGAATTTTGTCCATCTCTTTCTTTTCTATGTCCAAATTTGGACATTGTCGTAAACTAAATTTATCACCTCAGGTGTATCTCCTGGTGCACAATTTTGCATGCCAAATCTACTTAACACCTTTTCAATATAAGTCTTTTGCGATAATTCAAGTATGTTTCTGGTACGATCTCTATACCCAAAACATAGGATGTCTCACCAAGATCTTTCATTTCAAATTTGCTAGATAAAAATTTCTTGATTTCATGCAATAAACCTATATCACTACTTGCCAGTAGAATGTCATCTACATATAGTGCAAGGATGATAAATTTTCTCCTACTGAACTTGAGATATATGCATTGATCAACGGTGTTTTCCTTAAAATCAAAAGAGGTTATCACTTGATCAAACTCTCGGCACCATTGACGGGATGCCTGCTTTAAGCTATATATGAACTTCTTAAGTTTGCAAACAATGTGCTATGAAATTTGTGATTCAAAAGTTTCTGCTACACCATGTATATTGTTTCTTCAATGCTTCCATTGAAAAAAATAGTCTTTACGTCCATTTAGTATAGCTCTAAGTCATAATGAGCTACAAGTGTCATAATGATTCTAAAAGAGTCTTTTGATGAAATTGGCAGAAAAGTCTCTTTAAAATCTATGCCTTCCTTTTGAGTGAATCCTTTGGCAACTAGAGAAACTTTGTATCTCTTAATGTTTACTTTTTGAATCACGTTTGGTTTTGAAAATCCATTTACACCCAATTGGATTTGATCCTTGTGGTAACTCAACAAGATCCCAAACGTCATTGTCTTTTATAGATTTCATCTCGTCTTTCACAGATTTCATCTCATCTTTCATAGATTTCATGGATTTGATCCATTTGACAGAGTTTCACATGATTTTGCTTGACTAACAGTTATAGGACCATCTTTCAATCCCACGTCAAAATCATGTTCTTGGAGATAAATGACATAGTCATCAGAAATCGCGTTTCTCCTTTCTCTGTTGGATATTCTTTTAGGCACTTCAACTTGAGGTTGTTGAACATGGGTGATATCATTATGTTGTCTACCAAATCCTAATCCACAGGTTGAGAAACATTTGGAACTGATATCATTTTGTTTTTTATGTAATCCTGATTTACATGCTGAAAAATATTTGCTAAAGTGACAATATCATTTTCAATAGTATAATCAATATCATCAAATACCTCTTCAAACACAATTTATTTGTTTTGACTGTTCCACCCATAATCAACGTCCTCAATAAATTTGACATTTCTTGTCTCGAAAAAGGATCTATTTGAGGGGTCATAAAATTTAAAACCTCTCAACCTTTCAGAGTAACCCACAAAGTAGCAACTAATAGTTCTTGAATCCAATTTCTTTTCATTAGGCTTGTAAGGCCTTGCTTCGGCTGGACATCCCCAGACATGTAAGTGCTTAATACTAGGCTTCTTACCAGTCCACAGCTCGTGTGGGGTTTTAGCCACCGCTTTGCTTGGAACTCTGTTTAGCATGTAAACTAACTGCAGTTTTTAACGTTTCACCCCAAAGTGATTCAGGTAAAAAAAATGAATAATCATACTTCTTACCATATCTTTTAGAGTTTGATTTCGTCTCTCAGATACACCATTTTGACGCAGAGTTCCTAGCATGGTGTATTGAGGTACAATTCCACACTCTGCTAGATACTTTGCAAAAGGTCCTGTACGTTCACTTGAACCATCATATCTACCGTAGTATTTTCCTTCATGATCAGATTCGACAGCTTTAATTTTCTTGCCTAATTGAGTTTCAACTTCGGCTTTGAAAATTTTGAAAACATCCAAAGATTGTAATTTCTCATGAATTAAATAGATATAGCCATAGCAGGAGTAATCATCTATAAAGTTGATAAAATATTGTTGACCATTCCCCGAAGCCATAGGGAAAGGACCACAAATATCCGTATGTATCAACTCTAAAGGTTCCTTATTCCTATAAGCACCTATTTTTCTTATATTCGTTTGTTTTCCCTTGATGTATTCTATACAAATTTTCAAATTTGATAAATCAAAGGAATCAAGAATTCATTCAGACACAAGCCTTTGTATTCTTTGTTTTGAAATATGACCCAATCGTTTATGTCAGAACATTGATGAATTCTCATTTATTAATCTGCGCTTAGTACCAAAATTATTAGAATGCAGGTTTTTATTATTGTATGAGGCTTGAAGGTTCAATTTATATAATTTATCAATCAGAATACCAGTTCCAATAATATTAGAGTTCAGAGAAATACTACAACTTTCATTGACGGTTTCCAATCGCTTATGTCTAAATGATGGTACAATAAATGTTTTCTCTAATTCTAAATAGAAACCGGTATCTAATAAAATTCTAAAGACGCCAATAGCCTCCACAGCTGCCTGATTTCCATTGCCTACATAGATGTATTTTTCAACATCAATTGACTTTCGAATCCTTAGGCAATCCTGCATAGTGGCACTTACGTGAGTAGTTGCACTGGAATCTATCCACCAAGTGTCACTAGGTACCATAGCCAAATTAACTTCTGTACAAATAAAATTGAGAAGTTTACCTTTCTTTTCACGCCAAGCAACATACTTGAAACATTCTTTCTTCTTGTGATCAAGTTTCTTACAAAAGAAACATGACTTCTTTTTCTTAGTATCAAATGTTTCTTTGTCTGCAGTTTCTTTAATTTTGCTCCTTTTCCGCTTATGTGAAATGGTTTTATTTTCAGAAGTAGATGTGAAATAAACACTTTCAATTTTCTCTTGTTTAAGTCTGTCCTCTTCCTGTACACATTGAGCTATAAGCTCATTCAAAGTCTATTTTTCCTTTTAAGTATTATATGAAACTTTGAATTGACTGAATTGCACAGGAAGGGAGGTCAAAATCAGGTGCACAAGTATGTCATCACACAATTCAAGCTTAAAGGCCCTGATGTTACGGCCTCAGAGTTAGACAACCTCGAGAGGCGTAACATACGCACGTATAGGCTGATTCAAGCTGCTTTGGGCGGGAGAAAGGCATAGCAATGAGGCGTTCTGCCCTAGTTGCGTATTGGCTTGGCCGAGTCAGGCATGCCGACCCGATTAAGTTTGGGGAGCTTGTCGCTTGTCAAGGACATGACTATGAAGGGAGCTGAAGCATACGACGGGCACAACTGGTCGAGAGCTATCGCCGCTCTCCTGATGAGCCCATGGCAGGGCGAAACCAGTCTATGCGATGCGTGTAGGAATGGCTGTGAGCGAGCTTGGGGTGGTATGGGACGCTTCCAGGCGCCGCGCGGACGGGAGGCCGCGCACGATGCTCGCGGGCCGTTTCATTTGGTATCAGAGCAAACGTGCTCTTCAACCTCTACGAAGTGTCAAACCATGAATGCACCAGGCCAGTGGAAGACCGATGCCCAGATGATGGCTAGGCCAAGATTGGGCAGGCAGCTGAGCGGAACAGCTGATCCTGTTGGGCCAGGGATGCCAAGGGCTAGGCCATGTGGAAGCGCAATGGGTGCAAAGATGGGGACGCCGAGTAAAAGGTGGAGCATGACGATTCTTGGGCATAAGGCTGCCCGAACTCTTTCTCCTCCGGAATTGCAAAGAAATTGTTGCGAACTCCTAATAGGACGCACTGACGAAGTGTTGGCACAGCGACATGCGTGGGCTGGGCATGAAGTGTGCAACTATCAACATGATTTGGGGTGCATATGTCCGAATGAAGAGTGTTGCAGCGAGAGTAATGCATTGTGGTGTCTTCAAGCACAGAAAAGGTGTAGCCTTCAAAATTAGTCCACGAGCAGGCAGCACGAGGTGAGGTGCATAAGTCCCCGTGAGTCAAGAGAAGGAGGTGCACTTTAGTAATGCGCGAGGACGCTGCATTATCGGGTGGGGG
>JAPFFP010000070.1:13724212-13759542 GCA_026153255.1 Solanum medicagineum
AAATAAAATACTTTGATATATGCTAAAATTATTATGTAAAATATTAAACATATTATAATTATTATTTTGAATTAGAAAATAATATATTAAAAATATATGATGCTAACATACGATATTGATATATTAATGGTAATAACAATAAGCAATAAGTAAAAAATAATAAATATTACTACTACCATTATTACTAAAATAACAAATATTATAAAAATAAAAGTAAATAATAACAATAGTAATTAATAATAATTATAACAATAAAGGTAATTTAAAATAATATTATTTATTATTATTGTTTTTCTTTAACTTAAGAATTAGTAATATACTCATTATTATTATTTTTAGTGTGTCATATTTTAAATATAAGTTTTACTATTTTTATTTTATCAACTTTTAATTTAAAAATAAATATTTTAATATGTTCAAATATTTTTACACAGTTATTACATATTACATATTTTCATTACGTAAAAATTATAATTTTTAAAATATTGTATATTTTATTTGCGCGTATATTATAATTAATTAGACGATAATCTATTCCATTTCATCCCAGTTTGTTTAAGTCATGACGTTTTCTACTAAATTCATTTCAATTCTAATCAATTTTTTTGTAATTTATTTCAATTTTAGCCAAATTTCTTAAAATTTCTTTCAATTTAGCCTAAAATTGTGTCAACATATGGCTCAATTTTAAATTATCAACCCAATTCATTTTAATTAATTCGGATGACCCATCATGATATCGAATCCGACCGATTCTATTCAAAATGCATCTCGTCCGTTCATCAAGCTTGATCCAACGGTTCAGATTAATGGACACTCACTTTTTATTTTTTTATCCCAAATACCCCAAACCCTCAAAATCAGTTTCATTCTCCACCTTCTCTTCACCTAGCCGCCACCCTCAATTCGTCAACTCCCTCTCTTCGCCGGAAAACAACCATAGCTGAACCTTCCTCTCTCTCTCTCTCTCCCTTTTCTCTTTCTCTTTCTCTCTCTCATTTTGCTCTTCATCTCAAGCTAAGTTCCTACCTCTAAAACATTTTTCCAGGTGAAATCTCGTCGAAGGGACCACCCTGGCGACCCCTCTTTCCTCTTCTCCTCTTCGCCACCCAAACACCCACCTTTTCCGTTTTGCCTCTCCGTCTAGAACTACACTAGACAGTCACTAAAACGACCCTGTAAAAACCCGACCAAACCACCCCTCTTCCTATCGCCTCTTTTCATCTCCATCGTCTCCCTAACCCACTAAAAGTCCGACCAAAAGCACTACTGTACTAACATTTCAGATGTCACTCTTGTGGAAGACCATTTGGTTGTTCGTTCTCCTCTGTGCAGACATTCGGCCTCTTGATTATCATTTAATTAGATTGCAATCTATTAAATTTCATCCAAATCCATTTAATTCGTAGACCTTATAATCTAATTCATTTCAATTTTAGTCAATTTCTTTGCAATTTATTTCAACTCTAGTCAATCCTTCTATAACTTCTTTCAAATTTTAGACTAATAGATCAATTTGTGGCTAAATCTTAAATTCTCAATTTATTTCTTACAATTTAAATTTGGATACTTATTGTTTTAACCTGAATCCGATCCATCACCTGAATTCAGTCCTAACCGCTCATGTTTAATCGAAGGGCTGAGATTTAATCTTATTTTTATTTCCCAATTCAATAGACAACCCCTAAACGACTCTTTTTCCAATCCAGAACCCCGCGAAACACCCACCAACTTTCTTCCTCTCCTTGTCCCTTTTCCGGCGAAACACAAGTCATTGCCCAAAAATCAGGAATTTTTTACATATTATTTATAGTTGTATAGTTAATAATATAAGTTATACACGTAATAAATTTATTTATTTTTTAATCTTTTTAAGGATGAAAGAAAAAAAATTGCAAATATCTTGACAACTTAAAACTAATTAGCTACGGATTATTAACTCTACATTTATCGTTAATCTTTAATAAACATAGTACAAAAATTTTAATCTTTGATTCTGTAGCTACAAATTTAACGTCAACTCTTTGGCACACTATTTAGCAACGGAAACTAATTTTCGTTGCTAATTCATAGCTAAAAGCTATGCCTATTCTTTTATTTTCATAATTTGCGACCAAATAACACTTTCATAGCTAGTATGTCGCTATTTAGCAATAGATATTGTATTGTCGCTAAGATCCATCGCTAAATCATTTTTTTTGGTAATGGACGGTGATTAAAAGGACTGAAAATGTACTCCTTTTATTTATTGCATTAAAATTATCGACCTCAGAAAGTAAAAATTCTATTAAAAAAAATTAATATAGCGACCTCAAGATGTCGATATTGAACTATTGTGATTAAAAGGAATGAAAGTACACTCGGTATATTGATTAGATTATAAAAGTTGATATTTTATTTTAAAAAAGTTAACATAGCGACTTCAAAATGTCGGTATTAAACTGTTGTGATGAAAAGAAATGAAAAATATACTCCTTTTATTTATTAGATTAAAATTACTGAGCTTCGAAGGTCGAAAGAATATCGAACACTGCAAGTCGATTTTAATAAAAATAATTAAATAGAATAAAATATTAATTAAAATTCATTGAAAAATATTTTTGGTTTTTTTATGAAATTGAAATAAAATAAAATATTGTTATTTATTTATTCAATTTAATACTGAAAAAATGAGGTCAGTTTTGATTGTATTTAATTTTTTCGAGAAAATTTCAAACCTCCGAAAAATAATATATTTTTTATAAAGTTGATAATTTTGGAGAAAAAGCTAAATGTGGAGGAAAACTAGTTGGTATTACCCAAAGACATAACCTATAGGTAAAAAATTTGAAAATTTTTTAATGATTATTATCTAAAAAGGCATAAATATCAATTGACATTTTATATTAATTTGTACCAATGCTATTTAGCACTGCCCATCATATTTAGTCATTCAACTTGTTAATTGTGATAGAACTTTCAAATTTCAGTCTTTCTAATCACAGACTCACCAACTTTCAGTTTATTATTTTATATAATACTGCCATTCTTGCTATTTTCTGGTCAACTTCATAAAAAATTACAACTATTTCATTAGAAAAAATTATTGTATTATCTGAAAGTTAAAAGAGCTTCATAAACCAAATAACAACCCACGGTAAAAAGCTATAAAGTCCCTTGAAAAGGTTTTCCTTTTTTTTTTGGGTATAACTTGAAAAGTTTATAGAATCCCAACGTAATAGGGGTGGAAAGATTTAAATTATATAAATTGAAAATATAAATGTATACTATGAGTAAATTTATTCGACAATAGCAAATTTCTATCTTGTACTTATTTATCGATATAGAGCTTATTATAAAAAGTTACTCCCGTTACAAATTGATTGAGTAGTTTAGAGCGAATAGATATTCCGAGATAGAACGAGAAAAAATTGCAACTATTCCCCTATGTGCCAATCGCTAGCGCATCTAGGACTCTATTTCTATTCATCCTATTTTTTCAATGGTTTCATAATTTGACCTTGAACCCCTTTCATATGATGAGTGGTGTCCTAAGTTGTCTCGCGAAGATCTTCGATCCGAACCTTCACATCTACTCTTGACTTGACATGAATTTAAAAAAAGTGAGAGAGACTTCTGAATTTCATAGTCTAAATGCATCAAAATGTGACCTTAAACATGTGATGATGAAAGTTGAAATAAGAAAAAATTGTCAAAAAAGGAAAGACATATTTTATTTAAAACGGATTAAAAAGAAAAGTAGAACAATTAAATCAAATCTAGGAGAATACTTTTATTTATACATCAACTCAACTTGATACTATAGAGACTTTATATATACAATCATTGTACAATATTGAACGCAATAACTAAGCGGATGAATGATTTTTAGTTTAATTTGATTTTTCACTCAAGTGGTATCTTTGATATTTAGGGAATGTGAAATTGGTCAAGACGCACTAGCGGCCACTTGCTAGTCCTAGTCTGGAATGTAGAGTCAAAAAATGATGATGAGTCATGGACATATAAAATTACAATGCGTACATCTCAAGGACAACTTCCAATATTATATAAAAATGAGTGAAAAGCATGAAGCTGCCCCTCATGGTCATGGCCATTTTTAAAAGCATTGTCGTCCACCTTCCTAATTTTTATTTTTTTTTCAACACCTTCCTACTTGTTGATATAACTAAAGATAGATACTTCCACTTTCAATGGATGTTCCATTTTACCACCTGTTTATAATCATTGACCTTTCAAATCTAGCTTTCAAAAACCAATCTAAGCACTAAAAATATTCTCCTAATCTTCATCGTTCCCTCAGACATTCATTATCTACTACCCCCACTATAAGCATCATCAACTGCCCACATGTGACTTGAAAAAAATAAATAACAGTCTCAGGTCCCAGCCCAAAAATTAGTTCAGAAATGTTCTTGTTTGATCTACGTCATGGTTTCATCTTCTTTGCCAGCATTGTAGCCGTCTTTTCGGCCTCATTGCCTCAAGATTATGTTCATCTAATTGGGTTTCGAAGCAATCTTCCAGAGCCCTCTCAACAATTGCTTCCTTGGAATCAGTCTGTCCCACACTGTCAATGGAAAGGTGTTACCTGCTATTCAGGCAAAACATCACATGTCCAATCTTTGAATTTCAGTGACTTCCTTCTATCTGGAATCTTGGACAAAGCCTTTTCCAATCTTTGCCGTCTTCCTCGCTTGGTCTACCTTGATCTCAGTGGCAACCATTTCACTGGTGGCATCCCTGCTATGCTCGGTAACTGCAGCCAACTTGACACGATTCTCCTCAATGACAACAGGCTTTCAGGATCCATCCCACCAGAGATTTTCAAATCAACAAAGCTTATATACCTTGATTTGGGTTACAATCAGCTCAAAGGCACCATTCCTTCTGAGGTAGGCCTTTCAACAAGCCTTCAATATCTTGGGCTGTGGAACAATTTCCTTAGTGGAAATATTCCAAAAGAGCTATTTGGTTTGCCAAGTTTGACAGATCTCTACATCCACACAAATAATCTGACAGGACCTCTCCCAGACTTTCCATCCTCATGCTCACTTTCTCAGCTTTTTATTCATGACAATCTCTTCTCAGGTTCTTTGCCAATTTCCCTAAGTAATTGTCACAACCTTACTGCATTCTATGCAACATCTGCTCATCTTGGAGGAGTTATTTCCCCAGAGGTTTTTAGGGGCCTTTCTAATCTCCAATTCCTCTATTTATATGATAACAACTTTGAAGGGGAAATTCCCGAGACCTTATGGAATGAGAGCTTACAAGAGTTAGCTCTTTCTATGAATAAGTTTAATGGTAGTATATCTGAAAAGATTGGTGGTTCTCATCAGATAAGTTACATTGATTTGTCATTTAACAATTTAACTGGTCAGATTCCCAAGTCAGTTGGACGTCTAAAGAATTTGACCACGCTTCTTCTGTATAATAACATGCTTAGTGGTTCATTACCAGCAGAAGTTGGGAACTGCACTTCTCTGGTTGAGATAAGTCTTGTCAGTAACTTCATCAGTGGGGAAATTCCTACAGAAATCTGCAACCTTCAAAACCTAGAAACATTTAATGCATTCAAAAATAAAATTCACGGCCAAATTCCAGAATGCATTGGCAGAATAAACAGGCTGCGGGAGCTAGCTCTTTATGAGAACCAATTGACCGGCAAGCTACCGCCTGGAATTACCAATATGACAAAACTTGAATTTCTGTCCTTGGCTCATAATAACCTTACGGGGGAGCTACCATCTGATCTTGGAAAAGATAATTTTCTTGGCCTAGTTAAGGTTGATTTAGGTTATAATAGTTTCAGTGGTCAGATTCCTTCTGAACTCTGTAATGGCAACAGGCTTGCAGTCCTGGCTCTTGAAAACAACCGTTTCAATGGCAGTTTCCCAAAAAACATAGCAAATTGCAAATCGGTATATAGGGTGAAGCTTTCCAACAACCATCTGCAGGGGAATATTCCTGACGATATCGAAAAGAATCAGAACATTTCATTCTTGGATGTTCGACAGAATATGTTTGTAGGAAGGATTCCAGCAGCATTTGGTTACTGGACCAATCTTTCAATGATTGATCTTTCAGAAAATATGTTTAATGGCTCCATACCTGCAGAACTTGGAAAGCTTCAGAATCTTGTAAAACTGAGCATTTCTTCAAACAGACTGACAGGACAAATTCCCTTTCAGTTGAGTAACTCTGAAAAACTGGCAGAGTTGGATCTCAGCAACAACAATCTTTCAGGAAGAATTCCTAAAGAAATTGCCTCATCTTCAGTATTGACTGATCTTCTACTCCAGGACAATAAACTTTCTGGTGCTCTTCCAGACATTTTCTCCTCCTCACAAAAGCTTGTAAAGCTGCAGCTGGGACATAACTTGCTCGGAGGCCCAATTCCATGCAGTCTAAGTAAGCTTATGCAACCTGGTTTAGAACTAAATCTGAGCATGAATAAGTTTACTGGTGAAATTCCTAGGTGCCTAGGCAATCTAGACAAATTGGAGACCCTTGATATATCAAGCAACAACCTGTCTGGTGCAATACCATCAGAAATGGAAAACATGCGGTCCCTTTCATTTCTCAACATATCGTTTAATAACTTGTCAGGGCAGATACCCAATAGATGGGAAAAACTATTAAGTTCACGTCCAGGATCTGCCCTGGGAAATCCAGGACTCTGCTTGTTAGACACTGAAGGTAGCAACTGCAAGCATGTGAAAAAATCACAAGTAAAATGGAAGACTTTAGCTGGTGTAATTTGTGGATGTGTGCTTTCCGTGGCAATCATAGTTGCTGCAATGTACTTACTAGTGACTCGGATTTGGTACCCGTCCCTGCTGAATAAGCATCGGCTCGTCAAGTGTCAATCAGGAATTGAAGATCTACCTGATGGTTTAAATTTTGAGGACATTGTGCATGCAACAGAAGACTGGAGTGAAAAATATGTTATTGGAAGAGGCAAGCATGGAACTGTTTATAAGATGGAATCGGCGAAATCCAATAAGATTTGGGCTGTCAAGAAGGTTGACTTAGCTCAGAGAGCATTCAACGATGAAATGAGAAGCCTAAATACTATCAGACACCGCAATTTGGTAAGATTGGGAGGATATTGCATAAGACATGGATATGGCTTCATTCTAACAGAATTTATATCTGGAGGGACTCTTCATGATGTACTTCATCAGATAAAACCACCAGTAGTCTTGGACTGGGAGTCCCGCTATCATATTGCTCTTGGTATAGCTCAAGGTCTATCATATCTTCACCACGATTCTGTGCCTCAAATCATTCACAGAGATCTCAAATCAGATAATGTAATGCTGGATTCTGATATGGTGCCAAAGATTGGTGACTTCGGGATTGCTAAAATGGTATCAGATGAAGGAAATTCAACTACCTCCAAAATTGTTGGGACTCTAGGATACATTGCTCCAGGTTAGCCACACGTTACTATTATTATATTAAGTATAATTCAGTTGGCAGATTACTTTGATGAACTAATAACTTACTAACTTCTTCCCCGGCCCCCTTTCTCTTTTTGTCCCTCCATCTATTCAGAGTACGCATACTCAGTTCAATTGACAGAAAAAAGTGATGTCTATAGCTATGGAGTCATTCTATTGGAGCTCTTCTGCAGAAAAATGCCAGTAGACCCCAGCTTTGAAGAAGGATTAGACATTGTTTGCTGGGTGAGGAAAAACTTGCAGAGAAGCAACAATTTCCTCAGTTTTCTTGATGAAGAAATTAGTCTCTGGGATGTAGAAGAACAATGGAAGGCCCTGGAAATAGTCGATTTGGCACTTCAATGTACTCAAATCGAGGCAAGCACCAGGCCTGCAATGAGGGATGTAGTAAGGTCTCTTGTCCAGTTAAATAAAAGATGTATAGAGAAGTAATAAAACTTTACAGTGAAACCTGTGATCTTTCCAAATTCCGACATTTCTTCTTTTTCTTTTTTTTCGCCTTTTTTTCTTACATAAAAAAATGAGACTAAGAAAATGCATGATATTTCAGTTTAACACAATCGTGATGTAGCAACATAGACTAAGAAAATGCATGATGTTTCAAATCAATTTTTGGCAACATCGGTTTTCACCTTCTAGCCATAGCTCTTTTCATCATGGATCGCTGTCCACAATCAGTTCTTGCTCTGTACTTTCTCCCGCTTCTCCAAAGTCTGAACAGTTTTCAGGTATCAAAATTAAAAAGAGAGTGCGAAGGAACTGTGCTTTGCTAGAAGCTAGTCCTTATCTTATGGACCATGACTTTCCGAATTATAAAAGAAATCTAAAGAAAAACCCCACCCCACCCCACCCTCCTCCACCCAAAAGATAAGCTTTTGTTGAATTTGGTCGTACTAATGTTGTTCCTGCAAAAGAATGCAGAAAACCTCCGCCTTACCAGTCTTTGTGTTCCAAACTTCCGGTGGCTGAATTATTTTCAGAAAAGAAAGAACAGATAGATATGATGGATAGAAATGGCTAGTGGACAATCATTGTATTTCAAACAAATACAGATATTCAAATAAGGTAGATATAACTCATATATGGGTTACCAACAGGACTTCTAAGTTCTAACAAGACTTGGCAAAGGAATGGCAAATAGATAGGAATATCAGATCAGGAGAGTACAATAATAATTCTTGGATAATTAATCAGAATTCTGTAGAAAGGAAATATGCAAGAGCTGCAAGAATAAATTGGCCGGGATACTCTGGAAGTGACAAATGGATGAAAGACATACCTCAGTTACGAAAACTGCAACACCAGAATGTAATACAAATCTCATCTAAATAATCATCAGAGTGGGAGAAGCCCAACTTCAATACTCCAGATTCCTTTTTCGTATTTTATCTAGTTGACTTGGATGTGCAATACAAGACAATCCGCACAAGCTTTTGAGAATTTTTCATGTTAAAATATTCTCCAGAATTTGCATTGGATATATTCACATGGCTCCACATATGCTGACAAATCTCAGACTTTTTTTTTGTTGTTGTTGATGAAGACAAATCTCAGACTTCTACTGACAGAGCTTTCATTCTGAGTCAGATCCACTAAATTCACAAGTTTCTGCACTTATAAAGTGCAGCACCATCACACATATGACAAGTCTCGGGCATCTAAGTAATAGAGCGTCCCTTCTGAGCCAAATACTAATTTCCCAAGCTTCTGCTCTTAGCTATTACACTTTTGTGCCAGAAGACTTGAGAAGACGAACTCTAGGAAGTTGGTGCTTGCTCTAATACCAAAGTTACAAGCAGCTCAAAAGAGAAAATATAAGACACTAAACCTCATTAAAGAATAGCTAGGATAAACGAAAACCAAAATGTAAGAAGAAAAGGTTCTGTACAGTTTCTCTTAGCAGAACAGGTGAAATTTCTCAAAAAAGCTGATCATATCCTACATCTAATCACATTGCTGAAGTTAGAGTACAGATTAATGTTTGAAAATCCTAGTGTCCAAAGATAGGGACAATAGAAATATAAAGCTATAAAATGCTCCAAGAAAAAATTCAAATTACTGAACCTATTTTCAAAATAGCCTCAACATGAAATATTAAAAAGCAAGGTTAAACTTATCTGCTTCCTCAGTCCAATAAAGCAGGGTTCAGGATTTTTACTTTGAAGAGACCGTACAAATTTAGAGTACTCCATTACTGGCTATGTTACCTATGGCTAGATTAAATCAGCAACTCAATGTGCATAGACGTGGTGTTCTTGGGTTATACTTAAAAACCAGCTAGCTTGAAGAATAATTCATTAATATACATGGTTTATGGACTGAGGCATGGAAAAACAGGACAATATTTTCAACGAAAGTAAGAAATTACCATTAGAAAGACAGTATGACTTTGATCACATCATAAAGAATTAGATACCTAATGGAGCTTGCAGATCTGTTTCATTAACTCTAAACAATACTAACTATTGCAAAATGCTCGAGTTCTACAATTTTATTTTTATTTTCTCCACTTGAACATTTTCATGTAACATATTTTTGTCATTTGGATGTAGATACATTAAATGAAATTAGAGACCTAAAAGTCAGGTTGTACCAGACAATTTATTATCAGTTATGCATCACATCTTTTTTAACTAAAACGTTTTTAGTCAATCAACACCATTATACCTTATACTACATATCAAAAGGACAACCTTAAAGGACAAGATGAAGTATACCAGACCTCTTGCATGTGTCTTTAAGGATCAATGCCTAGTTTATGCACAACACACAAATAAAGCGTAGGTAAGATACAGAACCAACAAAACCTCTCGTTCTCTCCATAAATATCGTTTGAACAATAAAATAGGGTAATGGAAAGCCAAGTCATGAAGAGCACACAATAGATTGAAGCAACAATACCAGACCTCAGTTACAGTCATAATAAGTCATCTCCATTGTATTTTCAGGTAAGGATCCTTTTTAACCCAGATATTCCACATCAATCCACCTCAGAATACTCATAATCAATTTACTCCTGGCAACTTCCAATTTTTGAAATCCCTGAGATCATAAAGGGGGCTGTGTGCATGCACGATTAAATAGCATTGCCCAGGTCAAATCATCGAGTTAATCAATGGTACACAGGGCTTTAAGAAATGGATCAAAAGGTAAAATTGGGAACAGTATTTTACCTGCTGATTGTGGCGGAGTAACGGGCAACGGGAATCAAAAAGCAACTCAAATTATGGAAGACAATCCGTAGCAATAACAGTTTGTAGTTCATTTGAAACAAATATGAAAAGAAGAGTTTGCAATAAAATTTGAATATGACAGAGATTTGCCTGAAGTTAATAGAACTAAAAAAGCAAATGAAAAAGTCTCACGGCGGGAGGTTTTTAGGAGATGTAAGGGGGTGCCGAACTCACTGTAAATATAAGATATTTTTAAAATTATTTATGTATATACAGATTTTAAATTTCCTAAAAGGTTGGTTTAGAGGACTCAAAGTTTACCAGGTTCCAAATTCATATTTTAAGTATTATATTTTTTATTTTTTAAACTCATTTAGTGAAAATTTTGGATCTGTCACTGATTATTGGTTGTTCATGTAGCTTACACTGGGGTAATTAAAAGAATGTATAATGGTGTTAAGATCCTGTCAAAATTGTGGGAGGCGAATCATAATGTTTTTCAATCACGATGAGATTGCACTAGGGATCCGCATTTAGCCCATTTTCTAATTGTGTTGGTTATGGACATACTAGCATACAAACATTCAAGGAGAGGCGACTTGATGTATGTTATTTGTTGATGACATAGTTTTTATTGACGAGAGTCGAGATGTGAAAGGAGGGAAGGGTGTTAACACGAGGCTGGAGGTTTGGAGAAATCTTAAAGTCAAAAAGTTTTTAAGTGAGCATGACTAAAATTGAATACTTGGAGTGTAAGTTCAACGAATATCTTAGGAAGCGGATGTAGACGTGAGGCTTGACACACAAGTCGTCATTAAGAGAAGAAATTCAAGTACTTGGGGCAATAATCTAAGGAAATAAAGAGATTGACGAGGATGTCATTCATCATATTAGAGAGGGGATGGATGAAATGGAACTTGGCATTTGATGTTTTATATGTGACAAGGATGTGCCACCTGAACTTAAAGATAAGTTCTATCGAGTTATGGTCAGACTGACTATTACATGCAGCGAAATGTTAGCGAATTAGAATTTCTCATATCTAAACGATGCGACGGATGAAGATAAGGATGTTGATGTAGATGCATGTATATTCTAAAAGAGATAAGATTAGGAATGAAGATATTTGAGATAGGGTAAGAATTGACTCTCATGGAAGATAAGATACGGAGAGTGAAGTTGAAATAGTTCAGATATATGAAAAGGAGAGACGCAGATACCCGATTTAAAAGGTGTAAGATGTTGGTTGTGTGAGGCTTAAGGATAAGTAGAGACGGTCATGAGAAGTGTCAGGTAAGGTGATTAAACACGATATAACGCAGTCAGCTTGCCAAAAACATGATACTTGAGTGTGGAGGTCGATAAGTAAAGTGAAAAGCCAGTTAAATGTCAGATATTTTTCATTTCCTTTCCAAGATTTCAATATTCTTCTTTTCTTCACCTTCTCTTTTAATTTCCATCATTATATGTAGTACTTTCACTTTGGTATCTTAATATCTACTCATTATTTTTATTAAGACTATAAAATTTGCGTACATTTTATCCTTACAATTACATTGAAATTTGTTGGTGGCGGTGATGGTAAGGTGTTCAAATCGAGTATTCTAACCCCAATTATGAGTATAAAACCAAAGTAAAAAAACATATGATAGATTAATTGTTTATCAATTGTCTTTATTATAATGTACCTTCCAAGAATATTGTGTCTTCATTTCGGAACAACTTGCCCTCTTGTGACTCTGGTTGTACTAATTTTACATTTTGGCGTTTTCGCCCGTAACTGTCTCTTTGCTCTTACAATTTTGTCCCAAATAATTGAGGTGGTTTATTCCTTAAACAAACACGGTTTTCCGCTGGACCGCTCATTTTCTTTCTTATCATATATATATATATATATATATATATATATATATATATATATATATATATATATACTCGTGTATATTTTATATATGGTTAAGTTATATTTAGTTTTTAAGTGTATCATAATATATTTAATGTATTATGTATATGTAATTTATATCGTATAGTCAGTATATACTTTCTTTGATTTTTGGTAAGCTATATTGTATGGTCAATGTATATTTTTTATGATTTTTTACTATTTTTTACGTGAATAAAATGAGGTTATATTTGTTGTAAATTAATTACTTTATTGTATATATTTGAAATTAATCCCATTCTTCTTACATAATCAAGAAATTACTAAAAAGCTCAACTATATATTAAGGTAAGTGGCAAAAATATATCTAGTTCATCGGTTTCAATTTGTTTGTCCTACTTCTTTTTGGGATATTTAAACAAAATTGTCTTCTTTTTTTTTCTTTTTTCTAACAACTTTTCACATTTACAAGTTTAAGATAACATGATTAAAGGATATTAAGTACACCCGGTACATCTTTCATTTAAGATCATAAGATTTAAAAATCTTTTTTACTTTATTCTACTTTAGTATGAATATTACTTATTTTTATTTTGATATCTTTACAAATTTTGTTACCAGTTTCTTTTTATCAATACTTTTATTATAATTTATTTAATGACGTACTTGTTTTTTTCTTTAAAACTATTATGTAAAGTAATTATTCATTCACTTTTAATTTGTTTGATTGATTTGAACTTAATATATTTTTTTAAAAGAAAAATAATATTTTGAATCACATGATCATTACCTAGGAAAGTTGAATTAAAGACCTGTAAAAATGGAAAAGAGAATTATTCTCAAAAAAAAGTCATACAAATTAAAATAAATGAAAATAAAAAATCAATTAAGATAAATGAAAATAAAAAATCAAGTTAAAATTGAAAGAACTTTCTTATTTTCAAACAAAGAACATGAAAGGGAAAATTCTAGAAAAAGAATAAAAAATGCAATTGATTTGTACAAAATGCGAAAAAGAAATCTCTTGAAATAAAAAAACTATCACAAAAGTACCTCATTCATATAAATTAATTACCAAATTAAACTAATAATTGGATTAATTTAAAGATTGTGTATTGATGGATCAAGTAGCCTGCCGAACAAGTTTGGGGAAGATTTTATAGATATTAAAAATTCAAATCTCTTTGTATGGTTAAATAAAGACTTTTCTATTTCGGTATTCTCAGCTCTGTATGAGAGGAATTTCCTTATTGGCTACTATCGCATAATGTGCTTTTACTTGGTGAGTTGTTAATTAATTAGTTTTAAAAAGAAGGGATGAATTCTAACCTTACTTTGAGTCATCAAGCTAGTAAAGCGTCACTTCGAAAACAATTGTTAAAGTCATTCACTCAACTCCCTCGGTGGCTCTGCTATCACCACCTTTTTCCTGAAAAGTCAATGGTATTTTTATTTTTACCTAAATATCTATAGAACTTTCTCTAGACAAAGGTAATATTTATGTATATTCATCCTGGATTGCATCGTAGTTACGTTTTCATGAGCATTTATAGAAAATTTTCTCTCATTGCTTAGATAAGACAGACGCTTATCTTTGATTGCACTCGTAAAATTTCATTAAGTATATTATTGATTTATTATGAATCATAGGATATTTCAATTTGAGTATTTATCTCACTCACACACATTGCATAGATAAGACAAATATCAGCATACAATTCTCAATCATATTCAAAGTTAATTTTATGCAAGCATCTGTCAAAAGTTCTCACGACATAAATAAGAATAATATCTGTGTATATCTACTCTCAATTATATTTATAAAATTTTAATAAATATATAATTATTTATCATATAAATAAAAGTAATATCCCTATATATTCATTGTTCCTTATGCTCCTAAAATTTCAATGAATATATTATTGTTGGTGATTCACCGCAGGGTATTTTGATTTTGCCCACAAGCCACTCAAGCCGAATAATAAAGGAAAGAAGTCTCGGCTTTGTCTTTCTTCTGTGTTTTACTTCAAATCAGACAAATTCTCGTAGCCCCCCTCCCTCTTCTTCACTATTTCTTCTCTCAGGAAAAAAAAATCTCAAAAGGGTTTAAGCTTCTTCTTCTAGGGTTCTTCAGCAAAAATGCAGCAACAGCAGCAGCAACCACAGCCACAACCCCCAATCTTGAACTCTGCTCCTCCAATGCCTCTAAGTGCCATCACCACCGAGCAGATTCAAAAGGTATATATTTTTCCTTAATGTGTGCCTTTAATATCTGAATAACCGTACTCCAAATGATCTTCGTTTTGCGCCACTACTGAAGTCAAACATGTTAACTGGATGAAAGGGTTTCTTGGCCACGATGGTTTTTATCTGTTTTCTGATTGTCCACCGAGCCATTAATGCTATATGTTTGTAGAAAATATCAACATTTCCCTATGTGCGGGTATACTAGTATCAGAATGCTTAAAAAGAATGTTTGGTCGGTGCTTGTATCCAATTTATGTGTGCTTTCTGCAGCCAATACAGGATTGTTCTTTTTCCCCGATCCAACAGTTTGCATAATGTAATAAGGGGCAGGTGTTTGTGGATGGCCTTACTTACAAATAAATTATTATTTGTTTGTGTTGTGACACTTTATTAATCCAACTCTTTGAAGTAGTTTGTTAGATTGCACAAAACTAAGGGGGTCTACATGATATTTTGAACTACCAATGTACCTCAGTCGAATGACACGTGCGCACTTGAATATTATGTTTGGAGTGTAATATGGTCTCTCTAATACTCTGGATTTCTTCTTGATACAGTTTTTGGATGAGAACAAAAATTTGATTCTTGCCATACTGGAAAACCAGAATCTTGGAAAACTCTCAGAATGTGCCCAGTAAGTTAAAACTTAAGTACTTCCTACTTATAACATTGAGATTTATGAGCATTATTTAAATGGCATGATTAGTTTTGTGTATCTAAATATCAAGGTGACATTCTTTTGGCCATATTGTTTTCCTGTTATAACGCATCACTGCCTCTATAGAAAGAAACGTGCTCTCTTTGAAAACTATTGAATGGTAAAGAAATGGCTAGTCAGACAGAGAGGGCAA
Source organism: Solanum medicagineum (assembly GCA_026153255.1). NCBI lineage: Eukaryota > Viridiplantae > Streptophyta > Magnoliopsida > Solanales > Solanaceae > Solanum > Solanum medicagineum. Next base: position 13,739,835 of record JAPFFP010000070.1, read on the forward strand.
GAATATTATAGGTAATACCTTATTGTTCGATGATCAAGGATGTGTAGCACACACTCTTCGCTAGATAATCTCTTTTAACAGTTCAATCACGGTACTTCACATGATTTCTTTTTCCCTGATCACGAGTTTTGCAGCAGCTAGGTTTGAGGGTCTGTAGATGATAGATCTCCATAAGATAATTGGGTTTTCCAGTTGTTAAACCCTGACTGCGTTGAAGGGCCTAGAGGCAAAGGAATTTGATTAATAAATTCATGCTAGAAGCTCACACCCTTGTCATGAAACATTTGGACTATAGTTGGAAGTACTAAAGCGTGATCAGTTTGTTTAAGTAAATTGACTCTAGAGACTTTTTTTTGTAATTTTCTAATTCCAACGTTTTCTTTATAACATTTTAATATCAAAATTTCAATTCGATTCCCTTTTCCTTATAAGGAGAACTATCGCCTTTTGAATTCCAAGAACTAAATGTTTTGCTAAAAGAGGAGGTCAGCGTTGCTCTGGTTTAGAAACTGTATATTCACTCGGTAAAAGAGTGTGAGCAAGTGAGCAAATCCATGTTTAAGCTTGAAACAGAATTGGTTACACCTTGAAGTACTCGGAAATTGGCAGAGAAAGAGAATGGGTCATAACTGATGAATGAGAGTGGAAATGCAAGAAGGACAGGTGATTTCAAGCATGTTCCATGTCTGCCTGAAACTTAAGTAGGTCTGAAATGTTGGGCGTCTTGTGGGGGGCAGATGAGGAAAAGACCGAGGGACTAATGAAGCAAATGTAATGGAGAAGGCAAAAGACAGTGAACCAAGTAACAAGACTAGGAAACAGAAGCCCAAAACAAGATTGTGAACTTTAAATGTTTGAATGCAGTTTCCACACGGAAAAGAAGCTAGTAGAAAGTTAATTGCAGGGAACAAATTGCTGTTGGACTTATATCTTTTGCATAGCTTGGTGTGCTGGGAAATAGTTCTGATGATGCTATAAAATAGAAAGGGTAGATGGTTCTGGTTTATGTAGTATGTTTGCTATGATACTAGTTTCTGCATTTGTTTCATCTCTTCTCACACCCAAATGCAGATTAAATATGAAATAAATGATGGAATAGCGTGAAAATACAAAATTCAAGGTTAGATTCCTATCCCCCCAAGTTGCTTGAAATGTCTTATAGCACAAATAAACCGTAATAGGGACTTAAGGGGTTTTCTGCCTAGGTATTTTTGTAGAAGCAGGATTCTCATCACACCTGCGTGCTCACAGAAGCAGAAAACAAAACGCAGTGGCAAAGGCCACTTATCCTGGATGACTTTGTTGAAATGAAAAGACTTGCATGGAAGCGGACTCATCAATGTGGAATACCTTCCGCTTTAACGGAACTCAATGCACAGTGCACCTTCTGCAGAAGAGGTCAAGCGGAAACTTCTTTGAAGGAGTGACATTGCAGAAGCTGGGCCCGTCCACACCTTTGACTCGACAAAAGTGGGTTATGATCCCGAAAGTGACTCCATCAGGAGTCCTGAAACCAGCAACAAACCAAACTTTGAAAACATGGGATCAAGTGATCAACCCTCAAAACTCATCTGGAAGCTCCTAGTTTCGAACCAAAATTGTAAATTATCTAAGTTGTGCGGCTCTTAATTTTTGTTGCCACACCTGTGTCGACATGAGACGGATGTGGGTGCGGGGTAGCTAAAATAAAGTCCTTACTTTCTCTTGAACAAGGGAAGGGCAACATAGCATTAGCTTCAATTAAACAAGCTTAATCTTGACAAAGAAAGTTGGTAGGCCGACGTTGAACGTTTCAACTTCGCCACTGAAGAAGGCGAAGGTTGTTCCAATCAACCTATTCATTGAGTAACTCTTGGGTAAACTATTAAACTAATAAGAGTTGCATCTTCTAACTTCATTCAAGTGGCACAGAACCTTCGATTGACCATATGGCCTATTTTACCTTACTGAATTCATTCTATTGAAGCATAACGTAGAAAGCTCCTCATCTTGCGTTTCTTTGATTTGGAAGTTCTAGAATCTTGTCTATGGATATCTATAACAACGGAAAGCCTCCTACCCTAATACTATGCCATTTGTTTGAAGAAAGTTCCGTGTTGCTCACCTCTCCTCGAGGCCAAGGACGGGGTCGAACCATCATTCAATGGAGTGTTTATCCATCCATGAACATTTATTCTATATATATATATATATATATCTAGGAGATCTCTCTATACGTGTAAAAAAAAAAATTGGAATGATATGATCGGCTAGGGATTCGGTCAACGCACATCGGATACTTTGACCAATAGTCTATGGATAAATTCGGGGGAAAATTGATATTTTGATGAAAGATAAAATAGGCTTAAGACATGAGGAATGGTATAACATCATATTATAGTCCTTGTGACTTTTTCTTAGCTTTTCCTCTTGGTCAATATTCATTGCTTCATGTTTCAAGCCAAACAGAGAGAAGCTAAATATTCAAGCGGTTGTGTTCCGACCTTTGGTAGACAGTAGCAATAATCTGTAAGGAGAGTTGCTGGAAGGTCTTGAATGACTTTCTTTTTCTTTCCTGAGGGGAAGAACCAGAGAGCTTGAAAGAAGAAGTTGGGGGTCTTTGGAAAGACGACCTAGAAGATCTTTCAAAATTTAGAATATCTTTATAGCTCTATTTTATAATTTTGAATTTTTCAGCTGAACTCCAGCAGCCGTATCCATACCTGGATCCATATTCCCAAATCTTAAAATTAAGATTTTTGCCGAATCCAACCCTCGGGTTCACATCCTCATCGGATGCTTGCACTCGAGTCCAAGCAACTTAGCTGACCACCCCTAAAATGTGTTTCAAAAACTATTGTAATTATCAAATCACCAATCTAAGATCGTCTTGACCAAATATTAAATGTGATCAACCCAAAATTTCCAAATTGACTAGAATATCAACCAGTGGTATATATTACTCCCGAGCGTCCCAGGATCCATGCAGAATACCTAACCAAGACATATATCATCCTCTAGACCCAATGGAAACGACAAAACCCACTCCCAAGCTCGTTAACCCAAAATATCGATTTTGGTCAAACTTTGTGAATTCTACACTTCCAAACTCCTGAGCCCAAATTTTGCCTGCACAGGGAAAGATCTCAATAGGTCTAGGGCGGGGGGCAAGCTCCACTACAGTGCGGGGGGAAGAAATAGGCGTGGGGAAGAGTCTGCAACAAAATAAATTGAATTGAAAGAGAAGCTCGGCAAGCCTATTGATTCAAGCAAGTCCTTCGGCAAGCCTATCGATTCAAGCAAGTCCTTCGGCAAGCCTATCGGTTCAAGCAAGTCCTTCGGCAAACCTATCGATTCAAGCAAGTCCGGCTAATTTAGGCACCGCCTTCCAGACTTCTAAAAGCAGGTGGTTTTAAATCCAGAGCCCTATTTTGGTTATAGAGTGATCACTTATAGATTAATTTCACCCTTAGCAGGATGAAGCTACGACAAGGGTCAAATTGGAGAAAAGAGCTAAGAAAATTTTTACTTTCAAAGTGAGAAAATTGATAAGAGGAAAAAATATTTATGCCCTAGATACTATTGTAGGAGTACAATTGTGAAAGTTGTTGGAGGAATATATTTCAGGCATCCAGACTTGAACCTGAAGTTTAATATAGAAGAAACAGCAGTGTGTGAACAGATAGCTAGAGTATCAATAGCATAGAGGAAATATATTCTGCACAATATAGTTTATCTAGTCTTGCATGATGTTGCTGTATGAGGAAATTAATTAAATTGCCCCAAGTTTGATTAGACCACTCAATTAAGTAGGTCATTCATCTTTCTAGTGAAAGTATTCATGAAGTCCAAAATGACTTAAATATGAATGAAATTGAGAATAGAAATTTAGTGATTCTGAAATGCCCTTGTGATTTGTAATCACTACTGTTTGTGTAGTTCTACATGTTAGAAAGTACATTTTGTGATCTTGTTCAATAATGAGTCTTTTCATGAGACTTATTTAGAAGTTGTTTGTTGCATGTTTAGAAGGGGCACACTTTGCCCTTCTTGAAGTCAATCAGGACAAACCATGTTGTGTCACTAACAGAAGTATAATTGCATAATCACTTCCTATATTATGGACTCTGTTTACTTTGCATCGTCAATCTCATGGCACGGTACTGTTTTATACTTTTAGAAGTAACTTTTATGTCATAGGTATCAAGCCATGCTTCAGAAGAATTTGATGTATTTAGCTGCTATTGCTGATGCCCAACCACAACAATCAGCGGCAACCTCACAGGTGGATTTGATGATTGATTCAGTGTTTCTTGTGAATTTACTTGTCTTTCCCTAATATATAAGTAGTTGCAGGCTCCATCTACTCCCCAAGTTGGAAACCAGATGCAGCAAACTCAGGCTGCACTGCAACAGCAACAAGGGGTCGCTGTTTCCAAACTGCCTTTCCAACTCAATGCCCTTCCATCCCAGGAGCAGCAACAGCAAATGCTCCAGTTTCAGCAGCAGCAACAATTCCAAGGCCAATATGGCTTTGGACCTACTGCCAACAACGCAATGCGTCAACTTATGCAACCTGGACTAAGCAGCTCAGGAAATCTGGATGTACGTGGAAATAAGCAAGGCAGCTTAGAAGGTAATCCTAGTGATGGCCTTGGAAAATCAGCTGGAAGACATGTTAATGGCGAGAGGGAGTAGACTTCTAAATTTTTTTTTCTTAAAATTGTTATGCACCCTTTCATCGGTGTAGGTATGTTTGATAAGGCTGCTTTAAACTGAGGAACACCTAAAATTCTGTTATCAAAAGCAACTCGTGGCAAAGCTTTGTTATAGTTTTTACAATCTTGACCTATTGGCATCAAGTTTACCTTCCACAGGCATGTGTTTAGTTGAAATACCCCCCACCCGCACCCCCACCGCCCTACTCCTCCAGTCCAAGCTGCTCTTTTTGCATGGCCAAGATAAGTTTTAGCATCATGGGTCACTGTGGCTTGTGGAAGTGACTCTTTATATGTTTTCCATGAGTTTCAAAAGGAGCCAGCAAGGCTTCAGACCTAATACTACAACTTGCCTTTGTGTAGTAGACATTGTGAACTACACTCTTAACCATCACTTTTATCATAATTTTATATGGGGCTGTCTGATTGGGCGTAATGACCAAGAATCAAAGTTGATTTGCATTAAAAAATGTGGCCAATCTAGCAAGTTTTTAAATAGTTGTGCCCAATTTATTTTGGTTACAAAATGTTGAAATACCATATGATGATTCAAGGTGACATGTGTTCTTGTTACTGAAGAGAACTATTCCGTACCCATTCGATATGCGATCATGAGAAAAATTTTAAATGTTTTTATCATATAAAGTTAATCCTGACTAACCAAATATAAAGATATGTGGTCATCTTTAGTCTAGAATCATTATTCCTTCGTTCCGTTGAACTAATGTCATTCCTACAAAAGCATGATATGTGGGTTAAGCGTGCATTATGAGTTTAAAGTTTGCAGGGGATTGTAAAATTTGATATTGAAACCGAGATGGATAGATAAGCGAGTTCCTTACTAGTTGAGTTTTGTACCTTGCATCTGTTGGTCCTTGAAAATTTAACGGAAAAAAATTATAATTGATATTGAATTTAACGTAAAATTTAAGATACTTTTTCAGCAATGGTGAAAGAAAAAGTTAAAATTGTCATTGTAAATAGCTTTTTCTCTTTTTTTTTCTTCCAAAAATAGTGAATTAGGACCATCTAAGAAATGTATCCCACCATACTTTTAATTAACAATGCATACTTTCCTTAAATTTTATTCCTATCAGTATGATAGAGCAAATAATGAATTTATTGGTAATATATTAGTCCTTTCAATTTTTAATTAATGTAACATGAAAATCAATTGGTATTTTAACTTTAACGAATATTATGAGTTCATTTATGTCAAGCATAACTTTGCAAACTTTTTATAGCAATTAAATGAGATCTAAGTGTCATTGTACAAATATAATATCACCTGAACATATTGGTCCTCCAAATTCTTGTTTTACGCTGGAAGGACACAACTCATCAAGTCTTCTATTTGCTACACAAATATATTGGTCCCACATTTTTGTTATACCAAAAAAGATTATCCAGGTGTTGAATCATTATGCAGAAGGTTCCTATGGACTGGTAGTGTTGATATATCCAAAAAAGCTTTAATTGCTTGGGATATACTATGCCAACCCAAATCAGCAGGGGTCTGAATATACTGAATGTCTCTACATGGAAGGTAGCACTGTGCAAGCTCTTATGGAATGTATGTCAAAAAAAGGATAAAAATATGGATGATCTGGATACACACATACTATGGGCAACACGGCAGCATATAGGGGGTACAACCTAAACAAGCTTCATGAATGGTCCAAAAGATCCTAAAGGCTTACACATACTTTATAGAGGCTGATATACATGAGGATGAAGTCTTGAGCCTGCGATCCTACTCAATTAGTAAAATATATAAACAAATACGAGAGCTTAACAAAGTTGAATGGCAGAGGCTGGTGCGGTATAACTGTGGAGCTCCAAAATGGAAGTTTATCTTGTTCTTGGCATTGCATCGAAGATTACTTACAAAGGCAAGGTTAGCAATTGAATCAACGACCTGTTCTTTGTGCGATCAAGAAAAGGAGAACATAGATCATTTATTCTTTGTATGCCTGTATGTTTCCATTATTTGGACGAAACTTCTTGGTTTGGCAAAGCATATATCCGAGAAGTTTGAATTGACAAAATGAAGTTAACCGGGCACTAGCACGTATGAAAGGGAAGAATAGCAAGGCCCAAGGCCCAAATCTACCGCATGACATTAACTAGTAGTGTGTACTATGGATGATAAGAGAGGAACTACAGACTAATTCAGGGGAAGGCATGGAATGCAAAAGTAATTATCAAACTCATCATTTAGGATGTTCATGAACGAGGTTATATTTATCCTAAACTGACATATCAATTAAGAGACTTGAATATGTACTCCTGAAGAATCAATTTACAAAGAGATTAAGCAAGTATTTGCTGAAAAAAAGCTTGGGCTATTTGTCCAAACTTGTTTTTTCTTGATTTGTAAAGAGTTACTTGATAAATAAACTATTTTACTTACCAAAAAGAAAAAATATCACCTCGCAAAACTTTCAAATGCTGCCACTAGGAAAATTCAACTCACATATCTAAGAGCACCAACCATGATACTTTCAGACACGTTGCCATTGTAACTGATCAATTCAATCCATTTTAATCAACCCACGAATAGCCCAACCTGTCTTTCTTAAAACCTTGGTCATGCAGATCATCACATTTTTCTAAACGTTAAAATTCGACAAGATGCAATTTGCAAATCAAAGCCATTGTGCGCAATTTAAGTGTACATTCCCAGTAATATGATCAGTCGCCATTGAAGCAGCTAGATTCCCAACAAAATGGAGGATGCATACTTAGATGAACAATTTTTTCCACTTGATATGTGAAAGGAAACATTACAGTACATTCCAATTTGAATTAAATAAAATTTACCCCTCTGGATAATTTCAAATGTAAATGATCAGCCATACTCATCAGCATCCATCTGTCCTGCCACACCTACCTATCAGCATCCAAAATGGCCTTCCACATCCATCAGCATCCAATATATGTCCAGCCATACTCGTCACCATCCAATATCTGCCCTGCCATGCCCAAACATGACTTGTTAATCACCAAATAAACTGAAGGAACCAACGCAAGAAGCAGCACTTGAACAGTAAACCTTTAGTAGGAAACCTCACTCAAAAGTAACATCCGCACCAAAGCTTTAAGTTTGTGTGAGCTTTTTATTATTTTATTAAAACTTTAAAGCGTTCAGAATCGATACCAAGTCAAATATGCAGACAAACCCATGTAGGGGTATCCAATGGGCGGGTTGGGCTGAAATTGGGAGGTTAAAATGGGCTGCATTAAATATCGGGTTGGATCTTGACCCGCCCAAATGTACTTTGGGTTCAAATGGTCTAAAATTCGGATTGGGTTCAAATGGGCTAGAATTCGGGTTGGATCATGACCCACCCAATTTAAGACTAACATTGAACATACAAAACAAATGATACATTGAGCTAAAGTGAGAATCTTATTGGGCTCAGCTCAAAATTATTTTATAATGGGTTGAATTGTATTGGACTGAAAATTAGCCCAATTCTAAATCATATGAACCTAACCCATAAAATTATGGCGGGTTGCTTATGTTTGGTCTTATTTTGCCACCTCAAAACCCATGGATTGAGCAGGCAACCGCTCAGAGATCTAAAAATATAAATAAAACATTGGGTGTGTTTGGTACGAAGGAAATGTTTTCCTGAAGAATATTTTCTAAGAAAGTGGGTTCCCTACCTTTTTTTTTTTTTTGCAAGTGTATAAGCAAACTATCATCCTAAAAGCATTTGTATGTATAATATACACAAATACAGAGGGAGGTGGGTGTGGAATGGGGAGATGAGGGAGAAGATGAGGTGTGTTCGAAAGTGGGGAGGACAAAGGAGGAGCATTTTCCTCAATTTTAAGGAGCTTGTTTTCCTGAAAAAAACATTTGACCAACTGAACATGGAAAAATTGGAAAACATTCCTACATACCGAACACACCCATTGTCCAATATTTTCATTAACACTTACTATCTTCTAGAACCCGATGAAATCCCAGCATTCCTGAAAACATTAAAAAAAAAAAAAAATTGGTATGAGGTTCTCCTAATGTTGGCACTGGAAAACAAAACCACAGCTCTTTGAATTTCAAAACATGATGATGATACCTGCCCTGTCTACCCACTAAATTTGTGCCAGATCTGCCATGAGATGAAACCTTGTTTTGTGAACTACCCATGTCATTTTTGTCAGCACTAGCTCCATTTCCGAGGCTCAATTGTACAGATGAGGCAGCTCTAGATTCAGATGCATTTAGCTCCAACTGGTCTCTCGGCTTTGTCAAAATTTTTACATTTGAGATGCCCCCAGTAATGTTGAAAGAGGTACCATTAGAAATCTGGCTTTGAAGGTTGTCACTAGAATTTGCAGGTCTGGCAACAGCATAGTCTTTGAAAACAGCATTCTCAGATGTTGGTTCAACTGATGGCAACCTCTTCAAACGGTGATTTTGTGGCATAGGGGTGACAGCAATAGGAGGCAAAAGAGAGGAGTATGACGAAGGCGCTGCAGCTGCAGCTGCAGCAGCCACTTTAGCAGCTGCAGCTGTGGCTGCTATAATTTCTTGAGCACCTCCGCGAAGTTGAATGAAGTCTCCATCAATTACAAATAACTAAATATGGTAGAAAGATTAAATTAGTTATTGACAAAACACCAGCTCATTCCAATCCACTAAACAAAACATAAAGGTATACATACTTCTGGATGGTTTTCCACAAACTCATCAAGTTTTCCATACTTCTTTTTATAGTCATGCCAATGCAAGGGGGCAAGCATTTTACCAAGTCTATTAGGAAGCTGCAAATCAGGCTATGCATTAGTTACTGAAATCATAAGTAGACCTGGACTAGAAGAAGTGACAGAATCCAAAAACAGCTTTTACACTATTTAAGTAGCACTAACCGTAGAACTAATCCTGATTCTACCACCAGAACCAGGAGGAATTGTACGGACTATGCAAGCCAGCAATGCCTTTTCGTCCAGGAGATTAACCTCTGCTGATTTACCAACTGCATATGCATTCTTCTGTCCTCCAGCAATATATGGTTCTGCCAAAACAGCACCTGACACAGTATCCGTTACTGACTCGGTTGAATTATGCACATTATTTGGAACTTCGGCTGATGATTTATCAGCATTCGGACTAAATTCTCCCATTCTCAACCCTTGAGACTCTAGAATGTAATTAGCTGAAGAGTTGACATTGTTCACCTGCAGCATTGGCAATGAGTGAAAGATGATTTTGCTTATTCAGACCATTTAAATACCACCACCATCACCCACAACCCATGAGCCAAACATAAACAACACAAACACAAGTAGCAACAAAAAATAATTGGGATGGCTTCCCTTTCAGAGTAGTACCTCTGTCTCATTGTTATGTTCATGAGAATCCAATCTTAAAGCACCATTGAATTGTGAAGAGATCTGATGCAAAGTCTGATGTGTCTGTACACCTGTGAGGTAATTCTTATCCACAGATTGAAGTTCCTACAAAAGCATGGTAGATCAAGAAACTACGCATACAAAACAGGAGAAAAATGCAGGTAACTGCAAGCAAGAGATGTCGGGTGCTCAACCTGTCCGTCTTCACTTGAAGCTTGAACCACTGGATCCTGAGTTTCAATTCCTTGGTTCACGTTGAGAAGAGTTTGTCCATCGACAGTTGTTTCATGATCATACTGAGAATCTGATCTTGGCAAGGTTGACTGAGGTTGCATAGAGTACTGGTTGTGACTAGAGATCTGTGAACCCTCTGGCGCAGCCTTGAAAACCATAAGATTAACAATTTATCTTTACAGCGTAAGCAAGAGTAACAAGGAGAACCAGACCAAGTTCTCTATTTTACCTGTTGGTTTGGCCAATGCTGAAGAGACGATACTGCTGTTACTGAGTGAAAATGTCCAACATGTGATTGAGGAACATGTGAGGGTAAAGGAGGAGGAATTCCCTGTTGATGCATTACATATGGATGCAGAGCAGCAATTTGTCCCGGTGGAAGGTAGGTTGTCATTCCAAGCAAGGACGAAGGAGCAACTGGCATACCATGTACATGATCTGACTGGTGGAACCCAAGAAATAAGAATATTAAATGTTGTGAGCATAGAAGCAAGGACAAACAAAAGAGACTTAGAACGATTTTCCTTCTCTTTTTTGTTTATTTATGAAAGTGCAGGTGGGATTAGGTTAATTCTAGCCATTTAGTGTCACCACATTCATAGTCAGCAGCAGCTCCAGATAACATCCAAATATTGTGTTACATAGCTTTTATTTAAACACAAACCCTTCACAAAATTCGAGGATAAAAGCTATATTAAGCTAGCTAACAAGAAACGTTGATAAAGATTTGCTCTCTTTTCTGAAGCTAATTAAGCAAGCCTCGATATACAGGGTTACACCTGTCATGAGTATCCATTGACCAATTAGCAAAGCTACCTACATACTAGGCATAATTCATGGTTCAATTATATAAAAAGGCATCAAACTTAGCTATTGATAAGTTGCAAGTTTTATGAGAATGAGGACTTTGACATTCTATTCATCTAATCAAATTTTTTAGCTCTTTTGCAGCCTTGGGTGGAATTTTACACAGAAGATGCAAAAATCCTATGTGTTCATACAGCAAAAGAAATGATGGAATCAAAGGCCAATTTCAGACCATAAATGACAGAAAACCACACAAGGCCCTTGCAAAATACTTCTACAGAAAATCATCAGGCACTTACCGATCTCTTATTTACAGTGCCTATAACATTGATATAATCAACATGGTACTAGTCTACTAGAAAATGCAGCTCTCATCCACAAAACAATGTGAACGGGACGGTAATTTGTACCTGAGTTGTCACATTCCCAGTTGAAGCAAAAGAAGGAGCATTTTCGACAGTTCCATTTTGTAGGCCTATGGAACTTTCACCAGGTGTACTGCTTCCACTAGCATTAAGTTGGCTTCCATTGCTCTGCCCAAGATGACTAGAATCTTTAGAATTCAGATTGGAGACTTGTGAACCGTCAGAGTAAGCTCCCCCTCTTGCCTCAGCCAATTCAAGTTGGAGCTGTTGCATGTGCATATGCAAGCGCTCCATCTCACCGAACTAATAGGAAAAAAGAAAAGAAATCTTGTCAGCAGAAGGAACTGCAATATATTCAGCACCTAAATCACTCCAATTAGGATCATAAAGTCATATTAGGACCATATAATACAATCAAGGTTATTCCTAGTTAGAACAGGTGAATTAACTAAGGTCGATGAATCATCCATCGCTGAAGCACCTGTCTTTGATAGGCAAGCCAAAGTTGGTTGTATTGTTCTGTGCGCTCCCGTAATTCACCTTGCTGCACAGCATCGAATTCCTGAACACGAGCTATCCAAGCCTGGGCCTCCCTTATTTGTTCATCTTTGAACAGGATTGTTTCCTGAGCTATCCTATTCTGAAAAATCACAGTGGTGACAGCTAGTCAGAAGATGAAATACAATTTAAAGAGGTCAAAAATGACATTATAACCATGATTTTCTTATGCTGCAACAACTGAGAAGGCTCCAACCGAAAATAAAAAAATTTTAAAATGGAGACAACAGAACTCCAGCATTTTTGAGTAAAAGAAAACAAAAGGAACACACAAAAAATGTTTACAAACCATTAACAAAGTTCTACACATAGTCTACCATAGCAAGTGGCCTGAACATTCAAGTAATATAGAGGTGAAGAAAGGTTGCAGATCCCCCAGCCTAGCACAAATCAAAGAAGCTGCAATACTGAACTTAAGTTAAAAACCCCATGAGATGAAGTTCAAAAGGTCGACTGAACTTCATGTTTATTGATGATGGTTTTAGAATAACAAGAATTTCAGGATGCCTGTTCTCCCAAAGTTAAAATCATTCTTTCATGGAGTCATGGTCAATTTCGTGTAATATTAACTACCTTGAAATTCCTTATTTTTAATGTCCCTTTTGAATGGAATCTTCACTGGCACAGCCAAAATAATATTCGGTCAAGTTTGCTAACTGTGACAAAAAATTTCATATCAAAAAAAAAAAACAGTTCTTTGTTTATGAAAATGAAAATATGCTTGGAAAAATATTGAACATGAAAAAAGAACACTTCAATCAAAGCTGAAGAAGAACTTGAAGAAAACAGTATTTCGAAGTTGAATTAATGTTTATGGAACTGTATTTTCTCACCACACAAATCTCCTGAAGACCTTAGCTAGTTTAGTTGAGTTAATGTATATTCTATGATTTTTTTTTTTTTTAGGTGAGGCTCGCATTGAGAAACAGCATCGATATGATGCATATTCTATGATTCAATGTATGAACTTCAACTAATACTACACTTCACTTGCCAAACAAGTTTGATTATTTTAATCCCAGTTAAACCACCATGTTTGGTCAACTGAACATAACGACAACCAGAGTTTATGCTAAATTACACAAACCATCCATGGATACAACCAACAACATACCTAGTAGAATCCCACAAGGGGGGTATGGGGACACAAACCATGGATAATATTCACAAAAACAATAGAGCCATGCACACAATGAGGGGCAAAGATGAAACACTATTAATATCATCAAAAGAAAAACACAAGTCTTCGTTACAAATTTAAAAAGTAAGGAATCAAAAGGGAAAAAATCATCATCATCCCTGAGTCTAAAAGAGGAAAATGTACCTGTTCCTGCAGTTCGATGTACTGACGCTCCTTTTCTTGAATATGCTCTTGGAGGTCATGAATTTGTTTAATATGCTGAGCTCTTTCTGCTTCAGAGTTGTCCCTCTCTCTCCTAAAAAATGATAGGTTTTATTCTGATTATGAGATTGATATTACAATGTTATGCCAAATTCAAAGGGCAGATGTAAAAATCATTTTTAAACTTCAATTATTGAGCTAGACAGAACGAGAGCAGATAACTTGAGTACCAAAAATATAAGACAAACACAATACGAAAAAAGTAGAAGTTGTTCCTATTTGCACAAAATAAATAGCAACCTGTAAGTTTGTAGTTCTTTACTCTGTTCTCTAAGGAGATCCTCTTTTGCCCATGCCTGGTAAATGAATGAAAAGGTAGATTAAATAGAACATCAGCTACACTCCAAAAGAATCAAAAAATAAAATATATGAGCTAGAATGATCAACCAACCGCTTCATGGTCCAGTCTAATTGCATTGAGTTCCCTTTCTTTCTCTTCCATTCTCCTCTCCAACTCATAATTCCTCTGGTCCCTTTCATGTATTTGGTCCTTAAAAAGCATTAAACCAATAACTTGATCAGTAAACCCATTAATGTCCTGAGCAACAGTCAAAAAATTTATCAAAGACTGTGCATCTCCGAAATTAGTCGGAGCTCTAAGAGACTCAGACAGCCGGTGCAAATCAAAAAAAAAAAAAACAGTCAAAAAATTTAGCAAAGACTGTAGAACCTGAAGCTTAACATTGGCAGTAGCATGTTCTTTTATCTGAGCATCAAAACTATTTCGCATTTCCATTATCTCTGATCTTGCAATGAGCTGAGCTCGTAGTTCAACCTCCATCTGGTGCAACTCTTCTTTTTGTTTTACCACACTAAGTAGTCTCTGTTGCAGAATATCATTGTTTGAACTTCCATCAATAGTGATTGAACAGAAGTCCACATCAACCGGCTCTCTCCCTTGCTGCAACTTTGTCAAAACCAAATCACCTTCATTATACTCACGTTCAGGTTACAAATCATAAGGCAACTACTTCTTCTAATTTTTCTAAGCTTATCATAACGTTTTCTCTTGATTTAAATTCGTTACCTCATATATCAATCTCTCATCTGATTGACCTAATCTGGACCGTTCCGATTCCTACATTTGATACATCGACAAAAGGTGTAAAATGAAACCGACAACGAAAACACAACGTCTAGATCAGAAACAAAGGCAATGCGAAAAGGATTTTTCATCATCGATAAGTTACCTCACTGCTGGAATTCCGAACCGACTGCTCAGAGACAGCACGCCACTCTTTGCGAGCAGCCTGAGACGATGATACAGGAAGAGAAACACCGCGTGCAGCGGCGACACCAGCCGCTGCCGAAGCCTCCATGTCGGTACGATTCGGTTCTCCAACTCCTACCGCTTCACTCAAAACCCTAAAACGGAAAAACAAAGGTAAAATCGACCAAGACGATGCAAAGTGGAGGTGCGAACGAAACCCTAGAGTAAGAAAGAGCAAAAATGGAGGTCAAAGAAAGTTTGAATCAAGAAGGGATATTGGATGATAGAAATGGGAATGGGAGGGAGAGATGGAGCACAGTGAGAATAAAATGTTGTACCTTGGAGCAGCGGAGGGGTTTTTGGGAAAGAAAGGGGTTTTGAAGAGGACTAAAAAGTAAAAAGAGAAAAGTCTTGATGACTGAAATACTCAAATACTGTGCTCTAGTGAGTGGGAGAGAGAATTTTTTGTCTTTATTATCAATGGGGAGGGGATACAAGGACATTTTTTTCATTTCATTCAAATAAAATCAGTATTAGAGTTCATTCTTGGTGCAATCTCGTCTTAATTTAAAAGTGTTTTTCACTCGAATTTGACTCCATTGTATATATTTTTACCAGAAAAAATTACATCTTATCATATTATCTAAAATTCTTTATCATTTAAAAAAATTATAAATATTTTTGCTCTCTCGTATTTTTGAATACATCACTATACGTGGTGTATATATCACTTTACATGATGGACACATCATTTTACACAATGTATCGCTTTATGTGATATATCAAGACATACCTAATATATCTGAATTCAATCAAAATTAAGGATCTTTTGTATTTTAAAAAATAATAAAGATGAAAAATAATTAGCTCTATGAATATATGCAAGTGTCTTTTCTTATTTCTATACTACTTCAATAAACTTTTTATAAAGTGAATGACTTTCATACTTGACCATCTTAGTATGAAATCAAATTGATTCTGAAAAATAGATACATCCCTTTTTTATGCATCTCAACCATTACTTATCAATATTTTAGTGTGACTTGCTAGTTTAGTACTCCTATAATATTACAAATTTGAATATCACATTTATTTTTGTATAAAAAAAGTCATTAAATTCCACCTTCTTAGGATATTTTATTTTTATTCTAAAAATAGCATTAAGCAATTCAATTATCCACTCGATATCTATTTTATTTGTGTGATCACAAAAAAAATATTAAAATAAAGTTAGTGATGTGATTACAAATCTGTTTAGCTTTTTATTTGTTGTTGTTTTTTTAAAAGATTTTTCGTGATTCAAAGGACAAATAGTAATGTATTTCTCAAACAAAGGATGATTTGAATCATTTTAAAATTTACTTGATGTTCATGTAAGAAGCATTTGTGGATCTTTTAAAAGTATTTGATTGTCAAGAAGAGTTCGAACATGTCACACCCCAGGAAGGTATCCTTGGCGTGGTCGGAACTCGAAAAATCATTTCTGGTCCCCAAGCGAACCACTTGACCTCATCACATTCATTCAATCACAATCTAACCACGGAAAACACCAACAATCAAGAATAACTCGATAGGAATAAATAACTCAATCAACAATCAAAACAATTGAATAAGACTAGCACGAAAGAAACTAACCAAAAATAATATTCAATCACAACTCGACACAATCTAATCTATGAAGCCTCTATCCATGTGTATAAGTGGTACCAATGACATGTCCATAACTATCACAAATCAAAATAAAAAGGGTTAAGCTCAAAGCTAGGAGAGAAATGTGGTATCCTGTGAAAGCAAAGGAGGACTCAATAATCAGTGAATACGAATGAGTCCTTAATGGTGCGCATGTTGTTAACCTCTAGTACTTGTCTCTACATCATGAAAAGATGCAGGCCCAAATGGACATCAGTACATAAAATATACGAGTATGTAATATGGCACAAGGAAACACGCATCAGGGAAGAACAACATCAACTTAGATAACCTCAATCAGGAAGACAAGAACTCAATCAAGTGTCATAAGTTTAACGTAAGAACAAGGTTTATACAATGACTAATCATATGCAATCCAATCCATTCAGTTAGAGTACTATCAGGGCCTATACGAGAGTTTCTCTAACCGACAACCTTCATCTATGAGTTGGTGATGATACAATAAAGCGATATCGTTATTGCATCTATCTAATACCTTGTCAAAGTAAAGGACATCTCATTAGTGGATCCACAATCAATAACATCAACTCCTCTTTGGAGACAATAGGAAAACCTCCAATTTACGATTCGATTCTTTCCTACATTGACTACATAGTTACTGAGTTTGAGTTGATATTTACTCTCACTTAATTCAGTGCTCAATATTATACCAAGACTCAACATGCTCATAACACCTCAATCCCTTCGATTATCTCGTTCAATTAATCTCTTTGAAAATTGTCAAACTCAATTCGTCACATTAACTATCAACTATTTTGTTAGAAACATTTGTTTTAGAATCGATTCATGACTCATCAAGACTCTCTATCATCCATCATTAAAATTCAAGATATTCAGGTACAAAAATAGAATTAAAACATTTATAATTTTTGTAGACTTCTAAGGCTCAAATCACACTCATGTATACCTATTCAGTGCAATGTATAAGAAATCGAGAATTTGGTCCAGCGGTCACGTGGAAAAATAAATTCATCTATTACAAGTGTTTAATTCATAAAAACTATCATTCACGCAAAATTATATAGGAATACACTACGACTTAAGTAAAACTTTTGAGAAACATCTATAGAAAGCTCAATTCAATCAATCCTATACATGGTGCATAGGAAAGAACAAAATTCATGCCTTAGTTAGCCTTACATACCTGGTGGAGAAAAACTCCTCGAAGAAACCTTTGGTTGAACTTAAAGATGAAGAACCTTAGCTTCTTCTTTGAAAGTAAAAATTTTGGTAGTATTTTTCAAAAGTTTATACGTTAATGGGAGATTGTTAGGTTATAGGATGAGCTTAGAAAAATTAATTAAGTTTAAAAAGTCAAAAATATCATTTTGTGGAAGTCAAATAATCGTCAAAATAAAAAAAAAAAAAAACTCCGACCTTTTAATGAGTTTTATCAGCAAAATTGGAGGTCTAAGCGTCCTATTGCCGAACCATTAAGCATTTCTTTTGTTACAGTTTTTAAGGTTTCTCGGAGCATTCGATGGTCACATTCGTCGAATCACTGAATGCATTTGGTGGATCGTTGAATTTTATAGCTCAAACATGTTTCAGTAAAAAGGTCATAGCTTTTTACTTCGAACTTCAAGTAAGGAGAAATTGGATTCGTTGGAAAGATAATTCAATGACCTTTAATTTGATAGGTTTATGAGTTACCTAGTTATGAGTCACCTAACTCATGATGTTCTGAGAGATATAACCATTTGAAGTTGATCCTTCTATGAGCTCATACCAAAACTTAATCGGTAGAAATGTTTTGAACTTGACTTAACCTTGGATATCCCTTATGATCTTAAACCATACCAACACACTTTGATTACTTAGGAAAAGACCTTAACATACATCCACAACTTTGAAGTTATTGGATCACCTAACTTCATATAATCTCATATTAAAACTCAATTGGTATAGAAGTTTTGATCTCAACTTTGTGTTAAGGAATTCTTGTGACCTTTATTCATCTCAAATTTGTTATTATCTTGTAGAATAGACTTAACACCTATATTCAGGGTTAGAGTCACTTGGTATGATCTCATAGGCGATCGAGGAAAGTTCAGATCTTAGCTTAAGAATTTTCAAATTGTTATATTGAGAGAGTAAATTAAAGATTTCAAATATATGGTAAGTTAGAGTCTCCTAAATTAATGGGAAACAAAATTTATTCAACAGACTTTTAATTTTTAAATAATATTTTTGTTCCCTTTTTTTCTTATTTTTGATGGATTATTTTAATTTTTTTAATATCAAATTGTTATAGATTGTTACAATTCCAATGCTATAAGTTGAAAGTTAAGCAATCATGTTCGGATTTGAAATTACTAATCTAATATTTGTTATTTCAAAAAAAATCTCTAATTTTTACTAGGGCAAATTTCATTAATATAAAAAAAAAATTAAGAAAAATAGCTCATTTTTTTCTTTTACAAAGAAAAAACAGCCAAAATTTGGTCCAATTATTAAGCCCAAAATCGGCCCACCTACTGAACTCAAAATCAGCCCAGCTACTGAATTCAAAATCAACCCAATGCATTAGGGCCTTCTTTTTTTTTCTTTTTTTTTTTTACTTTTTTTCCTTTCCTTTTTTATTTGTCCTTCAGTATTAATTTTTTTAAAAATAAACTTTTTTTAAACATTTTTACTGCATTTTTAAAATTAAGTTTTTTCAATGATCATTATTGAGTATATGTAATATATTGATATTGTACAAATATTTATGTGATGTATATGCACTGTATCAATATTGTATAAATCGTGTATTAGTATGCACCAATATTATATAAATAGTATGTAAACATATATTGATATTGTATAAATTATATATAAATGTGTGTTGATATATATAGGTATGTAATGTATCAACATTATGTACATGGTGCATACTTGTATATCGTATTGTATAAATAATTATGTAAGCATCGATATCGATATTTATTTGACTATCATACATTCTCACCTTTATCATAATTTTATCATCATCATCTCTTTCAATTTTTACTTTTCTCTTATTAGACTCCAAATTTTTACCAAACTTTTTTTAAATATATATATTTTTTTTAACCAAACAGGAAAGAAACAAAACCAAAAAACTGCAACAAGTACATATACAATGTAAATTTTTAACATTTCCCTTTAAAAAATGTCATCATTAAACATATGCTACATGTACTAACTATATCATAAGGATAAATTTTAATGTTTTGAGAAATATTTCTTTTTTATAAATATAAATACAAGAATTATATCTCCAAACAACAAGGAATCCTTCATCAGTGGTTACATTCCATTTAGGAATGTAACGATGTAGGGATCCATATGTAAACATAGTATCTATTTAGATAGGCCCGAATGGCCCCTTCTCATTATG
>JAPFFP010000070.1:13777625-13804043 GCA_026153255.1 Solanum medicagineum
GTGGTAAGGTCTGCGTACATTCTACCCTCCCCAGACCCCACTTGTGGAATTTTACTGGGTATGTTGTTGTTGTTGTTATCTTTATATCAGGAAATCATTGAGAGTTTGAGATAGGGTCACTCTGTTCTTAATTAAAAGTGTGGGCATGTTGAATAAAGACCATTATGTGCTATGAATTAAACCTTTGCCTTGTAAAGCGTCAATTTTTACTTAAAGAGTAGTTAATGATATCAGATTTGAACTATAGGGCAGAATCATCTATTGGTCAAGAAATTCATACGAAATCGTTTCAACAAAAATACTATTGTACTTGATTAAATAATTTTTTATGTATATATAGTACTTGAACCCCTAAATCAAAATTCTGACTCTCAGTTGAAGAAAAATAAAACTCCCATCTAATATATTACAACCTTGCATTATTTTTCCTATCTAGAACAAATTTCTTCTAGAAAACATTTAAACAAGAGCAAAATCTATTAAGAGTGATCCATGTAACTCCAACATCCAATTTATACGAGCTACAAATTTTTGTTAAGAGATCATAAATACAAGATAAAAGAATAAGAGTGATATACACTTTACTCTTCTGGTACCCCAATTATTAAATCACAATGACTACATGTTGATCTCTGTTATAAACAAAACCTTCACTAGGTGAAATTCCTAATATCAAATAGTTATGTCAAACCAAAAAAACAAGGAAACAACTGAATTACATCATCTCCCACCTAAGCAGTAATGGAGGCCTAGAATATTGGATAACATACCCAAACAAAAGCTGACATGAAATCAAAAGTGGAAAGCCACAAAAATTTTGAAAACTAAGTATGAACAAACCAAGGCCATAATTTAAAAGATTTTTAGTGATGTCAAATTGACACTAAAGAAAGGTACAAAACTAAATTTGCCATAAGGTGGGGGGGTCCTTTCTTCCCTTCCCTTCACACCAAAAACATCGACCACTCAATACTCTTAAAACACCGCGCAGACAAAGCAACAATAACATGTTCGATTTTCAATAGACACTCGATTCAAATGGAATAAAATTTGCGCTCATCATATTATGCATATCTATCAAGAATCATCGAACAAGAAGCTTATTGAGTACTAAAGGCCAAATTCTATAACAGAATTTCTTTTCAAGCAAATAACTGAACTTTCTAGAACCATAATATCTCTTTTTCTTTTTAATAGTAACAGATTAAAAATAGAAATTCAGAAACATGAAAAAGAAAGAAAAAGAAAATCTGTATTATGTACATGAACATCTAAGAACAGAGCATCGAAAAAAAGACTCAAAACAAGAAATTTACATCATTGTAAGCATTGACAATTATGAGTTCAAAAAAGAAAAAAAGAAACTGTAACTACCAAGATATGGAACTATAGAAAGAAGAAAAAAAGATCAGGCCTTGAAGCACCATGAATGATGATGATGATGATGGTTATGGAGATTTTCCTTAGCAATCAATCCCTGAACATAGCGAAATTGTTCAACATGACAAGGGATATTAATTGGTCCTTTATGATCGAATCCGAATTCTTTCTCTGCTTCTTTAAGTAACTGCAAAAACAGGGGATGATTTATATAATCAACAGGGATGACAAACCTCTGTTGTTCTTCTCCTTGACCCACCATAACTGCAAGACACCCTTTTGGTATATTCTTCAATTCCTTCTTCCCGTGATGATGGAAGTTAATGTGCGGCACATGAAAATGGAAATTCAGATGATGATGGTGTTTTTCTCCAGTACCCATCTCTGTTTTTTCCTTCAAGATTTTGAACAAATTAAACAAGAAATTGAGAAAAAAGATTGTACACAATTGATGAGAGGTTAGAAGGAAAAACTTGTAAGAGAATAAGGCCAGGGATCAGAAGCAGAGATAGCTAATTGGAAAAGAGTAAAAGATGAATCTGTTAAAGATCTTGGAACGTTGCTCATGATCTATCTGCCTGGTTTTCAATATTGTAACGCATATAGCTCTATCTGAAAGAAAATTTGTGATGATGAATAATATTTTCAGAGAGATAGAGAGGGGGGTGTTTATATAGGGCTTTAGCAACGTTTAGGTTTATTATTATTACTACAATAATCTACACAAAGTAGGAGAAGGGAACAGTCATATATTAGGTGTAAAAAAAAAAGTTAATAGAAGATTTTAACATAATATGTATATTAATTAATATTTAATGTTCGTCTTAATAAATCTATATATCTATATGTCTATTCTATATTTATATTTATTTTATATATTAAAAGCGTAAAGGCCCTTAGAAATATCGTTTGAATTTTTTATCCTTCGTTAAAATACTTTGCTCTGGACAAAATTATTTTTTTTAATTTATTTAGTTTTAAGATTTACTTTTGAATTAGAATTTTTTATATTTACTATTGATTTAGGACTATTCTATATAAATAATTGTCTAGGTTATGAAGAAAACCAAAAAATATTATTATTTTTCTAATATTTAAGACTTTGAAATTAACTAAAATTTTGATTAAATATTTTGTTGATAAAAGTATATAATATAACAAATTTGAAAAGAAAAAGAATAATGAAAATTACGACGAAACATTAAATTACTCCTTCTATATTTAAGAGTCTTTTTTTAAAATTAAATATTAATTAATTAATTAGTTATTCAACTCCAAATTATTTTATGTATTCATAAACTATTAAACATATCTCTATATTAAAATTGAATTAGTTTTCTCATCTTTGCTCATTTTTAATAGATTAAACTATCGGATCAAATTAATAACATTTATTTGATTTAATTTATATGCATATTGTATTTATTTTAATAATAAGTACTATTTATATATTATTTTTAAATTAACATGTACACTAATAATTTATATTAAGCATAAGATATGTAAAAAATTATTAATTTGTTAAAAATGGCCAAAGCCTTATCCAATTAGGAATCGTAATTATTAGTTAAAGAGGTTAAATAAGACGTTTCGGTTTTACGAAGGGATAAATACGTAAAAGGGAAGCTGCTATTTTCAGGTCAAAAATTGTTGTCACCATTACTGCAGAATAATCTTTTAAAAGAAGACTCTTTGGGAGAGGAAAAGACGTGGAAAATAATATAATTAAATGAAAAGGAAATTTGACCTTTTAATTAATCTTTAAAATATAAAGTATTAGTGTATTAGTGCTTTTATTTTAAAATAAATCCCTCTGCTAATTGATTGAGTATAAATATTCATAAGTGCATTAAAAATTATTCTTCTGGTCCATTTCATATATTTAACAATTAACTTATTTAAATAATCTCTTAATAATGTACGTAAATGGAAGGCCAGTCTCGAAAGTGGCTCGACAGTGTTAGAGAAAAGGCAAGTGCGTTAGGTCGCAAATTTGAGGGGCCTCAATTTTTATTTTAGTAATAATAAGTTATAGATTTTTTTAGAAAAAAATATTAAATAAGTATTATTTACAGTAAAGATTATTTATTTATATAAAAAGAGGAATTATTAAAATAAGTTTGGCACATCTGAAGTATGATTATATGATCAATTGAAAAGAATTATTGAAGGAAAGATAACTTTTTTTTAAACAATTCTGTATCTCATAGAGATAAAATAATAAAATTCGTAAAAGAATATATTAATTTATCTTTTTAAATTTAAAGTCTCGATTCAATTTTTGTCTTAGGTGACTAATGTGCTTGAGCCGCCCTTGATCAGTCTTTAGCTGGATTGGTTTGCTTAAAGTTTTTAATAATTACCAGTTTAAGATCTTAAATTAAATTAAAATTTCTCCTAGTTAGTTGCTTATTAAAAACAAACACTCCTTAACATGGAGGTTTTAGCATATGTTTTCAATGCGTTTTTGGTTTTAGTTAATACAAAAATATTAGGATAAGGATTAACAATTAAGGAGAAACATCTCACTTGTCCTATTACTGTTTTGTTTGGAAAAGGCAAAAAAATTACACTACAAAACGAGTAGGAGTAGATTTGTGACATCAGAGTATATGGGTTTCGCACTCATACATGAAAAAATTATATATAAATAATATTTGCTATTAAAATAAATATAATATTTATATAAATAAAATTACATAAATATTATTAATTTGATACAGTAGTTTAATCTATTGTGAATGTGCAAAGATGAGAAAATTAATTTAATAATTTATAATATAGAAATATGTTAATAATTTATAAATATATAAAGTAATAATTTTTGGAGTTAAATAGTTAGGATTTAAATAATTAATTGATTGAAGTTTAATTTTTTTTAAAAAAGAACTCGTAAATATAAAAAGAGTAATTTAATATTTCCAATGTAATTCTAATTACTCTATTTCTTTTTAAATTTACTATAGTACATATTTTTATTAATAAAATATTTGATAATTAATATTTTAGTTGGTTTCAAAGTCTTAAATATTAAAAAAATAATTATATATTTTTTTTATTTTTCCTTCATAGTTTAGACAATTATTTATATAAAATAGTCCTAAGTCAAGAGTAAATTTTAAATATAAAGAAATTCAAATTAAAAATTGAATCTTGAAACTAATAAAAAAAAGATTAAATAATATATTAAGAAAAATAATGAAAAAATAATTTTACCCAAAGTAAAATATTTTAATGAGGGACAAAAAATTTAAACAACAATTTGAAGGGCCCTCACAATTTTAATTTAGTATAGATTCCATATCTAAAATGGGAAATAACGAATTCAAAATCACCTCTTAAACTTCAAAATTTTTAGAGACAAATTCATGTAAATCTAGATACATGATAGTTGAACCAAGACATTACAAGATTCCTATCTTTACTCTTTTTTTTTTTTTAATTGTGGAGATTCCTCTTATAACCTGACCAAACTATTACTATAGAAAAATAAATAATATTAGATCCTCAAATCCATACATTTAAGATATCATTAGTATTAATTTATTGATTGATTCATTTTGTAGTCACTATCGTCACAATAAAGTGTTCCTTTCACTTTGCATTTAGTATGCTTGCATACCACATACTCTATTGATATTTATTTGTCATCGTCTTGCAAAATTGTATTTAATAAGAAATATAAGTAAAATATCTAATATGAAATCGAATTGTCTGATAAAAAAATTAAAATAAATTATCTTTTACTAAGTTTATCTTAATATCATGAATTAATGTGAACCTAATCAGCTCACACATTGAACTTATGAGAAATTATATCTGCACCTGACAATCCAAGAAATAGGAAATGAAATTATCAATAAACCTATTAAATACTTTGTCAATTAATTTATTCTAATGTTATTTTATACAGAACTCTCTTCGGAGAAATAAGGTGTGCTCAAATGGTTAATCACCTGCTGAACGATAAAAAAAATATACCATTGTTGTTCCTCCAAAGAAGCGGGAGGAGCAATAAATCATAATTCTTTTAATAATAACATATACATCCATATTTCCACTTTTACAAATAAAGTATTCATTTCAATACATAGGTAGAGAGCAAATCAATTTCCTTTTTTATATACAAAAAGCATAAATTGTGGGGAGAATTTGTTAAGATTCGTAACTTTTTTTTTTCACATTTAAACTATATATATTATATCAAAGGACGGAAAGTACATCCGCAGCATATGCTTCTTTAAAAAAAAGATAAAGTGGTGACATAATTATTATTGATTTGATTTTAGATATTATCACTATTTATGCTTTAACAAAAGCAAAGGATAGAATAATTTGAGCAAAAGAAAAAATAATTCGAGCTTGTAATAGAAAAAACTTTTGATAAACAATTTTCAAGAATAGGCCCCACTGAACGCCGATAAGTGGAGCCCACTTTGATACTTGTGAACAATGAAGTGCCAGGTCATCAATTTGGGGTCCACGTAAGTATCATAATATTGACAGTTGACTCTTCATTTACTTTTTTAAATTTTTTTTATTGAGTATCAATGATTAGTGGAAATATATTTGTCTTAAATTACCGAAACTACCCCTTATAAAATTGACACAATTTGTTGTAAACCTGTAATTAAAGATGAAAATATTGTACAAAGAAAGAGAAAGGAGAAGAGTGCGTGGCAGACAACCATGATTCTTAATGATATGTTTTGCAATTATTTCATAAAAATAGAAAATATACTTTCTTCAATCTACTTTATTTGTCATCTTATTTTATACATGATCTAAAATAGTTGTTATTAAAAAATAAATAAAATGCAATTGACTATTAATTGCCATCTTTATCATTGTTTAATAATAAATATAGGAGCAATTAATATACTATAAAACTAAGATTAAAAAATAAATAAGAATAATTTAGTTAAATTATTTAAAAATAACTATTTTTCTTTAGTTATTGAATTATTCTGATTTTAGTCCTTATAACAACAACAATATACCTGATGAATCCCACAAGTGAGATATTGGAAGAGTAGAATATACGTAGACCTTACCACTATCTTATATTAGTTGGTTAAGTATGTTTAACTTTCAAGTAATTTAAGCAAACATGTTTGATCTTTGAAACTGATCGAAGTTAATTAGTTAAATACTTAATTCTATATGAAAAAGGAAAAAGAAAAATAAGTATATCACATTTGTTTTATGAACTTAACAATTATACAGATGTAATTTGAAGTTTTATAATGTATAGATAGAAGTGTCAAAAATCATATACTACATTACTTTTTTTTTTTTTTGAACGTTTTAAACCTTTTGATTAAAATATTAACATCAACAGTAGAAATAAGCAGAAGATAAGCTTTTCTTTATGAAATTGGATTAGAATAATGTGAATGTAAGAATCCATGTATTTCTTATTTATTTAATACAAAAAGAACAGATGTCTTTTTCTTTCTTTTTGCCACATGAGGATATTTGTGGATATGAAATAATTTTTAGCTTCAAAATCAATAAGTTTTTTTTTAATAACAAACAACACGAATATCACTAGTTTACGTTCTACTATATGTGTGCATATCAATTTAGAAAATTACCTTTCAATCACTTTTTCTTCGCCAAATGCATATTATATCTCATATATAGGACAAATTAGACATAATTTGTTTCAAATACACTTTAATAAAGTATGATTTCCATGCTTTTGAGATATACTAACTCTCTCTTCTCGTCCTTTTCTTGTATCAAAGATACATATTATCTTTCTCTCGCTTACCTCTTATTCAATATCAAAGATATTTGCATCTAATATCATAACATGCACTGATACATTCATCTACGCATCCATACACAATGAGAGAAAGAAAGAGAGGGAGTGAGAGGGCGAAAGAAATGAGGAGAAAGTGAGGAGAAATTTAAAGGAATAGTGTATCAAACTTAAAAGCCAGCAAGACATTATTAATTATTAAAATAATATGTAATTATTTAAAACTGTGGAGTGAATTTAAATATATGGTAAGAATGTTTGCGTAATTAGAATCATTTTTTTTTTATATATATGGTAAGAATATTTGCATAATTTGATAGTTCTTCATATTTTTAAATTTTTAATGCTAACCTAATTAGTGGTATGGGGCCGCAAGTTACGGCATAAATGGGGCAGGGCCCAATCTGGCCAGATTTGGTTGTGGACCTTTTTATCTTGATCCACTTTGCTCATTCACGTGCTTCTTCTCTATGATCTATGCAGGATTCTGGGGTTAACCATCTTAATTAATGGATTCATTCTTAATTAATTCGAGTTTTAAATGAAAATATTTAACGAAGGAAGAATAATGCAAAAAATAATTCTTCTTTAAATAGACCGTGTATATTCTGGCGATGATAACTTGAGTAATAGAGTAGTAAACTACCATATATTGTCGGTCAAATTGGTTGATAGAATAACTTTTTTATATTATTGGCATATATAACTTAAACATTCCAATATTTAGAATGGTGCTTTCCCTTTGACATAACGAGATGGGTGTATCTAGCTAAATCGATCTATTGAGATTTTGCCTTGCTTTTGGGGTAAAATTTTACTTTAATTAAGGAGCAAGAGGTAAGTAATCCCCCACACCTCAATTATTCCTAAAGATAAAGAAATCCATGCATATGGTTCATTTCAAACATCATGCGTATTTTTAAGTTTAATCATTTAAAATTTATTAATCTGACATATCCGGTCATAAGACTGCATACAATACATCCTTGTGGACGGGTCTTTTTTAGACCATGCGCATAGCAAGAGTTTTAATGCACCAGGCTTTCTGATATTTGAATTTGCGTTATTAAAAGTATTCCACCAAAAGAAAAACGCTCCCTAACAGATTTTTTTTTTCCTTTTTCAAGATTTAAATATGACATTATTGATCTATGGTGAAGGAATTCCGACCTATTTTTTATATATAGTCATTAATTTTTAAGGAGGCTGATTACTAGACATATCGATTCACGGGTGGAAAAAGGAAGTCCCTAGGGCCATCTACAGTATAGCTAGTTACGTGCACCCAATTAATTAATAACCAGATTCATGGATTTTTTGAATTTATTTGAACTTAGATATGTCAATTTGCTGATTTGAATATTGACCTTTGCACTATGTTTATAATTTTGCTATCATTACACCGTATATATACCGATAATTAAGTCTCCTTAAATTCATCAGAAAATTATATTGAAACACTTGATTAAATTATGTCATATTACGATTGAAAACCTACACATATAATAAAGTATTCATATATTAATTCATAATTTCGAAAAAAGTATTGCGCGTGTTCCCAAACGTCTACCGTATAATGCATTAACTACTCAAAATTTGTCACCTTCTTCAATTATACGCATTAGCCTTAATAAATCCTAAAACTGCATGCATATTACAATTGATGTTGATAAGTATAGTTTAATGAGAAAATATATTTTATGTAATTAACTATTTGCTTAATGGGTGCTCATGAAACCTTTTCAAAACACACACACAAAAAAAGGTTTAATAAATGCACTTTGTTATATGTATTTTAAATAATTATTGAACTACGTCATGGTTTTCGATTGTTCTAAGTCAAACTTATTAACAAGTTCTAGATTTCGAATCTATGATTAAGAAATGACCTATGAGGGAGGACAATGTGCTACTATATGATATAAGCAAGTCATAAAATATTCAAAACAAGAGGTACAATTTATTGTCCAACAGAAACTTGTACACAGACACACACACATATATATAATGTTTTTTATTTTATACAAACCACAAATTGGATTTTCTATTTCTTTTGGAAGTTGCAACAAGAGATTTTAATTCCGTTCATGGAAAAAAAAGAAGAAGAAAAAACTAGTAATACCGCTAGTATAATGAGGGGAAATTTTATAAGTACTTTAGTTTGATTATTGACTATTTTCTCCACTTTATAATTTTCTCCGTTTTTGTTCTTCTATTATTTTCTATCAACTGTTTTTCTTTCAAAGAGGTGCTTTCTAGAGCAAAAATCACTGACTAAATTCCTTGCTTCTTATGCAACATCAACCATTGCAAAATGAAATTTCAACTAAAATTTCTTCCTTGTTGAGTACTACTCAAGAATTTACATTAAGCAGAATGATTTTAATTTATTATGATGATTTAAATTTCTCAAAGTACAAAAAAACACGAAAAAGAAAAAAATGTAAAACGCCTCTTGGTATTGGGCCAGGAATGATTAATGATATTTAGCCTTTAAATCACTCAATTCAATGAGAATAAATGCATATTGGACCTAGACCTAGGAAGAGGGGTGAGGGGTTCATCCCATGGCAAAAGATTATACTATATATATATATATAAAAGATAAATTTTTTATATTTTTATATATATATTAAATTTGAACCTCTTAAATAATAAGCAAAGTTTAATATAATGATGAGTTTTTTTTCTTATATGAACCCTCAAACTCAGAGTATTTTTTAACTTTTCTTAATTATTTCTTTGGAAATTGTATTTTGTTGATTTATTCACACATTTATACTTTTATTGTATTTCGAACCCTTGAATTAAAATCTTAAATCCGCCACTAATTATTTGGTACCAACAAATTTAATTCAACATTTTTAGTCACCCAGCCGGTATTCATGCTCTAAATTCATATGAAGTATATGATAATATTCCCTCCATTTCTAAATACTTGTTAAGAGTAATTCACAAAACTAAACATAATTCGTTATTTATTTGATGTTTACCTTAATCATAAATATGGAGAGATTCTAATATCGAAGTCCAAAAGAAAGAAGTACTATTAAATTGATAGGGGTAATAAAAAAAAATTAGTTAAATATTTTTTTTAAAGAGCGTACAAAACAAAATTAGTAAGTACTTAGGAACAAAGGGAGTATACAATATAGTCACTTATTTTTCTTTTACACAGATTATACTTTGATTGAACTGACTAACTTAATCATGATATTAGATTTATGTGTGGTGTAAAAAAAAAAACTAAGATACAAATTACTATTTCTTCAGTTCTTTAATAAACTAGTTTAAAAAGAAAAAATCTAAGTAACTCAATTGATTGACTTCATAAGATTTTCTCGTAGTTTCTATAACTTGACGACCATCCTTGCACCATTGATTAATTAAGCAATATATGATTATAATATAACTATCCTTATCACTTCTAATTAATTAACCACTTGTTGGGTCATATTCATCTTTTAATTTGAGGTGCCATGAGCCCATCCATGACTAAGAGATGTGCTAGGAGGGAGGACAACGTGGTACTTTATGATATAAACAATTCGTAAAAATATTCAAATCAAGATAGCCCACAAAAATAGTCACTTTCCATCACTTTGTACGTATATGATTCTTGTTCTAAAATTTCCACAAACCATAAATTGAATTGTTTCTTTACAACAGGAGACTTTTGTGGGACCAACAAATTCAAGACATATAAACCAGAAAAATAAATATGGGACCAACAAATTTGGTTATTTTTTAGGTACTATATAATAAGGGTCGACAAATACAAATTGCGGGATGGTAAGTTGTCATGGTGAATTTATATGACTCCAAAACATAATACATTGTGCTGGGGTTCTCTGAATCCTTTGTCTAAGGCTTAGGATAAAGAAATAACTATATAGGCAAAAGGCCTTCATAAATATCGATAATGTTAGAAGACGACCAGCTATAACATCTGATCGTCAGATAAACATGACTCCTTATATCACAATTCGCATGGAACACGTACTAGGCCTAGATGGAAGTACTCTTAGAGGCACGATTGCGATACAAGTATTAGTTATAATTCATGGATGAAGCAAGCATTACTAGAAATAAAGGTGTTTTCATCATAAATCAATGAGAAATTTGTGCTACATTCAAGACATTTCTTTTTTATCGGACCAACTCACTAAAAAACATATTGTGAGAAATATTTTTTTTCAACTCTATCACAGTACGCCAAGAACTACTTATGTTGTAGTATGGTCTTGAATGATGTGTCAATTAATAGAGAATTAAATATGGTTCTAGGGGAAGTAACTTTCATGCTTCTTATTAAGTGCATCATACTACATTAAGACATAGAATTGATAGATAATCAAAGTCTTCCACTTTTATCGGACCTTCCTAATCATGTAAGCAGGTTGGTTAAGATGGACAAATGTGATCTTACCTCTTTCAGGTCTAAAGTCAAATAAACCTCACAACATTTTTTTTAATTCCTGTCTGATGTTTGATATCCACATTTAAGCTCGACTGAATCTGAATTCACGTCAGAAAATTCCACACTAAAAAATAAAGCGCTTCATAACAAAGGTGAAACCTAACAATATTACATATAACTCCTCACTGAACTTTCTTTGACAGTGTTGTCGTCCCTCATTTTTTGGTGAGTACTAGTTTAAGAGTATCATCTCAATGTTCATTTACCAAGTTTGGGGTTGGGGTTTGGGGTGGGGGGGGGTTGGCTGTTGTCAAATTCAAATGGTAACTCAAAAATTCTCTTTGTTTTAATTTAGTTGTCTTATTTTGACTTGATATGAAATTTTTATTTGTAGAACTTTTGAGTTTTACCAATTGATCGTTGATCTTGTGGTATTAAACTTGTTACATGAAAAATTGAAATTTAAGAGTTGCCAAAAAAAGACGTTCTTTTTAAATGAACTAAAAAGAAAATTTAGAACAAATAAATTAAAATAAAAAAAATAAAGAAAAGTCTATTTGAAAAAGAAAAAAAGAAAAACAACGGACAGCAGCTTTTCTGTTGTATGTCTACTTGAATGACCAAACTTTCCTGATCTTTCCTCTGTAACATCTTCCTTTGACTTATTCACAACTCTCATAAGTCAAATCTAATATATATTTTTTTCATCAAATGTGTTTGATAAACATCTTGAAGTTTGACTAATAGGCTTTGAACCAATTTTCAGGATAAAATCGAATGGATTTTGGACGATCTATTGATTTAGGGGGACACAATTTCGATAGATAATCAATTTTTTTATTTATGTTAATAGGAAGAAAGATTTAAATAGGGAGCAGACATGAAATTTATGAGTTATCTCTGCCTAAATGCCGACACTTACGATTTAGTTCACCGTCCAAAGTCTTCAAACTATGAATGGTGTGGTAAGTGGGATAAGGATAATGGTTGCAAAATATTTGTATCAGCTAAATAATAAATGTGTATTAGGTCACCACATGCAACTACTTCATAAGCTAATTTGAAGGATTTGAGCTGAAAGTTTATTAATCCTGTTTTAAGTTGCCCAAACAGGTAGCTAATTACGGAGCTCTATTCGCAAATCGAAAAGATATTAATCCGCACTGAAGTATTTAATTTCATGAACGCGCCAATTCCTCGTTACAATACTCAAGTCTTCAATTTCAAAAGAAGGAACAAACAGGAAGTTAAATGTATCATTTCAATAAATATGATATAACCAACACGTATAATTACAACTTATTATTACATATCAATTATCGTCATCATCAATTGCAATTAGTTTATTTACAAGCAAGATGTAAGATCAGGCTTTGAAGCAGCACAAATGATGGTGGTGGTCATGATTGTGATGAACGGCCTTGTCAATCATACCCTCAACGTGACGAAACTCCTCGAGATGACAAGGGATATTTAATGGACCATTGTGATGAAATCCGTAGACTTGCTCTGCTTCTTTCAACAATTG
The DNA here is from genome assembly GCA_026153255.1 of Solanum medicagineum. Lineage (NCBI taxonomy): Eukaryota > Viridiplantae > Streptophyta > Magnoliopsida > Solanales > Solanaceae > Solanum > Solanum medicagineum. The sequence goes on from JAPFFP010000070.1 coordinate 13,790,721, forward strand.
TGAGAAGAGAGGATGATTAATATGCATGATTGGAATCACGAATTTCTGCTGCTGCTCCTCTCCTTGACCCACCAACACCGTAACGCATCCTCTCGGTACTGTATCCCTAAATTCCTCTTTCGAATGATGATTATGATGAAGATGAAACAGAAAATGCATTAGAACATGGAAATTCAGGTGGTGATGGTGTTTAATTCCGCTCCCCATAGCAGAAAGATTAGGAGAAATTGATGAGAGAGAGAAAGGCCAAGGATCAGAAGAAGACACTGCCGGATTGAAGAGGGTGAGAGAAGAATCGGTTAGATTTTGGTATGTTGCTCATAATATATATACTCTATCAAATGGGAGTATATATATATCAATTGATTACTTACGGAAAAAGAGAAGGTGGATTCCAGACGCGGAACAACTGGGGGGTAAACTCTCACCAATTGCCGCCTACAAAGAGGAGGTTAGAATTCTTTGAAAAAAAATATGCCTTCAAACCCATATGTCATTTACTTTTTTATTATTAAAAGTCTAATACGTACACAATTAGAAATTTATTATTTTAACTCAACTTATCCTAAATTCTAAATATATCATATATTTTCATTTGTTTATTTCTTTTCAAAAGTTACTTATTTTAAAAAAATAAAAAAAATTAAAAAATATTTTTGATGTACAAAGATTCATCATGCTATATCTGAAATGGTATTTTATTAGTTTAAAATAATTTTGATTTTACGTTCAGTTACCAAAAAATAATTTTGGTTTAACTTTTCAAGTACCAAACTTCAAATAATTTTGATTAAAAAATTTTTTTGATAAGAAAAAGACCAATTAAAAAGGTTAGAATCATGTAGAAATTACAGTACATATACAATTGCTAATTGAATTTTTAACATATTATAAATTAATATACGTTATTAGCAAATATATAAATAAACACATATATTATATAATTTAAATTGATAAGTGATTTGATTAGTTAAAGATGGAAAGACTTCCAATTCTTTAAAACAGGAAAAAGGAAAAAAGTAAATAAATAGTAATTTTTTAAAAAAAACACATAATAAAAATGGCTTGAAAAAATAAGAAAGCTAACATTTGTTCTGAGACCGTAGATTTCTTAAGAATTTCCAGTTAACATTGTTCAGTTTTGATCTATACCTAATATAAATATTTTTCTGTTGGACATATATTTAAATCAAATAAATACAAAGAAAGATTTTGAAAGTAAATTGATAAGGTAAATATGTAATTTTATTAATTTAATTTATGTATAGCTAATACTCATATAATTTATTTCACCGTCTATCCCCATAAAACTATACATAAATTTCATCGTAAGTTATGTGAGTTTTAATCATATCGAAATATTAAAACATAATCAAATACCATATAAAATTAATATATTAATAAATTTTATACGTTATTTGAAGCCTATCAACTAAATATTATATAAAATTAGTGCATGAATAATTTTAATTTTATGGCAAATCAAACATCATATAAAATTAAAATATAAATAATAAAAATTATTTATGTACTAAGTTTGACCTAAACTAGCTAACAAATGCCCCTAAATGAATTAATATATTAGTATTTAATACAGAGCAAGTTGAGATACAAAAACTAATATACTATTACAGTTGTAATTAGACAAATATCGCTATAACTAACAATTCACAACTTAATTCCTAATTCTAAAATTATAAACTATTTTTCCACGACGTACTCCAGCAGATAAGGACGAAGAGTAGTAGGTTTCAAATTAGAGGACTACTAGTTCAACCGTACGTCTCACGTCAATTTAAAAATTATATATAAAAATATTTATTATTAAATAAATATAATATTGTTATAAATAAAATTAAATAAATATTATTAGTTTGATACAATAATTTATTTTATTGTAAAACGACAAAGATGAGAAAATTAAGTCAATCACTTATATAAACATATGTTAATAATTTTTTAATACATAATAAAATAATTTTAGAGTTAAATAATTAGAAGTTAAATAATTGATTGATTGAAATTTAATGTAACAAAAGATTCTTAAATATAGAAAGAGTAGTTTAATTTTTCAAATATAATTTTACCAAATTTATTATTTTTAAATTTATTATATTATATATTTTTATTAATAAAGTATACCAAAATTCTAAACCAAGAGTGAATTCTAAATGATATAAAATATAGATATAGATATAGATTATTTAGCAAAACTAAAGGTCAATTTGGCATATCCAAGCTCTTCTCATGCTGACGGCTGGTCATTGAACAGGGCTAAGTGTGTATTTATGGAAAATATTGGGTGTGAATTGAATATCTAAAACTTATTCTAATCTCCGTAAGTATTTTGCACGTGAATTTTTGACTTTCGGTCGAAATATGTCGTTCCGGGAACGTATATAATAACAACGTCACCGTTAGAAATTAAAATAAATTATTGGGGTTAAATTATAAAAAAAATAATAAGGAAAAATATGATTGAGATTATGAAGAAAAGGAAGTGCAAACCTTTTGGAAGAGCAATTTTTCAAAAGATATCATTTATCTTCCTTAGGCTATTGTAATAACATTGAAGGTCATTTTTTATATTTTTGGTCATTTTTGATATTTTTCATTATTGGCTAATATTAAAAGTCAGATTTCAGAAATATGGTGATAACCTTGAGTTTTGCAAATGAAAGAGTTTTAAAGGCCTAAGTTGGAAAATTTGAGTTTTTTTTGTCGTTTTAAGTTTCAATTGTCGGATAGTGATTTGGTCGATTCCATCAGCTCCAAAATGCTGAATATGGTCTACGGGAACTTACAGAACTTAATTTGGAGTTAAAATGAAGAAGGTCAGAAGTTGTATTTTTAGTTGTTATCGGAGCCAAAGTTTGACTTCGGTCAATAGTCGTGGTTCGAAAGCTCGAATTGAAATTCTGAAAATTTCAATAGTTCCAGTGGTCTAACTAACGCTAGAAATGGGTTCCGTTGAAATTTCTATAGCTTCTGAGAATATTTTGAGTTTTTGAGTCTGAAACTAGTTTAAATGAGTTTTCTCAGGTTTTAGATCAAGGATGCCTCAATTGCAAATTCTGATATTTTCATTGGATCCGAAACGTCGAGTTTGGTAGACAAGGACCTTTCTCTCAGTTCTCGAGGCTTTTTAGGGGTGTTTTGGTCTCTTCGGTAATTTTTGATATTGAGAAATGAGACCTACATTGAAATAAAATGATCTCTCATGAGAATTTCGACCACACTAATGGGTTCGGAATGTCCTTTCAATCAGATTTCATATATGAAGTGTATTTTTCCGACTCCAAATGAAGCTGGAGCATTGAATTTAAGTTTGATAGATTGCTGAAACTGCTGAAACGGGTGAGTGACGTGGCCTAATAAGGTCCTGCCACGTGGCAGGCCCGATTTCTAACCCTAAAAGCTGCAGATTTATGCGGAACATTTGCAAATTTTCCTCAAACTTCAACCAATATTTTCTCTCTTAATTTTGATCGGATTTGAGCGATTCAAAAGGCTAAATTGTAATATTGTTCCGAGGAGAACACCGTGGGAGCTTCAGAAATTGATTTTCGTGCATCGTTGAGGTAAAATTCGTGATCTTGCTGTTGCGTTTTTAATATATTTTGAAAACTTTAACATGCAATTTCTTCCTCATATTAGCTTCGATTTTGAATTGGTTTTCACATTTGAATTCCTTATCACTTGGGGAATATTTTCATGTATAAATTTTCAGATTCTGATGGTATTTTCTGGCGATGAAATTGTTGGACCGTTTTACCCTTTCCACCCGAATTAATTGATTTTAGTATCGTTAAAATCATTATATTATTATGATGTTATATTTGAATAGATTTTGGTGAATTGAAGTGTCATAGAAAGGGAAAAGCTTCGAAATTGACGTGATTCGAGACTTTATATAAGGCAAATGAATTTCTTGACCTTTGTTAAGTATATAGAATCTTGTGCTTCTTGTGTGAGGTGTTGAGAATGATTTTGAGGTATTGAGTTAGTGTTGATATTGTGCCAAACTATGTTATTCTGAACTATGCATTGTATTAAAATAAGACATTTATTAATTATTGTGTAAACATGTCATTGCATTGACTTTTGTGATAAGTATTCTGTGGATTGAAAAGGAATGAGAATTAAAGAGGATGTACCATATTCGAGAGACGTGTCGCACGCCGCGACGGATACTATGATTCGATGGTCGTGTCGCACGCCGCGACGGATACTGTGATTCGAGGGACGTGTCGCACACCGCGACGGATACTATAATTTGAGGGTCGTGTCGCATGCCGCGACAGATGCATGGACTAGAAATCCCCCAAGGGTCTCAGACTGTGGGACAGCGGGTGTGTATCACTAGGTAAGACATGCATTATTATACTTGACATTGCATTGCATTGCATTACACCTCATTATCATTTATAAACGTGTGAGTGCTTTTTGTGAAACTTGTGATAGATGCACTTGATCCCTGGTGTTGTTGATATATAATAGTTGGTGTAGTTATTGAGTTATATGTTATGTACATTGTGAACTGTTAGACTGGACTGATTTTATGCAGGTTGCAGTTGTGGGGGTTTGATTGGAGTGTTGGGGGTACCCGTATTCTATATTACTTAATTTTGTATTTAGTAGTTCACTTGCTGAGTGCCGTCTGTTTGGTACTCACCCCTTGCCACAACAATTTTGTAGGTTGCGAACCCAAATTATTGTGATACTCTCTACTTTTCCTATCTGAGGCTTTCTGTGAAGATTGTGAGAGGTAACTACTTGCCATCCCAGCTGACTTACTCTATTATAATATATTAGAAGCTTCTACACGTGACAATCAAATTTTGGGAGATTTTTATTTAAATTGACTTATCATCACGCCCATTTCTGAGTCGTGACAGCTATATCCTATAAGTTCAACGTACCCGTGTGATAAATTTCCAATCGAAACCAATATTTTTAGAAAGTCTTAAAAGATAGATTAAATTGAGGTTGATTTTAATATCCCATAAGAATATGAATTAATTGAGCTGAAAATATGTAAATTTAATATGGAAATTGACGTGAGCTAAAATTCTTTTAATTGAGACGTCCATATATTTCACAATTAAATATAATTTATATTTTTTTTTAATTATGAACTAAGCAGAAGAGATTGACAGCGTACGTAAATATCGCTAAAGATGAGGATGCCTAATTCAGTAATTTCCATTCTTATATCGCTGAAAATATAATGCTGTAAATTGTACTTGAATTTTACAAAATTTGGAATGTTATTGATATTTCAGATTCTCATTGGAATTTTATTGATAATACATAATTTTATACATACATTTAATAAAATTATTAACATAAATACAAGTTTTTTTTAAAAAAAGCAACACCAATCTCACTTAAAATCAGTGATGGAGCCAATACTTTTTTATGTATCAAGATATTCAATAATTGATATTTATCAAAATATCTACACTTAACATATATATACATATATTCAAAAAAATTTACGAGAAAGTGTGTTCATGGCCCCTGCTTAAGATAAAAATTAGGCCCTGAAGCACCACAAGTGGTGATTGTTGTTATGATGTTGTATGATATCCTCAACGTGTCTGAACTTGTCTACATGACAAGGAATATTGATGGGACCATTATGATGAAATTCGAGTTCATCCTCTGTTCCTTTGAGCAACTGGACGAACAGGGGATGGTTGATGTGCATCACTGGTATCACGAATCTCTGCTGATCCTCTCCTTCACCCACCATCACCGCCACGCATCCTCTTGGGATGTCCCTCAATTCCTCAACATCATTCTCATGATGATGATGATGAAAACTAGGCAGATGAAATTTCAAATGCTGTTTCTGTCCCATACCTCTCCAAATGAAAGAATTGAGCTTGGCTGCTTTTCTCCTTTCCCTTTTTTTCAAACAAGAGATGGATGGATGAATTTGAGATGAGAGAATTGTTGAATCGTGCATTTATATAAGCAAAAGGTGGGAGGAGAATGTCAACGGTGTGCGTAGAATGCTTCACACAGAAGAATTACGGCGTGTTGCTAACGCGGAATAACTAAAGTGGTGTTAGAAAATATTGCCGACTATGCTACAGATAAGGACGACATTTAAAACTTTCAACTTTCCAATATTATCGTATTGAAAATATTTTTAAATTTTAATTAAATTATTTTTTTATTTGATTAATTTAATTTATATAAACTCTAATCTTGCAAATAAGTCTTAAATTTTCGTTAAATTAAGAGATATTTTAAATATTTCTCTTAATTTTTTACTAAGATAAACATGCATTAGAATTGAATGAGTAAAAGTTATTTATTTAATCGAGTATATTTTATTCTTTTAGAAAATAATGATTTTTTTTCTTTTAACCTATTTAGAAAAGAAAATAATATCTTTTTTGTCAATATTTTAGTTTTAACTTTCTAAATACATTACATGATTAAAAAATATTTTATTATATTTGATATAATTTTAATTTAAAATTATAATTAATTTATTTTTTTTAAATTTCGTGTTAGTTTCAATGTATTAACGTGATTATTTAGGTCACGTGTTAAATTGTACTCCTAAGTTTTTGGGAAATTGCCCTTACACATGCGTGTTAAAAACTAAGACCGACTTTGGGGGCGAGTTTATAGCGAATTATATTCAACAAACATTATCTATTATTATTAGCCAGAAGAACTTTTTTACAAAAAAATAATATTATCCCAAATTAATTGAATTATTTATATTTTTTTAATGTTTAAAATAATTAATTTTTTTGGTGATGATTTCGTCTCAAATTAACTTATGATTTTTGCTTATTTTTAATATTTTAAGATAAAGCTTAATATTTATAAACACTTTTTAAAACTTATTCTAACACTTCAAAAAATTTTAACAATTATTTCAACTTAATAATATTTAAAATAAATCAATCTAACCAGACTCTTCGACTAGAAATTTATCAATTAGCTACTTATAGGACTTTAACTAGTTCAATCAGCAAACATGACATTATTAGGGGTTCCCTTTTATGTCTTTAGTCAAGGGAAATTTGGCATATTGGTTTTATAGCCTCACAATAAGAATTTGGTTGACTAACTAAATATATCCCTATTTCCTGAAGACTTTGAGCACCACAAAATATTATGGCCCAATACGTTCATACTGAAATCCACGTGATTAGTTTACAGATATGGATTGTTAGCTAGCTGTACAAGATTCCCAAAAAATAATTTTCATAAATAACTTATAGCCCGTTTGACTTAGGTGGAAAAAAAATAGTTTTTGAAAAGTATTTTATATATATTTTTTAAAGTGTTGAAATTTATTTGAAAAATAAGCAATTATGTATTTGGATAAAAATATTGTAATTGAAAAAAATTATTGATATGTTTGGCACATAAGTGTTGTTAAACACCTTTTTAATTAAAAATATCTGAAATATCCTTCTGTTAACATTATAAAAATTGATTACTTTAAGATTTTTTTGTCTAAAAAAATAAAATAAAGTAAAATAATTTATATTTTAATTCAATATCAATATAAACTTATTATTTAAGTAAATTTTATATAGACAAGTTAAAGATGAAATTTTTGCAGTACTCAATTTTTTAAATAAAAAGAAAAGTTGGATTGGTAATAATTTTGCAGTAAAAACAAATGAAAAATAAAAAAAATAGTAAAACTTACATTAATGGTGCTGGAGAAGAGAACTCAATTTTTGTCAAGAGAGAGCACGGCAAGAAGAGTGTTAGGTTGTGGTTTGAAATGAAATAATGAGGAGGGAGAGAATAGTTAGGGTTATTTTAGTTAAGGATAATTTTGGGAATATAAAAAATATTTTGGGTAAAAAGGTAATTGTTTTGGTCAAACTATGACAACTTTTAAGCTAAAAAATAAAAGTTGGGGGTGCTACTTTTAACTTATAACTTATTTTAAGCAAATTTTAACTTTTTTAAAACTGTTTTGAAAATTGTCAAACACTTTTATAAGCTCAAAAGAGCTTAAAAGCAGGTTTGACCAGGTTTGAATGGCTAAAAAGCCAAACAAGTTAATAGGTCAAACCAGCTTTTAAGCTAAGCCAAACAAGTTAATAGATTTGAGTGGCGTTTGTATAATTCGTTATACAATTTGCAATATTTGCATACTCGATATAATTCATAACATTTGTATAATTCGATATACAATTCATAGTGTGCGTATAATTCATTATACAATTTGCAGCATTTGTATAATTTATTATGCAATTTGGGCACAACATTTGTATAATTCGGTATACAATTCGTAATGTTTGTATATTTCGTTATACAAATTCAAACTGTAATTAATGTTATATGTTAATGGTGAGCCATAATTAATTTAAACTATAATTATTAAATAATTAACTAGAATATGTTTACTTATTCGTGTCATTTTCTCAATTGTAGGCTCTAAGTCTCTGACCAAGAGTAGTTTTCAGAGAAAGGCAATCGAGAGAGAGTATATTTTAAGGAAAATAGGAATAGTTGGATGATATTATGATCGTAGAAGAAACAAAAGTGATAATATAGTAAAAATTTTCATATATGAATGACTTACTAAGGAATTTATTCTGTGTTGTATTTATATGTTACTTATGTCTGTTTACATGTGTATTTATATTTATATCAATGATTGTATCATTTATATTTGTACTATAGAGAGAGAAAGAGGAGACGAACGAGAGAGGATAGAGAGATGGCAAGAGGCGACTAGAGTGTAGAGAATGAAAAAATTGGGGCGAGGGAAAGGAGAGAAGAGCCAAAATTTTGTTATAAAATTCTATGCATATCTATGAATCAAAAAATAAAAATTATAATTATATTAGGTAAAATTCTATGCATATTTACCTTACTATGTAACTTTTTTTAATTTTTTTTTCCTGCCTTTGAAGAGGACATGCATTCGGGCCTGAAAAATATGCATAACTTGATGATTCAAATAAGGGTACCTTACATAAATTTCATCAAAGTTAATTTTTTTTCCACAACTTCTCTATACTACACAAGATCTCATAAATAATGGGATGTTATATAGGAAAGCTTTTATCAGATACATAGACAATTAATTCTAAAAAAATAAATTAATTAAATCCTTTATCTCTATAAATAATATTTTATTAATGTTATTAATAAAAGACAAAAACAAGTATATATGATTATTTAATTTTATTTTGTTACTCTTAAAATATTGAATTAGTTTATTTGATGTATAATATATGATGTATTAACAATTTATACACGTAGATGGGTGTCACATGATGTATCCAACAAATTAAATACTTAGATACATGTTTATTCAGATAGTTTGGCCTTCAAATTATATAAAGCCTATCATAGAAACCATGGCCTCTCACTTGAATGAAGGGAAAATTAATCGACAGTTGGGTACAATGATATATATAGCAAGAGTTTGGATTTTATTGTTTTGCTCTATTAACTCTTGTTTCCATTCACTTTGTATTTGTTTTCTCTGATATAACGCAACTCCATACGCAATCCATATTGTTTCACAAGTTTTTTGAATAAATTATTAGTGTTTGATAATTAGCGCTCGAGGTACCCATATTTCTTATAATTTCCTTTTGAATGAATGCTTCTATTTGATTTTCTTACCGTCTCAAATAACAATAAATCAGCAAATATCAAATTAAAAAATGTATATCTAAAACTTTAGTCAAAGATAAATTAGATATTAGTATGGAAACATTCTCTGTAACAGGAGATCTATAGCTGCTGACTTTTCTTTTTTGATAATCCTGAAACTAATGAACAACTGCTAATTATATGATACAATAATTTCTAAAAAATAGATAAAGAGGGCATATGAACCTATACTAAGTAATATTCAAACTCATATTAAACTACAACTCTAACACCCTCTGTTGATAATATGTAAAATGACCATCATGTCCTCCGCCGGCGAATCATGGCCAGTTGTCGTTGCTACTAACTCCGTCCTTCCACCCATCCTCCATCGCCGTTCGGATGTCCTAAAGTAGCTCCAGGATTCCAACGGCAGCTGCTTGCTCTACCGGCGGCAAATGCATCTGCAATCGGCTTAATTACCAAAGTAACCTCTCCAACTGCTACACACCACGCAGCAGCTGAATACATCACCAGCACGGCAACACCGTGGATAGGATCTTCCGCCGGCCAAATTGGCAACAATACTAAGCACAGAATCTGCAAAGGCAACGCAATCATAAAAGAGGTCGCCAGCAAATTCACTCGTACCTGAATTTTCCTGTTAATAACAAAGGATATAACTCTCCAGCACGAAAATACGAAGGCTAACAAGTAAGCAATGGTAAATCCCCCAAACAAAATGGAACTGTACAGAGGGTAAGTACAGAGCACCGTCTTGTTCCCCAAGATATCTGTGGATAGGAACGAGCTAGAGTGCATGTAATTCGGTATATGCTCCTGCAATGGCAAGAAGAACACGGAAAGGATTTGAAGCACCAAAAGGGGTAAGCAAATGGGCCAGACGACGATAACGGCCCAAATTCCACTTGGGCTTTGTTTCTTAATGGACACATTCACTAAGAAAAGAAGGGTGATTAAGAACCCGGGTTCGAATAAGCCCAGGGAGAGAACCACATGAACTTTACACAGATAGGCTTGTTGATTTAGGGTTAGAGATGGTAAAAAAGGGAGAATGTATCTCCGGCGAATGAAACGTAGCCGGAAAACTTCGTTTAAATCCCAGAGGAGAGCGAAGAAAACAAGGAGTAAACGGACCGTCCAGAGAGAATTGAAATTTTGAAGATGCGTATATTGACGAGATCTGAGACGGAGATGGAAGATGAAGACGAAGGAAAGGAGAGAAAGAAGGAGAAGACCGGAAATGAAACAAATCGTGACGAAATCAAAGGTTCCGTCTGCAACGGGAGCAGAAGGGATAAGGAAAGTAGTATTCGATACCGGATCTGTTAACGCAAAACTGGAATTGAAATCGGTAGGGATAAGGGACGGCGATGATAATATTGTAGAACCTGGTATTAACGGAAAAGATGATAGAGATGCTTCGGAGCCATTTGCAACAAAGAACGGTGATTTTCTCATAGAGAAAGTTGTGGTGGTTGGTGGGGTATGATTCGCCGGCCACCGTGCCGGTGATGGTGGTGATATGACGGTGATTTATTGTTTGTAATTAATTGTTGGAATTGCATAATTGTTTTGGGAGGTCAGAAATGGCGGTTTGAGTTTTGGGAAAAACACGCAAATTGCAGAGCGAGTTTTTTTGTAAGAAAGAAGACAAGTCGGATATTTTTGGTTAATGAATTTTAAGGCATTTCTCCTAATAGCCTGTTGTTCCCCGGTCGCCATTTGTATTCCAAAAATACAAAGTACAAGCAAATACCCACTCGGTATAATAGTTGTCATATTTTCAAATATAATTATTATTTTTTCAATTTTATTCCTAGCATAATTTTTCAAAAATTAAATAGACACATATATAAATAAAAATTCAATTATTTATCTGGGATATATTTATCAAACTATATTTCTAATTAAGTTTTTCTTAAGTGATGTATCAAATCTTATAACAATTAAAATGACGGGGGGTTGGGGGACGGGGAGGGGTGGAGTATCATTTATTGGTAAATCTAGAAATTATTCTAGAGTCAGTTCGGTAAGTTATAATATTAAATAGAATATATTAATAATCAGTCTTGGTTGGCCTAGTGGTTAGCTCATTAGGTCGCTTAAACAAGTGTCGGGGGTTCGATCTTCACTTGAGCTATCAAAATGGGCTTGGCCTCTGAGGTCGGCCCAGCCCAACCCAACCCTGAATCAAATAAGGCCAAGCTAAATTTTTTTCATCTCATTTGTGAACGAGGCTTTTTAGCCCATTCTAATTTGGTCCGCCGGCCTCATAGGCTCAACCCGCAAGCCTCAGAGGCCGGCCCGTGGCCTGTAAATTTTTAAAATATTTATTATATATTTAGTTATTTTTTAAGTAGTATTTTATTTATTAATATTATGGAAATCTTTTAGAATTTATTGTCTCATTAGATTTCTAATATTAGCTCATTATTAGCATTTTGTTAAGTTTTTGGACTGACTTTTGTAGTTGTGTTGTGGAAAACTTTAAACAGACTAGTTATAATCTTTTACTATTGTGTTTTATGTCTAATTTGTTGTTTCTCCTTTTGTTATTTATTTATCTTGTTCGTGACAAAAAACAATCAACGAGTCTTTCTAAGAAGTTAATATTGTCCATATTATAGTTGAAGGGCCTGCCCATCCCAACTTGTGACTCGCGTAGGGTTGGGTTGGACTGCTATTTTCTAGGCCCTTTAGTTAAAAGAGTCAGCTCGTCCTAGCCCATTTAACTCTCCGGCTCGTTAGGTTGGATTGGATTGGGTTGGGCTGGCCCATTTTGACAGCCCTAATCCCCGCCTTTTGCATTCAACAACCAATTGGCCAACGGCAAACCCTTAAATGGAGCTCAGACCTGCGGAGGATTAGTCCTTGGCTTGTTGGGTTGGGGGATAGCTTGGGAAACCAAAAAAATAAATAAATAGAGTGTATTAATAAATTGAATTAGTAATATTTTTACTACATTATGAGAGCATTTTTCTATAAATGTTTGTCTCAAGTTATAAGGACACTTACTAAATTAGGATGGAATTAATTTTTTTTCATTTTACCCTACATTAATTAGTGTATTGATGATTTTTTTCTAACTTAATTTAATATACATTGATATAAATGAAGGGTAAAATGGTAAAGTTTATTAATGTATTAATGATTTCTTAATAATCGTGTAAAATGAAAAGTGCCCTTATAATATGGGTTGGAGGTAGTACTAAATATACTTGCATTAATTTTGAAGAGACATTTCTTACAAATTAATACTCCCTCCGTTCTCTTTTCCATGAGACCTTTTGTGATAACACTTGTATTAAGAAAAAAGATAAGTTTACCATTTTGCCTATATTTTAATAATAATTGTCCTTTTAGTTTTTTTAGTTGGTCAACAAGTATATATTTTCAAAATCATTAACTATCAAGGACAAAATAGGAAGAAGATTGTAATTTATGCATTAATATTCTGATATGACATATATTAAGGATCATACATTTATAGTAAGGACGACATATAAAAAGGAACAGGGGGATTATCGTGCATTGCATAGTTCTTTTAAAAAATACCCACTCCGTCTCTCTTTACTTGTACCCTATACTCCCTCTGTCCCATAATGACTGAATTTCTAAGATAATGCACACAGATTAAGAAATATATTTTAAGACAAAATTTTAATCAAATTTTCCATTACTACCCTTTTGTTTATT
>JAPFFP010000070.1:13818370-13845877 GCA_026153255.1 Solanum medicagineum
GTGGGAGGAGGCCTAGCCCACCCTTGAGTGGGATAAGGGCAGGGAGGTACGGGCCAAGGCCACCCCCAAGGGTACTGTTGCCATTGTGGGGGTTGTGCCGACTGTCCACCCGAGCCAGAGTATCCACCCGTCTGACTATCTTTGCCATCACCGGATCTTGAGTTGCCGCGACCACCACTAGTAGTTTTCCGACCACCACTGTTTTTCCGGCCACTAAAGTTTGAACCACCACTGTGTTTCTTTTTCGAACCACCTGATTTCTCAGAAGTATCCAGACCATTGTCATGCGCCGTGGCAGATTCCATGGCTGCCTCCTCTAGGGTCAGCATCGATCGAGCCTTATAGAGAGGGGGTAGACGATTACTCTATCTAATTAAAGTGCCTACACCACGGCAAGGCTTGGTGAGTCCACTAACCATTTGCAAAATCATACGGCTGTCAGAGATCGGAGATCCAACGTTTTTTAATTGATCCGCAAGGGACTTAAGATGTTGGCAGTATGCAGAAGCATTTGGAAAGTCCTCCATAGCAGTAGAAGAGAACTCTTGTTCTAGAGCAACGGCACGTGAATGTTGATTGTCTTGGAATATATTACGTAATCTATCCCAAGCTTCCATGGCCGTTGCATTGGGCTCAATTATGGTTTGCAATAGGTCCTTAGAAATTGTAGAATAAATCCACGATATAACCGTGGCATCCAAGGTCGACCAAAGTTCTTTCTCTTCACCAGTAGAAGGGGGAGGAGGCTTGGTTTTAGGAGGGATGATATGATGAAGGATCCTGTGTGATTTTGCGTGAATTTTAAAAAGCTCTGCCCACGTAGAATAAGAAACATTCTCCATCTCAAGAACAATGGGAACACTGGTATTGATGTTGGTGACGGTGAATTCAGGGTGAAATAAGGATTTGTTATCCGACATTTTTAGAGGCTAAAATAAACAGAGCGGTGAAAAGAGAGCTGGAGCGGTGAAAAGAGAGCTGTAGCGAAGGGCAAGCGGAAGTGAGAAGAAAATCCTAAGCAACTGATACCATGATAGAAGGGGAATGTTTTCCTTGCCCATTCACAATCTACAAGTCAGAATATATACAAAACTAAGCCTTCAATTAAGGCATGAGACTAGCCTAATAAGGAACTAAATATTTACAAGATATATTTATTCCAAAAATATCTACTAGCCTAATTTTAAGAAACTAAATATCTACAAGATATATTTATTCCAAAAATAACTACACGATATATTTAACAATATGTTCAATTAATAAAAAAAACAAAAATGTTAAATAACTTATTTAGAAAGGCAAAAATTAAAGTCAGATCATTTAAAATTAATTCGTAAAATTTCATCAGAATTTACCTAGTTCGATTAAGATATCCTTTGTGAAGAATTTTGACTATATGGATTTATATATTTTTAGAAAAAATAAATATAACATCATCATATTATAACATGATTCCCATACCATAGGGAGTGGATAACGAATTGAGCTTTGTCCATTTTGATCAATCCCCAGATTCGGGATGGCAACGGGGTGGGACGGGATGAGTATAGGCGTGGGCTTAGAGCTATGTGGGGCGGGTGGGTTGAAAGCTATGCGGCGTGGGGGTTGCGGGGTGGGTTGAAGTATGTATTTTTTAAACTAATGCGGGACGGAACGAGTTGCGGATTTAAAAAGCCAAATAGGAATTTGAAGAAATAAAATTTTCTTAATTAGTAAAAATTAAAGATATAAACTTTTTATATTAAACATTCACTTTAATTTTATTTTTTTTTCTAAAATTTAAACTAGACATGTCTTGTAAATTGTTAGTTGTTAAAATGCTAATTAGAAACTTTTAATTAACGATTAAGAAATAATTGTTAAAATGTCAACTAAAAATAATTAATTAGTTGTTAAGACGTTAATTAGCCAAAAAAAATTAAATTCAATTAAAAACTGAAAGAGCTTTAAAATTTAAGCGGGGCGGATTTATACAGGGTGGGTATATGCGTGGCGGTGCATGACGGGTTGAAAATTTAAAAAAATCAACATACGGGACGAAGCGGGGCAGTTTAAAAAAATTTGCGAGTTGATCTCAACCCGCTCCGCACCCGCCCCATTGCCATCCCTAGATTCGATTTTTTTGAACTTTTAGCTTTAAAATGTGACTTATTTAACTTCGGACAAGTTTCGAGCTACAACCTATAGGTCTAAGTTCATTTTTTAAAGATCAAAATAATGGCCATTTCTTAAGCATGAAACTAATCCCTCTATTTTGTACGAGTAATAAAAGCTTGTATATTATATAGTTTATACAAGCATTGTTTAGAAAAGTATTTACATTTGTCACTCTTAAGAAAAATGAAAAAGTAGAAAACTAGTGATTAGGCAGTACCTTGCTATAATTGAAAAGGAAAGTCTAATCATGGCCGTTTAGGACAAATTTGGGTGTCATTTTCAGGAACTAGCTAAATTTGTTAAGTGGGCATAGTTTTATTCATTCCCACAAGCATAAAACTAATAAGCATCACAAAATTCAGGGTTACCCTCAGTATGAATAGACTCTCTCCCGATTATTATGGGTGTCAAAAGAATATGAAAAATTGATCAAATCAATCAAATCGAAACATATCGAATCGATTTTTATCATTTTCTCAATAAAATCGTGAATTTTTATTTAAGTCTTAAATAATTGGGATGGTCTTTTTAATTTATGAAAAAACTCGAAATATTCTTGAACCAAACTGAAGGACTTTACATGTATAAAAATATATTGTACATATTAACATGTTAAATTTATAAATAAATATATTTATAAAATTTTTCAAATATAAATATAACCTAATTTTTAGGCCTCTAGAGATTAGACGATTTTGAGTGTTTGCTCTTTAATTGCCTTTAATTAAGTAGATTTAAAATTAAAAGTTGCTATAAATAGAAACTCTATTAAACAAATATGACAAAATCTATGCAAATATTCCTATATTAAAGTTTTAGATTAAATAATATGGCAAGAAGATTTTACATTTTTGACTTTTTGGTGAATTAAAGTGTTTCTTCAAAAACATATTTGCAAAAGAATATTTTAATAATAGTTTATTTTGAAGTGATACTTTAAAATTTTTTAAAAAAAATTGAAAATTAACCGAACCGAATCGATACCGAAGAGAAACCAATATGATTGCGATGGTTTAAAAAATTTAATTTTGGTTATACGTTATAAAATACCCGAAAAGTTGGGATGGTGTAATTTTTAAAAAAATAACCGACCAAACCACCCATTGACACCCATACCGATTATTATTGAGAAATTTTGAATTTGAATTTTGAGAATAAAAAAAAAATCTTTATTGAAAGTACGTAAGTTTATCCCTTAATTGGTGTTTAGAGTAAAATATTAATGTATTTATTTATGTGGTCAAAAACACGCAAATTGAGATAAATAAATACTAACAAGATTATTTTACTTGTTACTATGTCATTTATCGAGGTCAAACTATATGAACTTTGGCAATGTAAAGATATTGTTTTCATTATATTAATATGAGAAGATTGCGAATTATAGCATTTCTCGTATAATTTTCAACCATCTAAATTTTAGATTTTAAATATTTAATTTATCTACTTCAATTTAGTCTTGAAGTTTAGTTAAGTTGACCTCAAAAAGCGAAACAGTGAAAAGTAAAAGTAAACAGAGAGACTAGTTAATTGATTCTTAACCTTGATTGATGAAAGCAATATATAAATATTGACACAATTACAAGATACTTAGCCTGGATTTTGGCATAATTGTCGGGCTATGTCACGGGGAAAGCTGTTAGGGAGTTTGATAGGTTCAATGTAATGGCTAGTGAGTAACGAAAATTGTGATGAGGTACAAATGAGGGGAAAAAAGGGGTATATTCAATGCTAAATTTTCGATAAAGCTTTATGTGAATTTCGTGCCTATATATATATATATATATATATGCATCTCTTGCTACATGTCAAACTATGTAATTGATGCAGATGATCCTAACTATTCAAAAACGATTGCACTCTTGAGTTTTCTTTTTACTTGTCATTGAACTATGTCTCGATCTCATGACTTCGTAACAAGAATAACAAGCTTGGACCTTGAGAGAAGATGTGTAATGATGCCAAACAAGCTCATACATCGAGGCTGGTATCATCTTCGTGCATCATCTCTGATTTATCTTCAATATCCAAGTGTCACCATCCCATACATCCAACTATTTTGATCCATACAACTTCTCTTCTTAGTAGGCCTTGCATAAGACAAATTCAAATTAATTGGCTCATAAAGCAAATATCAAACATCAGATAAAAGAATGACAAATTTGAAATAAAATTACTAAAAGCAATCACTCTTTTATTTGCTCTGAAAATTTCTCTGTCTAATCATAAAGATTCCTAGAAAATTTATGTTTTATTGATTAAAGCCACACATTACATTCATCAATGGACTCAAAAAAACCACATATGGTAAGCAAGAAACTAGGAGCAATATTATGCTCTTTATGGGTTTATTAAAATACAAATAATTCAAAAGTCACTCAAAAAAGTCTAAAAAGAAAGACTTGTGAAGTCCCCACTAAAGAAACATGCACATAGGCCCTAGTAATAGTGATGACTTATGAGGCACTTTTTTCTCTCTTTCTAACTTCTTTATTTGTATTTATTTTGTTTTTATCTATTGAGCCTCAAAAAACTTCATTTCAAATATGGTAACACAATGAATAATAGTTTAAGATAACTATAAACTCATGAATCATGACCCTATTAAGTTCATTTTTCTACTTTAGTAACAATTAACATCTCTTTAAATGCATCATCAATGTAAACCGGAACTAACAAATACAAGTTCTCTTGAGTTCAACGAAATCTATTATTATATATATATATATATATAAATAGATAGATAGATAGATAAAATCTGTATATATTATAAAGGAGAATAGTCTTGCATGAGATTAAGCAAAATGGCAAGCTATTGAAAAGTCACTTGACAATTTTAAGACAATAAAATTAATAAATATAGTAATAAAATCTTTTAATTAAGAGATTGAAAATAATTGAATTAACAAATATACTAAACGTTTAAAAATAAAACAAGAAAAAAGAAATTATATACAGAAAACGAGGAACATATGAGAATTATATATATAAATAAATATATATTAAAACTACGTGTAAAAGACATATTTACATGTAATTCTTTAAATAGAGCTATAAATAAATACATATAATCCGCACGGATACTTATGCATATAAATTTAAATAATCATAAATAAACCAAAAAAAATTATATACACGTGTGATTTGTGTTTAGCCATGATAGAAGGGGAATGTTTTCCTTGCACATTCACAATATGCAAAGTCAGAATATATACAAAACTAAGCCCTCAATTAAGACATGAGACTAGCCTAATAAGGAACTAAATATTTACAAAATATATTTATTCCAAAAATATCTACTAGCCTAATTCTAAGGAACTAAATATCTACAAGATATATTTATTCCAAAAATAACTACACCATATATTTAACATATCAGAATATAATTTCAAAATTAAATATTATTGTATTTATACATGGTCAAAATCGGAATACAAAAATAAATAAAATATTAAATGTATATTTGACAGAAGGCAAACTTCTTAGTATATATAGATATTTAAAAATCAATTTAATGTACTTCAATTTAGATCATAATAATTCAATTAATACTTCAGAAATATGTCAACTAAAATTGACTATGTTTGTGATATATCAAGTACAAAAAATGCAGTGAAATTTGAAGGTTTGCGTAGTGTGATTATGGCAAATTTCATAATATAAAAATTCCAATAACTTATTGTCATTAGAAATTCTCTTGTAGGATGAGAAGGTACATATACTCCATGTATGTTTTGCTATATTATTTATATCGATAATTTTGTTATAATCTCAACTATAAATTGTTTGTTTTTAGGGATATCGTATTCAAGCATCTGTTGGAAGGAACATTATCACCAAGTTCAAACCGAAACTTCAGGAGTTGAGATTATATTACATGAAAATTTTTGTTGTTGGACCAAATAAATTTAAGTTCAAAACCAATGATCATAAACTGAAATTAATATTTACTCATTGAACTATCGTACAAAAAACAAATGTTTCAGGCTTTGATATGACTATTTTCAAATTTTGACTATTTGAACACTTGATAAATCAAGTTGATATTGGTGAGAGTAAATTATTCGGTGATTATTACTTTCATATTTCATTTAATTTGAATGTTTTACCAACTTTATCTCATACTACCTTTTCATCATTATGATAGATGTTATAGAAAAAATTGTTGCTTAT
This sequence comes from Solanum medicagineum, assembly GCA_026153255.1. Lineage (NCBI taxonomy): Eukaryota > Viridiplantae > Streptophyta > Magnoliopsida > Solanales > Solanaceae > Solanum > Solanum medicagineum. The sequence goes on from JAPFFP010000070.1 coordinate 13,824,701, forward strand.
GGATCTATACAAGAATACAAACAAGGTGATAAATCTAGTGCTTTTGTGAATGTGGAACTGCACGATCATGAGTAAGATTTCAATCGTTATTATAGTTGATATATTATTAGTTGTCTTATTTTTTAAATGATTATGTTGTACAATTTTCATGTAGGAGTAATAGTATTGAAGCTACTCTTTGGAGAAGATTTCTAGAACAAATTCGTCCTCCCTTAGACGAATCTTCCGCTAAGCTTGTCATTGTGGTTATGCAACTTATACAAGTTCACAAGTTTAAAGGTGTTTTGATATTTAATTATATTATTTTTTGTTTTATTGATATGTGATTAATAATACATTCACAAATACAAGTAAATATTCGGTATATAATTCTTGAACTATTTCAAAATTGTGGATTAATCCTGAATTGTCTGAAGTTGCTGATTTTGTATCAAGGTTTATCATATACTCTTTATGTAACGAATATTTTTGAGTAACTAATTAATTTTATTATATAATGAAATTTTCAACAAACTTCAATTAATGTACAAACAAATGTGTGTCTAGAGATTAGTCAGATATCCTCTCCGTATAACTATCCTATTTCAGATGAGTTGACTTCCAGAACAGTTGAAGTTAAAACTATCAAGGAATTAGTTGAGTATATGGATGTTAGTACACTATTTTACTCATTTTATTATTAAATTGTAATTTATTTTTTAAATTTTGTATTATTTTAATACAGGAAGGGAGCTTCTGTGGTGTTGTTATCATAGCACACACTATGATTAAGGTACTATAAGTTCACAAATTGCTTCAAATAAAATTTTATGATTATTCAAATATTGCATGTGATAGAATATTTTCTACTATCACATTATATTTTCTACTGTCACTTTTTTTTCGAATTAATTCAACTAATAATATTATTTTTAAAATATTTATTTATTTTTAAACTATAACGATAATCATTGAAATTGAGTTGCATGTTATTCTCTTACACGACATATAAACTATAAATAAATATATATAATCTGCGCATCACGCGAGTACATATACTAGTTAAATATAACTTTTAAAATTTACTCTCTAAATCTTTAACTCAAAACACATTATATCTAAATTTTGAATTTATCATTATTTCTCACACCTACCTAACACTTAACCCAAAAACTAAAATAAAAATCCATCAAGCTCGTTTATAAATAGTAATGAATAGCAACTTCACCTACCACAAACCGTAGCTTCTTCCTTACAAAATTAATTTTTGTCAAGCTTATCACAATTATGAGAGGAGGACAAATTTTCAACATTCACGGCTAAAAGAAGACACAATAGAGAAAAGACACCATAAAATATATGACACCTGTATATAGTATAGGAGACACTTCAAATCTAACCAGAACAAGTAACCACATCGAACAAATAATTCAAGCAACTAAAATTCGAGATCTAATTTAAATTTTAGTGAAAATAAAAATAATAAATAATTTTAAAAATTTACTTAAGATTTGATAAAAAATTATTTAATATTTATGCCAATAAAAGTTATACCACAATTTTTAAAAGAACGACAAATCTAAGAAATCAATAGCATACGTGGTATGCTTATAATCCGAAAAATTGGCTCTTTATTCCTCCTTATGATTATTATTGATAGTAAATAAAATACAAGAACCAAAAAGCTATATTATTTTGTTGCTATTAGGCGACCATATATATCCATTATCTGTCTTTATGTATAGTACAGTACATCTAAACTATTTCACTTCCAAAACGTATATATGGACATAAAACAAGTTAAAAATTCTATTTTTATGTACAAAGTTTACATTTAAAATTCAGAATTGTCATATCATACACCCTACCTACAGGTTCCTAATCTTACTGATATTTCAAATATTTATCTTAAAGAATCACTCAATTAATGTGCAAATATAACTCTTAAATTAATAAGAATTGGAGTACAATTAGACCCTTGTGCTCGGACTTCTTCCTCGTGATTTTGGCGGTAAGCGTCAATGACTAATATTCGAATGTGGAAAACTATCCATAAAAATCATGTACAGGAGAAGTCCTGAATCTGGGAAGATAATAAGAGAGTAAAGCAACAAATTAAAAAGGAGTGCACAGATGGAAGGTACCACAAATATCCAAAAGAAACAGGTTGGAAAAAAATACACGACACCTTGGACAATTGGCTTGAATAAACCAGCAAACCACAAGTCACCATCAAATGAAAGCAACCTTGTTCCATGAGTGACTATATAATAGTTAAAAGACACTTATTTCAGCAATTTTTAAAACATAATTTTCCTTTCAAACACAACACTTAATCTGCTTAGAGTAAAATGGAACCAGAACTTGAAACTTCCAACTTCAAAAAGCCCTTAAAGAACAAGTGTGAAAATGTTAAAAGGTTTACTGATGAGCAAGTGAAGTTACTTGAGTCCATGTTTAAAATAGGGACAAAGATAGAGCCAAGAGAGAAGCTGAAATTGGCAACAGATCTCGGGTTGCAACCACGACAAGTAGCTATTTGGTTTCAGAACAAAAGGGCTAGATGGAAATCCAAGCAATTAGAACACGAATATCGCATACTTCAATCAAAATTTGACAATTTAAACATGCAATACGAATCCTTGAAAGCAGAAAAGGAGAGACTACTCATTGAGGTATATCTTTTCTATGAATCGTGTTGACTATAAGTTCCTTTTTATCTTTTACTCTCACAACTTATGGAAATTTTTCTTGTTTCCAAACAGTTGGAGACATTAAATGATCGGCTAGAAAACAGCATAAGCCAAGATTCAAGAGACAGTGAATTGCACACAAGTCCAGAAAATGGATTTACAGACTTAGAGTTGAAAGATTGTTCAGGTTGCTCCAATTCAAGATTTGGTCACAAGAGTGTAAATGAGGAGGAGGATGACACAATAGAAGGAACAGATAAATTCTTCGCTCCTAAAGAAGAAGCAGAGTTTTGGAACCTGGAGGAATTAGGAAATAATAATTCCTTAGAACATTGGTGTGTTGGCTTAGGCAGTATCTCCAATTCCAAGTTGTGGGACTTTTGAGGCTCACAATTGTACAGAATTTTATTTTTAACTAGTAGGAGAAAAGAAAGAAGGAATATATATTATATATATCTCAGTTATCTGTTTTTCTTCTTTACCATTGTGCTCAAGAATCAGAATGTAGCTTTATTTTAAAAATGATTCTGGTTTTAAGAGGAATTGTAGCACAAATAACAGAGGCTTTGCTTGTGAATCCTGGAACAGGATGCTTGATCTAGTTTTCTCCCAACCCTTCTTATTGTTCAGAAGAAAGCTTAGCAAAAATGTAGCAGCTAGGGAAAAAATGAATGAAAGAGGAAAAAAGAGTCCATTGCCCCAAGCATCCCGCATTGACGTAGAGTGAGATATAGGAGATATACACTAGCGCGAGCATTAACAATTGATTCACATAGAAATCACTATTTTCCAATTGAAATTTAACGTAGTGACTATTCTCAACATTTCATAATGAATCTATTTTTCACCATGCGTTTTCCTTCAATGAAAATAGGGTGGAAAACTAATGTTTATAATACAAATTTCTCATTGATATATTCACGGTGAAAAAAAACTCTAGTCTTAATAGTGATTCCTAAGTTTGAACAACGTGACAATAGGTATATCGCGCCAAAACAACTCGGTAGTTGCTGCAAACTCCTAGCAGAAGAAAATTTTTATGTGGCCATAATCAAATTGCCTATTACATAGGATTTTTTAAGCTAATTTTATGCGGATGAAATTAGAGTTACTTATCAAGTTTAATACAGCTGCTAATTAACCAGATTAACAATAACACCACTGGAGTGGAGATATATGTAGATACCTCTAGAAATTTGCTGGCGTTCTTCCATTTAATTTTTTTTTTCATCCATCATTAGTTAACTTCAATCTACTGAGAAGACAATTGAGTATATCCAACAGCAAGAAACCATCGGGAAAAAGAAAGATAAATCTATCTTTCTTCCTAATGATGTTGTTTAACTAGATTAAACCTTCAATTAATAATTAATTAAAATGTAATGGAGTATTGTGTCGGTGCTTTGATCAGGAGACGTAAATATAGTTTAGACGAGCCCATACAACATCGTACGACGGTTTGGCCGAGTGGTCTAAGGCGCCAGATTTAGGCTCTGGTCCGAAAGGGCGTGGGTTCAAATCCCACAGCCGTCAGTCTTTTTTATTTTTTAAAATCTAATTTTTCTGCTGGAAATATCCGTTTTATCCAAAAGTTGCCTTTCCTCGGTGCAAAACCAATGGCTCTCTGTCTCTCAGCTTCCAAATCCATTGCTTACACAAGATGCAGCAATTCGACTAGTGATCCTATTCCATCTTCCTCTGTTTTCAAATCACTCAAAATTCCCCGTTTCTGGCCATGGCAAAAGGTAATTTCCTGAATGTACTTCATCTCCTTTTGCAATTTCAAGAAAATAAAGTCTAATTGAGTTTAATTTACAGGTAAAGATGGGACCTCTAACTGTATCTCCAATGGGGTTTGGTACTTGGGCATGGGGGAATCAGCTTCTCTGGGGTTATCAAGATTCCATGGACTCTGAACTTCAGCGGGCTTTCAATCTTGCTGTGGAGAATGGGATTAACCTATTTGATACAGCTGATTCTTATGGGACTGGAAAGTTAAATGGACAAAGTGAGAAACTTATTGGAAAATTCATTCGCGAGTTTCCAGGTGACATTGCTGATTGCTTAAATCTTTTTTCTCATTAAAAGTAGCATATTCATGTATGGAAACTGTGATTAGGTATCAGGTTTCGAATAGCCAATTCGATTCTTTTATCATTCTTTTAAGAACAACAATATACCCAGTGGAGTTCTTAAGTTATAAGTGAGTGTGGGGAGGATAAAATGTAAGCACACCTTACAACTAACTCATAGATATAAAGAGGTTATTTTCGAGAAACCCTCATCTTAAGAACGAGGAGTAGAATTACACAGCAATTCCCATGATCTAGTCACAGGAAGCGGCGGAGCAGGAATTTTCATTAAAGTGATCGAAAATATAACAAAAAGATATATGTCTCACAGGAAGAATTGAAGGGGATTCTACATACAGTGTGTATACATAAAATAAAAGATTACCCATCTAAATAATGTAATTTTCACAGCGGATGTGGCTATGCTGTTGGTCAGATTGACACTCAATGTCAATCTTAATTTTTCATGTTTAATGTTGTCTATTGTTTTGAAGGCTTGTTTGCTATTCTCAGCGTATCTAATTCTCTAATTTTTACTAGTGCCTGTTGCTTCTTTACTTTGTTCATCTTGCTATTTAGTTGTCCATATTTTTTCTTTGAATCCTGCTTTGATTAAACTTATTTTGAGCCGAGAGTAAGGTCTGCATACATCTTATCCTCTTCAAACTCAACTTATGAGATTATACCTGCTATATTGTTGTGTTGTTGTTTGCTACTCCCCGCAATTAGATATGTGAATTCGTGACTTTCTTAACCGGGAGTTACATAATACCTTCCATTCTTTGTGAAATAGGAAGAGAAACAGAAAAGGGATAGTTGCTATAAGCTTAATTGTCAGGGTTGGACTGCTGCCTGAGCATTTGGTGCTCAGTAAGTTTGTAAAGACTGCCGACATCCTCTTTTATTTTCTAAGTTTTTAACTTACCACGTTTTCAGGAGACAAGCAAGTAAAGAATGACATTGTGATTGCAACGAAATTTGCAGCATACCCATGGCGCCTAACACCTGGACAATTTGTGAATGCTTGCAAGTATTGCTCATCCTCATTACTTCTGAACATACTGATAATCAGAATATCAAAACTCCAGTTTTATGGGGGAAATACGTATCGTAGGATTTTCATTTGATTACATTACATGTTTGTCCGAAGTGCACCAAAACAAACTTTTAAGAAAAAAATTAAGCTGTTTCTTGTGAAGCAACAAGATGGTTATGTTAAAGAGAATTTTGTGTCAGGTCTTCTCTGGACAGGATGCAAATTGAGCAAATTGGAATAGGACAATTGCACTGGTCAACTGCAAATTATGCACCTCTACAGGAACGAGCTCTTTGGGATGGTTTAGTTGCCATGTACGAGAAGGTTACTGATAACTCGAATAATTTATTTGTAATAACGTGCATTTTTTTGTTGAGATTTATGTTTTTGGTGTTGTTCTGTCTCTCTTAAAAGAAATTCTGAATGTACTTTCTGCTAAATCCGGCCTTCGTTATCACCTATGGATACATTACTTGATCTTTTCACATTGTATATAGAATCGAATCACAATGTTTCTCACGTGCAGGGTTTAGTTCGAGCAGTTGGGGTAAGCAACTATGGACCCAAGCAGCTGCTAAAAATACACAAATATCTTGATGACCGAGGAGTTCCTTTGCGCTCAGCCCAGGTGCTAAAATCTTCTTCCTATTTTACTCTGAAGTATGCAGTTACCTTTCTTTTCAGAAGCAAATACAATTTATCTGTCGTTTAAAAGTGTCATAAACAACTATGTATTACTTCTGGGAAGTCCAAAGAAAATGAATCACCTCTAAATGTGACTGACTTACGTGCTATCTGTGCTTGTGCTAGTAGGAGTCTAGATATATATATAGAGAGAGAGAGAGAGAGAGAGAGAGACCATATGACCAAATTGTTTTTAAATTAATTGGAATCATTGCTTGCTTTGGGGAGCTGAGGGTCTTTCAGAAACAGGCTCTTTATCTGCATGAAATAACACTCTACCCTCCTCAGACCCACGATGTGGGATTCACTAGGTATGTTGTTTTTGTTGTTGTTGCTGCTGCTTGCTTTGCTGTCGCAATCTTAAGCCAAGGAGCTCTTCAAATTCAGGTACAATTTTCATTGCTGAGTATGGGAAGTGATCAGATGGAGATAAAAAATATATGTGATTCTCTAGGCATACGGGTCATAGCTTACAGTCCTCTGGGTCTTGGCATGCTCACTGGGAAATATGCGCCCTCTAATCTCCCACCTGGGCCAAGGTACGTGCTCTCAATTTCTTCTCAAGTTTGAATTTTTCTAAGTACCAAACGAGCAAGTATAGCTCAAGCAAATTATTTGATACTTGTCTCAACGTAAAAAAACACTTGTAGGGGACTACTCTTTAGACAAATTCTTCCTGGATTGGAGCCTCTACTTACCTCACTGAGAGGAATAGCTCAACGACGCCGGAAAACAATACCACAGGTAAACGCTTCTTGAAATTTTAGAGGAATGCTCTTTTCCTACCAACAAGCAGGCCACTGCATCTCATTGCTGGTCTAGTATTCTCATCTAATAGGCTTTTGTTTTACACCTATGTAGCCTCTATCTTTTGGATCTTAAGCTTGACATTAGATCTGCAGGTAGCTATCAACTGGCATAGTTATTCCCTTATTAATAATAAGTCTCTATGCAGGTAGCTATCAACTGGTGTATATGCAAGGGTACAATTCCTATCCCTGGAGTCAAGTCTGTAAAACAAGCTGAAGAGAATCTAGGAGCCCTTGGTTGGCAACTCACTTCTGAAGAATTGCTCCAACTAGAATATGCTACTCTTGATTCTCCACAAAAGATGATCCAAAATGTATTTCAGACAAAGTGACGACATGACATAATAACAAATACGCTTAGGAAGATATAATTGGAGAAGGAAATGAAATCAAGCGAAATAATACAAACATATACATTTGGATCATTTGATCTTTCAAAAGGCATTTTCTAAAATATCTGCAAGGTGGGTATAATGGATCTCCTATAAGTGGGGTAAATCTTTAGATACTTAATTACTTATCAAGGTAAGAAGAGAACACATGCCCACCAATGAACCAACTGCAGACTTTGTTGAGAAGATAAAGAACAAAATCATATTACCAAACACAAAGCAAGCACTAAATTCTTCTTATAATGGAACTGGAATTGAAACAAATGTGTGTCGCATTTAAACAGAGACAACAATAGATCCACCAAACTGTGAGCTAAGCAAAAAAACTACAAAATTATGCAACTTGCATAACATCTCTGACAGGAAATGCAGTTGTATGTCTGTCTACTTGATCTTCTTCTTTGGCCTCAACTGCAAAGCAAGTAACAAAAGAAACAGTTCAGTGTATGGAGTCGACTTGAACAACATTATAGAAAATCTTGCAGAAAATAAGAAGTTACCTGGTTGCTGTGACCACATTTCTTCTTCCTGCAGTTCACTGCACGAGGATGCAAACGCGCATAGCACCTGCAGCGAAAATGTGATTATACACTGAAGTTTTTGATAAATGGATGGAATAAAAAAAAAACACAACCATGCATGCACATAACCATTGCATATATAAAAGCAAAGACGTAGGAAGGACCTGGAAAAGCACTCAAAATTTATCACTTTGTGCAATAGCCCTCAAATAATAGACCAATAACAAAAGTGCAAAACTAACCTGTTCCACAGCTGTTTGAGCAAATAACAAATTTTCAATACACCAAATTACAATTTCAAAATAAATAAATGAACAAAACAATTAGCACACCATGCTCAAACCACTTCTCATGCTAACTCAAAATTATTTAAATGCAAATCTGTGTAATAGAACAGCTCTGGTAGAGGATTCATAGGTTGTAGCAAGATGACATTTGATAGATTTTTCCACACCAGATGCTCTCTAAGATCCATAACTTTTCCTTTAGCCAGACAGAGCTCAAAAATTTGCAAGCTAGAATCAGAGCAAAAACAGCTACTGTATTGTTGGTTTTGCATTCAAGGTGTAGCTACACCGAGGTTATTTATTGGACTAAACCCCACCTGTGGCTTCCTGTACATTTTTTTAGCTTCATCTCCATTTTATCCCAGTGTTAGAAGTGTTTTAGTCACCAAATGCCATCTAATCTTGCATTCATATAGGACTCAGATTTTTTACCACAAAAATACTACTTTATTGGACAGGTCATCTTACAGATTTGATGTTTGGTAACATCTTCCGCAGTAAATTAAAAGTTTCCCAAGCTCTAAAGGAACAGAAAGACATGTAGAGTTCATCAAATGATAGAGATAATCAGTTAAGGATAGCGTGCTAAGTGGAGAACTTACTTGCGGCAAATCATCTTCTCTTGGTTGTATTTCCTGGCCAAGGCCATAAGAGACGGCTCAATAATCCCACCTCGGAGCCTCAAGACAAGATGCAGAGTCGATTCTGTTTTGCACAAAATAAATCCATTAAAAAAGCAAGCTAACAATAAAACAATCCCTAATATTGCGGAAGTTTAATCCAACAAACCTTTTTGGATATTATAATCCGCCAGAGTACGCCCATCTTCAAGCTGCTTACCAGCAAAGATCAGTCGCTGCTGGTCCGGTGGAATACCTAGATAGAGAAACCATAAATTCATCTGTTGAGATCGGTTAATTATTTCCAGTTGAACACCACTTCAGTTCCAAACATCAAATACGAGACGAAATTAAACCAAAAATGGATCCATTTTTTAACAGATGAATACCTTCCTTGTCCTGAATCTTAGCCTTGACATTATCGATGGTATCGCTAGATTCAACTTCAAGGGTTATGGTCTTCCCTGTTAGGGTTTTTACGAAGATCTGCATCTTGTCTCTCTGATGATGAGGTTCCGGGTTTTTTCTTCAGGAAGCTTATATTGGTGGATTTTTAGGGTTTAGGATTTCCCCTTCATCAGAACGACGTCGTAGAGCTCAGCTTGTTAAGGGCCCGTTTGGAAAGCCATAATTGGATTTGGTGTAACTATACAATTTATCCTGTTTGATTGGGCGGGTGATTACATAGTCAGCAAGTAATTGAACATAAGTGGTAGGATGTCATTATGCTCTCCAATTCGTAAACCGTGAACGGGTGATGACATAGTCAGTAAGTAATTGGGCGTAAGTGGTAGGATGTTATTAAGCTCTCCAATTTGGAAGCCGTGAATTACATGTAATTACACCAATTTTTTTAAAAAAAATTTGTTTTTCCCTTTTAATTTCCTTTTTTTTTATTTATTATTACTATTTTAAGTTGTTTAATTTTTTATTACTTTGCTATTTTAAAAATATATTTTATTTTATAATATTTATTTTTCATTTTTTATTTTCATTCTCAGTCTTTACTTCATGTGATTCCATGTAATTTTCATATTATTTTTTTATTTTTTTATTGGTATGATCTTATTAGTATTATAATTTTTAAAATAAAGTTGAATTCATTGTTGAATAGAATTATAAACTTACATTTTTTCTAATCACATTTATGCACATTATGTTGAAATTTGACATAAGAGTATTATGTTTTTTTTTAAAAAAATTTAGAAATCATATTATATTTTTAATTTGTTTGTGTTAGTAGTATATGACTTGATATTTTACCTTACAAACAATTTATTTTCTAGTTAGATTTGATCGATTATCTTTTTGTCGAATATTTTAATAATTTTTTATAATATAATATTTAAAATATTTATATTTTTGTCAAACTTCATATTTCATATATTCGTATAAAATTTGTGTTTTTAATTTTTATTATTAATTTCATCAAAATATGTTCCTTGTGCTATCGCTTTAGTTTTACGTATTTCTGTATTACTCTTGTTTTAGACAGACTTACCTCGGTAGGTTAAAGGTAAGTATCGTCACACCCGACTTCAGATTGTGACACTAATAGAGTATGTGACTTTAATAATTAAGAAAAAAGTCTCAATTGTATCATACTAACATATTACACATGTAAAAATATATATTCATAAGAAAGTATAAATCACTCTTTTTGTTAACTATATACTTCGACATGATATTTGATACTTCAATATGTTATTTTCCAATATCAAATATCATGTTAAATACCCAAAAAATTTAAAATGTATACCATATATCATACCAAATATCATAATATTAAAATCATGATATTAAAAGTTTCAATATGATCTGATAATTTAGAATATATCATACCATCGCCGTACCTACTTACAGGATGGACCCACATAGTACTTTGTGGTGCTCGAGCACCTATTGACCTCGACATAAAATGTGTATTTATATATTAAAAATACTGTTAAATTTATATAATTAATCAATAAGCACCTAGTGAACAACTGTTAGATTTGACGCAGTACGATGAGATACAATAAAAAAAAACAAATCAATTGAGCATCTTAACTTAATAATATGCAATATTTGACTTAATACTCTAATTTTCTTTCCAACAGAAGGGTTATACATTGGAAACCAAGCAAATACATGACTTATAAGTATCAATTTAATATTGATTAATGTAGAATAACAAATATTTAATATTTATGAAGAGATAAAATAGTAAATTATTATAGTCTTACTGAGTTATTGGTTTACCAAATAACCCAATACTACAAATCGAAACTAAATCGATAACCCAATTTTTATTTTTTTGTAAACCCATTAAAAATCCGTTAACCCAATAACTCGATAATAATAAATCAATAACATTTTTTTGGGGTTCAATTTATCCGTTGGTTCAATTTTTACACACCCTTACTAATAATAATATTAAACATAGTTTTCTCATTAACTTTTTCATGATTATGTTCAAATTAATTAGCCTTTGCATTTATACTCATGAACGATCAACTTTATGTTAAAAAAATTAAATCACCTACTACTTTCAAACTATAAATCCGTCACTACCTACTTGGAAGTAAGAAACACATCATTGTGGATAAAACAAAAGAAAAAGAAACACACATGTACTTCTTTTTTTCGTACACGTACTTATATATAAACTAGATAGTTTAAGGCCCATAAACGGATTCAATATGTCCCGTTATTTTGTCTATTTAAAAAAAATCATTCGTAAAACATATTACTATAGCACTTTGACCTATAGTTTGTTGGCATTAATGATTGAAACATTTGTGTTGAAGATCATTATTTTAAATTAGTTGCTCAAGCAGATTTTAGAACCAAGAAATATAAACAAAAGTACGACATATAATATATAACTGCTAATAGAAAATTATCTGTATCCATAATATTTATTTATTTATTTTCATATAGAATAGTATCTACACAACTAAAAAAATTACGAAATTAACTATTAACTTCGTCGTTATCGCATCTTTTGTTAGTAACTAATATAAGTTCATATCTAAATGAGATTAGTGACGAATTTTACTGTTCAGCCACAAAATTTATTTGTCTGTAAATTCAAACTTTTTAGTAGGTGTTAGTTACCAAGTACTTTTATCATTCACATTAATGTAATTAAAAGATAACATATAGACTCGAATTGTGAGCGTATTTCAAACTTTTCTGTTTAAAATTAAATTTTTAATTTTTTTTGTAAATATTTTTTATGTCTATATTATATATAGTTATATGTCAATTCATCTTTTGGCTTGTATATATATTTTTTTCTTTTCATTGTTGGTTGATAATCTAAAATTTTAATTATAATTATGCATTTGTCTTTTTTATTAGTATATGTTTAAATTTATTTTGTTTATGTAATCGGTAATGACTAATAAGTTACATGTTTAAAACATGTCCAGTGTGATAGTTCATTTTCTGTATTTATTTTCTGTATTTAAAATAATTATTTTATTGACGTTTTTCGCAAATATAACGTTTGTGAAAACTCATATTTCCTGCAATATAATATTTCTAAGAGATTTATTAATATAATAAAAGAGATAATTTATTAAATAAATTATTTAATCATTTATATCTAAACAAAAGAACAATAATATTACGCTAACTTGAAAAACAAAATAAATGATCTATTATACTTAATTAATCTTGACTTGATTAATTTTAAAGTAAAATGATATTATAATGTAAATATATGTCAACTGGATTAAAAATACTTTTCTTTTAATCAAAATTTGATTTGACAACTTCAAATTTAAATTAAACTTAATATCTAAATTAATACATTTAAAATCAAATAAAGTACAAAATGATTAGTATACTACGCTTTTATGATTTAGTAAACATTTATAGTTTACTTTAAATGGAAGCATTCCATCATTTATTTTATTTTAAAGCTACTTTTTACAATCTTTTAACTATATATTTTTAAAATATTTAAATTATTTTTATGTATTATTTAAATTTAATCTAATATGTTATTAATTTTATATCACTTATTTCTTTTCATGTATGTTAGAACCAAAATAAAGGTTAAAACAATTAATTATATTTTTAAAAAGAATAAATTTTGTTATATTAAAGTTGTTATTTTGAGTACACATAATGAATCGGAAGAAAATATTTAGAATCAAATTAAAGTAATAGTAAAATAGACTAATTAGTTTAGATATCACAATAATTCATTAAAAAAAGGAGGTAAAATAATAACAAAATGAGTTAAGCTATAACCAAGACTTTCTCATTGTTAAATGCGTATTTAATAAAGTGTGTCAAGTTTAATGGACATTTTAACTATTAGCTCATAACAAAATAGAGCAATTAAATTATTGAAGTTACTTTTAAAAAAATAATTCATAATCTTTCAAAGAAATAATTAGACACCACATCTTATTTAATTAATTTTTTTAAAAAAAATTCATTGTACAACCATTAGAATTTTCTAAAACTTGGATTGATATTTCTAAAAAACTCATACATACTTTGCATAATGTAATAATTACTTTAAGCTTATTTTAATTATTTTTATAGAAATATCCTTGATTGTCCTATTTATGACTTTTTATATAATAAAACAAAAATAATAATAAAGAAACTTTTTAATATATAAAATTTGTGGTGTATATTTAATCATGTAGAATGAATTTTAGAGGACAAGTGTAATGCAAAATATATAATATTTAAATAAATTAAGATAGAATGACAGATGTATTATTTTTGATTCCTCATTCTTTATCTATTTGTTGAAATATGCTTTTAGATTTATCTATTTATCTTCTTATCTTTCTTGGTAGATTTTTACTAGCATGTGAAATTATATTTTTATAATCAGTCATAATTCATTTTATATTTCTATATAATAGAAAGAAGTTTCTAGAACTACTTTTTTTTTCTTACTATCTTTTTCGATAGATTTTTATTACTTGTTAGTATGAAATAATCTAATATATTATTGTTTACCCTTGCATATGAGAATAATTACAAGTTTGTCATTTGTCCTCCTCTCATTGGCTTTTCTATACAATAGAAATATGGAGAACAAAATTTAGATATTTGTATAATTAGGTTGAACAAATTTGGTAACGTTGTATTTTACTTATTTTATCTTTCCTCGTATCTTAAGAAAACTTTTAATCGAACAGTGATTCAAACATAAAAAAAAATATTATTCGTTTGTATAAAATACATGAAACGAGACTCACATCGAACAAGTATCAATGCCTGTATTGAAATTGATAGGCTATTAGGAGCTCATTCAACATCCCTAAATCATGTAGATTTATGGGAGCATTGAGTTCGTCCCCTATCTTGTCATGCCATTTTTAATAGATTTTTTTTTTTAAGTATTGAAATTTAGAATTGTCTTCGATTATACTTGCGAGAGGTTTATGTTTATTACTTATGAAGCAATATAATACTTGGGGAGAAAAAGGACAAAGCAAAAATGAAAAATTGATATATATTTTAATTAAATTAAAGTTCAGTTAACAAATATTATGTTTTGTTGGTGTATATGCAATTTATTATTAGAATAAAACGGAGCTTTTATAAATAATCTAGACTTAAAACTTAATATGGTCAAATAGCTATATTTTACATAATTACACAATATAACCTCGGCTATGTGACTTGGAGAGTAGGAGAGAGGCAAGCGAGATCGAGAGAGGGAGGAGAGAGACGAATTGTATATGTATGTTTGTTAAATTGTATGTGTATATTTGTCAAATAATAGTATATGTGTAATTAATATACGGATAGATTTGTATATCTGTCAAGAGAGATCGAGAGAGAAAGGAGAGAGACGAGCGAGATCGAGAGAGGGAGGAGAGAGGCGAATTATATATGTATACCTGTCGAATTCGCTATGTATATCTGTCAAAATAATTGTATATATATATAGTTAGTATACATTTGTAATTGTATATTTGTAAAATATTGCAGAGGGGAGAGAGAAGAAGAAAGAAGAGAGAAAATAGCAACAAAACCCTAGCTATAGCTATAAATTATAATTTTTCAAACTATAGTTGCATAATATAAATATATATCATATGTTTGCTTAATTATGTTATTTTTTCCTAAAAATAAAATAGTAAGTGCATATATTGGTGTTGACACTCAATTTTGACCATCCACAATATAAATTAATTGTTGAGTTTCTTCAATTTTTGAACAATTTAAACTACTTATATTTTAAAAAAATTGAAAAATATTTCAACTTATTTTTAGTGTTAATCTTTTGATATATATATATAATTTTTATATACATAATTACATATTGCAATACCTTTTCTTGTGGTCGATTTAATTAATTAATTGAATGTGATTATGTTTTAAAATGTAAAGAGGGCATTATTGCAATTACAATGGCCAAATGCCCAATTTTCACAATCCAAAATTAGATTTCCCACCCTTAAATTCCCTTATTTCAGACACAATTTTGGTCGATTTTTGACCCAAATTTCAGACCAATTTCTGGCACAAATTACTCTCAGACTCGGCCCACCTCCCTTCCTACGTTATTCTAGTCCAGCCCAAACACAATACCTGCACGCTTCCCTCTTTTTTCCCCTTCCCCTTTCCCTTACGCGCGTAGCCACACCCTACACTCTTCTTCCTCCTTTCACCCCAGAGCATAAACCAGACGAGTGACGACCCAAATCAGTACGACGTGTCCTCCTTCCCTTTCCCCCTTAAGAAGCTTCTAGAATCGTCCAGGTGTCGAAGATCGACTTCACTCGCTGAGAAATCCGTTCAGAATTGGATATTTGGAAGGCATATTCTTTGATTTCAGAAGGGGAATTGGATTTTGAATTTCAAAATTCCCCAATTTCGTCCAGGGATAAGATTTTTAGGTTACTATAAGGGGCAGAGAGTGGAAATTTACAGAAGAATAAGATTTAGAGAAAAAAAATAGTATTCTCATAGCCAGAACTTGTCGATTCCATTGTGCTTTCCGAAATTTCATTTGTGGTGGCAAGGAAGCTCAACTCGTTCGTCTCTGAAAGGTATATTCCTTTTGTTTGCTCTAATTGTAGATGTTGTTCTTCTGTCGGTGAATATAAGAATGAACGTACCTGTAGATCTTGTTTATTGATTTCCCAGTAGCTCATCGTCGAGCTTGAGTTTTGAGCTAATGGATTCTCAATTTTAAATAAACTATATATACATATTAAGTAAATAGTTTGACACAAATACAAGGAACTTCTGAAATGTTTGAAACTGGAATCCAAATCATCAATTTCAGTCTGAACAGCTTCAAGGCCTTTAATTGCCACCATTTCCTTGAACCTTTATTCCATACACTTCATGTAATGTTCCTTTGTGAACTTCTCTACTGTGTCCAGAAGTTCACGAGGGATCCCATGATTTACCACCTTCATATATATATACACACAAACATAACTGAATTCATATAATCATGTCATTTATAACTAAACTAGTAAGTGTTGAAGGATATTTTAGGTCTTTTATGTTACTTAAAGTGATAAAAATTATTTTATCAATAAAATTCGTTAATTTATTCTGTTCTTTTGTATTGCTTTACTCGTATTTTTTTATTTACTTTTTTGGTATTTCACTTTTCCTAGAAGTGAAAGAGATGACATTGAATTTCCTCTTCTCATTCATTTTTTCTTAGAGTTTGGAGGTCTATTGTTGCTTGCTGGTGGCATCAGCTGGATTTTGCCTCCTCGAAGCTTGTACGGTACGACATTTTAGTGACATTTTTAGAGGTTTTTGGAGGGCTATTTGGATGACGTTTTGGGGAGACGGGTTGGAGGCGATTTTCGCGGGGTTGTTAAGGGGATTTTAGTGACGTTTTTAGAGGTTTTTGGAGGGCTGTTTGGATGGCGTTTTTTTTGGGGTGGGTGGGGGTGGAGGTGATTTTGGTGGGGTTGTTGAGGGGATTTTGAGACGGCGATGTCGTTTTTCAGGCACGATTTGGGCTTTTTTCGATGGCTGGTTTTGAGTTATTTTAACTGCGTTTGGTGGTTGGTCGGAGCTGCCATAGCAAGCGGGGCGGGGGAGGGTTTCTTGACACTGGTTTGGGGCTGTCTGGAGGGTTGTTCTCATGGAGTTCGGTAGTGGTTTTGGTGGTGAATTGAAGTTCTGAAAATGCCTAAAATTGTGGAGCCCACAAAAAGCTATACGGGGAAACATTTTGTTAGTTAGTTATTTAATTTTATTTTGTTAGTTAGTTATTTAATTTTATTTGTCCAATTTTGATAGATATTTGTTTTAAGGCGATATACCAAAATCATAGTTGAAACATTTGGCAAATATTGTCTTATTAGGGGTAATATTTTAAAATCATAATTGAAGTACTTGAAGCAAGCACGTCAATTAGCAGCTGTCAAAAAAAGAATTTATTAAAATGTTAACAAAATATTTTTATGGGCCTTATATGATAAAGGAGTACAAGCAGATAGCTCAAACAGGCACGTCGACGAATAGCTGTCTGCTTTGGCGGATTTTGATTGATTTTGATGGGCGGCCATGGGGCAGCCCACACTTATATATATAAATAAATATAGGTAAATTTGCTCAGTGACAGATACAACATATAGATATTGAGTTCATCTGAATTCAATATTTTTAACACAGAGCATCAATGTATATATTCAAATTTATGAAAATTCTAATAAATAGCAAGTCGTATTGTGTTAGGTTTAGTACTAAAAATTTTAAAAATTAGACTTAAATACTTCAAATCTTGGGTCCGCTTCTACATGTGCTAAACATACGTTGATACACGTGAATTTGTGTGAGTAATTGATATTACGGGTCGGTGCATATGACTTTATCTTTTTAAGAAACATTTTATTAGAGAGAGAATAACATAGTTTAAATTAAACTTTAATGTTACCTCAAAGAATCCCCAGTTCTCACAAGTATCTTTTATTTTCTCCAATGTGGCAGCCCTATTTTCTGTGTTAAGGATCTCCATATATATATATATATATATTGGATTTGGATAAAACTTTCAACTTGTAAGTATGTTAAATAAAATCACGTACTATTTTGTTGAGATCTTATCAACAAACAATAGTAATAATAGTAAGATAACAATAATATTTATTATTATATTTTATTTTTCATTTAATATTTAAGTAAATTATATTTAGATATATATTTTATAACACAAATTTTAAGAGAAATAAGTTTATGAAAGAGTAAATTTTGCTTAGAGCTTTTCAACAATGAGTTCCTATTTTTAAGCTAATGAAAATCTTTCTTTTTTTACAAAAATAAATAAATTAAAAGTAATGTATTTTTTAAATTCAAATATTTCTAACCTTTTAATTCAAAGGATAAGTTTATAAATTAGTAAGACTCCATTTAGAACTCTTCAGCTGTGAGTTGCTATTTTCAAGCTAACCGAAATATGTATTTTTCTTTTATATGGAGTAATATTTTTAAATTAAAATACTTTTAATTTTATAATATTTATTAATTTTATCCTAAAAATTGTGAAATGACTTTTCAATAGTTTGCTATTTGGTTTACCACATTGCAAATTACTTTCTTCTATTATATTTTGTCATATTACATTTCTTCGAAAGTCAATTTGATTAACCTTCAAAATTTAAATTAAAATATATGAGCTTCATATTTTGAAATAAAAGATTTAGATATTCAAAAAATATATGGAAAAGTATTACAATCGTAAGTTTTTTCAGATTATATGATTAAAAATATTTCATAGTTCACAAAAATAAAATTATTATCGTTAGTTATCATTATAAGGTTTGATACGCCACTAAGAAAAAATTAATTAGAAATATTATTTGATTAATATATCTCTTAATTTTTATTTATATATGTGCTTTTTGGTTTGGGATAATTAATGGTAAAAATAAAATTCAAAAAAGTTAATTAAAATAGGACAGTGAGGACAGCGAGGTAACTACCAGAGTATTAAAAAACGACGACATTGGACCGACAGTAACACAGGTGCCGGTTAGTGATCGGTAAACCCTTCATCGGATGCCACGCCCAGATTCTCACCAACCACGTTAAGTTCTTTCTTCCCTAGTCGCCGGTGGACCAGTCTCTTCATTCCTATATAACATGACAGAGTGCGCACTGCGTCTACCTTCCTCTCCTCGCGCACTCTATTCTAAATTGCGCCTCTCACCTACTCGACTCTCTCCTCTCCCCCGATCTCTTCCCTTGACCTCTCCGTCTGTTGCTGGCAAGCTGCTTTTTTGCTCCAATCCAAATCGGCGAATCTCAGTGTCGAGTACAAATTCCTCGAGATCTCAATTCAGAACAAAAGCATCAATGGCTGAGACAGTGACCGGGAAAAGTAAACCGGAAGTCAAAGTGTTTGATTCCGAAGAGGAACTTGCTGTGTCTCTGGCGAAGTACACTGCCGATTTATCGGAGAGATTTTGCAAAGAGAGGGAAGCTTTTACTGTGGTTGTTTCCGGTGGTTCACTTATCAAGTCTCTCAGGTAATGATTGGTTAATTCACTTTGTTTCTACTACAGTAGTATGATATTATTGGTATTGCCAATGTTTGTTGCAGGAAATTGGTGGAGCCACCATATATTGATTCAATAGACTGGTCCAAATGGCATGTGTTCTGGGTGGATGAGAGGGTGGTTCCAAAGGATCATCCTGACAGTAATTATTTACTTGCTTATGATGCTTTTCTATCCAAGGTGTATTTGCAGACCTTCCAACAATATATTGGTTTTATTTACTGCTGACGTCGTTTCTTCATTAGCTTTCTACCCATTATATTTCACCTCTCCCCTGTTTTTTACTTGTTTTCCCCAACTGTTGTGATCCTTTGCTTGATTTCATGATCAAAATGTAGGATGCAGTAGGTTTATTGAAATAGTGATTTATTGTCATCTGTACTACCTCCCATAGTATTAAAGAGGTGCACTGTTCACTCCTGTGGATTCTTTACGCTCACAGTATCGGTCACCCAGGAGTATCGGATAGCACGTTTATAAAAAAAAATAAAAAATTCCTAATTACGAGCTACACTAATGGTCTCAATCTCCTTAAAAAATAAGATTAGGGGGAAATGTGAACAGAGATTAAGTGCATTTTATCGAGTATTGATGGAGAATACACCTCTTGTCGTTAAGCTTCCCATTCATCAAATCCGGATGAAACATTTGGAGGAATCAGATGAGAAAGTAGGAGTAATAATCATGTTAGGTGGTAAAAAGTAATGCTATTTATGCATGCTGTTAACAAATAATGTTCTGCAGTATCTTAGCTTAAGAACTAAGAGCCTGTTTGTCTAAGCAGAAATGAACTGCATTGATGGTGCTATCGAGTATTGATGGAGAATACACCTAGAGTCATTAGGCTTCTCATTCATCAACACCTAGAGTTATTAGGCTTCTCATACACCCAAAGTGTTTTGTTCTCAAAAAAATTTTCTCCTCTCTAGTCTCTGGTGATCTGCAATACCACTATTTCACAGTTTGAGTAACTAAAATCAATAAAGTTTTGATCTTTTCTGGGTTTTGGTACAAAAAATTGAATTCTTGATTTAAATTGGTACTATGGGGTTTGATAAAGACAAAGCAAGTTCATCTTCCCATGTTCTGCAAATCCCAAGAGAAGATACACCACTTTTAGCAGACACCCCACACCTTTCTTCATCCTCCAAGACTTTTGCTAATGTTTTCATAGCAGTAGTTGGAGCTGGAGTCCTTGGCCTTCCTTACAGCTTCAAGAAAAGAGGATGGGTCATGGGTAGTCTCATGCTTTTATCAGTAGCCTCCTTACTATTGTATGATGCTTCTGGTTTATTCCAGGCATAAGCTTGAATCCTATTACAAAGTTGCCAAGATCTCATCTTTTTGTGATTTGGGATATGCTGTCTGTGGATCCATTTGGTAGATGTACTGTGGATGCTATGATTGTTCTTTCCCAAGCTGTTTTTTGTATCAGTTACTTGATTTTCATAGCTAATACTTTAGCACACTTATTCAATTATTCTGTTACAAATCCAAGTCCCACAACATTGGGGTTGTCACCTAAAAAGGTGTATATTTGGAGTTGTTTCCCATTCCAGTTGGGGTTGAATTCAATCCCCACACT
>JAPFFP010000070.1:13856572-13886546 GCA_026153255.1 Solanum medicagineum
TTAATTTTTCTGATGCACCTCTTTTTTAATCTCACCCAGTCAACTTATTTTCTTGAAATACACACGTAGAGGTATATAAATGATAGTGATACTCATGTGTGCGCGCGCGCACATATATATATATATATATATGTATGGAATTTGAGTATCCGTGTATATAGAAAAACTAGAACGACTCGAGTACAGGAGAGAAATAGAGAGAGGATGGTAATAAAAAGTTAACGGTCAAAATTATTTTTAAATTAGCTTAGTTTTTGAGATTCATATTTGAATTATTGAGATAAATATAGATAACTAACAATAAATTGAGATAATATATTTAAAATAGTACTCCTCCAACCCAAATCAATTGAATTTTTTTACGTTTTTTTCAATGTTCAAAATATTTGAATTGTTCAAAGTTCAAGGTGAATGTTTGAAACTCTTTTTTATACTTGCCCTTTCATTTATTGAACTTCTATATTTACTAGGAGATAAATTACACAACATATTTATGATTTTACAAAGGGCAATAACGAAAAGTTTGGTATAAATTTTGTTTTTAAATATTTTTGTTAATATGCGTGTATTACCTCGTAAATTCAATTAAAATGAGACGGAGGAAGTATATGGTGAGTGAGTGTGTACTCCTTTTATCTCATATTAACTTAATTTTTATTATTCGAAATAATTGAATTCTTCAAATGTTTGAATCCTTTTCTATATTTGTCATTTCATTAATTGAAGTTTTATGTTTTCTAGAAGATGTTTATACACTACTTACAAAACTACATCTATGATTTCACAAAGAATAATAGTGAAAAATATGATTTACATTGTGTTCTTTTAATATGTGTGCACTGTTTCACAAATTAAATTTACGAGTAATTAATGTGCAGCAACTAACAACTACAATATGAAATCAGCATGTACATATAAGTTTGGACTGTTTGAGTAGATGATCCATGCACCTTCTGACCTGCAAGATTAGGAGGAAATTAAATACATTTTATTTCATCATCTTTTTGTTTTTAACATAACGTCTAAGTTTTCACAAGGTTGGTCTAGTAGTTGGAGATGTCGAGTGAGAATTTTAACAGTATAATTAACATTCACCAGGTTTTTGTTTAAATATTATATATTTTCATATAAACTGTGTGTATGCATGAAATGTTTTTATAAACTCAATACATTACCTGAAATAATACAAAATAAACATTAATTTGTTCAAGGAATAATTAAAGCGTTTAGATCTCCATAATCACATGCCCATGCCAACGTGCAAGTTCAAAATACCACAGTACCATTTATGCTACAAACACATGGCTTTAATAAATTGATGACGTGAAATAAACTTAATGAAGAAATAGAATACGTGAAAATTGATGTAATATTTCCCAACTTATTAGGATTGAAGCTGATAATCAATTTAATTCTGATATTTGAAAGTTTAAATGAATATATATATGATAGACACGTATAAAATGAATATACAATCTATATATTTACTCGGGAACAATATGACATTGAAATATATTTTACAAGGTTAAGAAGTTAAATCATGTAGTAAGCCATTAACACCTTGTTTGGATGGTGTTCATTTATTGTAATATAATGTGTGTTAGTTTAGGTACAGTGTTTGATTTGATTCTTATTTTAATTTTATTGTTTGAATCCGTCATTAGGTAACAATACGAAATTTCTTTTGGTTTAGCGATTAATTTTTCTGTGATTGAATCATTACTTAAAATATTTTCTTCCCATTTTATCCTTTTTTTTTCTTTAGTAGGGTAATCTGTTTTATCCTAAATTTTTCTTTTTAACTTTACTAGTACATTACATTTTTTAAAAAATAAGTTTACCATTTTAAATGATTTACATGTGACATTATATAACGACGAAAAAAGATATAATTTACTATAGTTATCATTAAAATAATATAATATATACAATACATTAGGGGTGTATATAGACCCAACTAGTTATGATTTTTTAAAAATCATACCATTTCTGTCGGGTGTTCAAATTTATAAATCAAATCAAACTAATAAAATTTGAATTTTCGGATTTCTTAGGTTTTCGATTTTTTCCCCAGTAAAGTATTCATACAAACATATACTTAATTTTTGTTTCAAATATTTCTTTAATCTTATCAAAAACAATTATATAAGGTGTTTCTTAAAAAAATAACACAAATATGATATGAGTGATATTGACAATATATTCAACAAAATAGTAACATAATACGATAAAACAAATATTGCAAAATAGATAAGTCAAAAATAAGTATAATAATGTCATAACCTGATTTCTCGAGTCATGATGACACCTACTATAACTCACCGACAAATAAGCCAATTCGCGAATCAGAACTGCAAGTAATAAGTATAAAAGGGAAACTAGACAAGAAATTATTAGAAAAGAGATTGTAATGACAACAAAAGTTGAAAGCTAAATATGTATACAAATGTTCCTCCCCAGAACCTGAAAGTCACGAGTACAAAGCTATTACAAACAAAAGATAAATATAAGTTTCAAAAGTGGACCAGCAACAAAACAACACTGGCTAGTGTTGAAAAGCGAACTAGGGCCACCATGTTAAAGGAGAAAGAAATGATCCCAAAATGTCAAGTGCTCACCCTTGTTTCTGATGTAGACTGTTACAGGCTTGATAGGTCAACGCTGATAACCAACCCTCGGACTTGCATCATGGAAATAGATACAAAGTGTAATATAAGTATCAAGACAATAAGTGCTCAATAGGCATCATATGCCTGAGCAAAAAAGATAAAAGTAATATGAAAGAAATAGACCTAAACAAAAGTCATAATATAACAAAAGATAAATAATCATACAAATGTCGAATTTATTTGATTTCGAATTGACTTTTTAAATTTAAAATCAAATCAATTCAATAAATATCAGATTTTTTTGTTCAATATCAAAATAAGTCGATTTTTTCTTCAATTTGGAGTTTGATATGATTTCCAATTTATTATTATTTCTCTTATACATAACAATAGGTTTGGAATGAATAAAAGGCGAAAGAGAACCCCAGGTAACAAAAGCAAAAGCGTGCCTTGTTCTCTCTCTCTCTCTAGTCCCACTACTAAAATAAAAGAGAGAAATAGACGCACAACAAAACCCACAGTGATTACAGCACACTCATTTTAGAAAGAGACTCATGAGAAGAAGAGAGAAATAAAAAAGAAGAAAGCAGTTGAGAAGGGAAGGTTGGGTTGGTTATGGTGGAAAAGCTAATCGGCGCGGTGCAGCTCAAGGGCAGAATCGTCATTCTAGATTCCTTTCTCTCTCCATCTCCATCTCCATGGTCCTTCTCTTCTTCACCTCCGTCGCTTCTAATGTTGTTGAATCCATCGGCACAAGAATCAGTAAGCTCGGTGGAGGATTCATCGGCGTTAGCGGTGGAAACGGTGGTGTTTTCTGGATGGACCGTCAAACTTCCAATGCCGGTATAGCTTTTGCTGTCACGGCCTTGGCCGGTCTCGCCTTGGCCGCCGCCGTTTTCTACACTACTAGGTAAAACAAACAAACAAACACAAACACTCTCAGGGACTGAAATTTTCCAGTACTTGTTGTAACCTAAAAGGAATTATTGAAAAAAGAAACGCAATCATTGAAACCCTAGAAATCTGTAGAGTAGATCTTTCTCCTTTTTTTCTCCTATCCTTTTTTTCCACAGTTAAAACAGTCAGTGTAGAAGTAGATGAGAGCTCTCAGACGAAGTCAGACTTCGTCATCTTCAAATTCCTCTTCACCGTCTTCATCATCACCATCATCATCGTCATCGTCGTGGATTCATTTGAGATCAGTTCTATTCGTTGTTGCCTCCTCACCAGCTTCTTCTTCCTCCTCTAATAGGTGAGTCTCTCCTGTCTTTCACTCTCTAAAACTGTTTCGATCTGCTTCTCACTTTCTATAAGATTCATCTGCCTTGTTTATAAGCATAGTTATTCTTTTTCAGATCCGATCTCAGGTCCTCTTTTTTGCCTAGGATATGCCCCAGTGCTAAAGTTTAATCCTTCAACCCGTTGCTCAATCTTAGTCTCTACTATGTTTTGTTAAATTATTCATTTTGCTGCTATAATTGAGTCTAAATTTGGCTTTTATGACAGTATTGTTGATTCTTTTAAAATAGAAGTGTTTGAGTTCATTGGATTTGTTGTTGTTAATAATCTGGTGGATTGATTCCTTGAGCTAAACTTTGAACAAGTCATGATAATGTACTTGATTTATATGAGATAAGGGTGGAGACTCTCATTAGGTGATGGCATTTTTTTTTGTTGGATGTATGTGGACTATATTTCTATATTTGCATGCTTACTTGATCAAAATTCTGGAAGCTACGAATTTTTCAACCTCTTGCTGTTGTCTCCTCCTCTACTTTGTCACAGTGACACAAGTTGGTTGACCTGGTGTTTTAAGTTTCACAAAGTCTTCCAACTGTGTGTTTTTGATGAATTAAGTGCACAAAAGAAATAGCAATTTGATATATGTAATCTCCTCCAACTTTCCCAGGACAGGGATGTTATATATTTTTATCTGGAGGCTTTGGGGGCGTGGATTGGGGTGAGGTTTCACTAGTTGAAAGGGAATTTCTAATGTAGGTAGTATCTAGATGTTAATGTCAGCTTTTAAGTTTCTGCCAGAGTCTCGCTCATAAGTTACTCTCCGTGTATTTAGTTCTTTTAGATATTGTTTGGATGGGTTGGCTCATTGACAGCTGAAGTTACTGCCTGTGTAATTTAGATATTGTGTATGATTGGCTTGTTAACAATGGGATGGGATGTTTAGCAGTGTTTCTAGGTGGTCTTTTCGTATATTTTGCTTACATTTAATGTTTCCAATGGTGAAGGTTTTTCTTAATTAAGTTGTGTTGGTAAATGCTTAGCATAATGTGATGATTTAGCATGAAGGGGCCACAGTCCTATAAGATTGAGACTAAAGTAGCCACATGGTATGACAATTCACGGTGCAGTCCCACCCCTAGATTCCCCAGGTTTCTTGGTGAGGTGTTATTTGGTGGTAACTAGGAGTGCTTTGTTTTGGGGTATTCTGATTGAACGTGAATCATGAATGGGTCTGCCTATATTGCTTCTATATAACATCTGTCAGAGATAGGCTGATGACAGATCATGTTCTTATTTGTAGTAGTTAAGTGATCTACTGATTTCTTTTTGAACGCTGTATATCTTGCAACTGCTTCCTTCTTTCAAGTTGTTTTAAGTTCATTACCTTCAATGCATTATTTTGTGGTTGTGAACTTGTGGTCTCTTGCCCATTGTTTATTTTCTTTTATCATTCTTGGTTGCAGTTTCCCTACTACTTCTATTTTCTTCGTGTCATGATGGTTAACCTTTGTAAAGCTCCCATTTCTAGAGCAAGTTGGTTTTAAGGTGATGTTAAATTATCATGATGAATATCACTCTTGTCTAACACTCTGATAGATCTAATTAGAGTTGCTGATGTCGTTACCTTGACACTTAGCTCAAACAAAAAATATACTGTTACCTGCTTCATGCTTGCCAAAATGCTTAATCATGCTTATGATTTATTTCAGAGGTCATCTTAAATCACCATGGTCTCGTAGAAAAAGAAAACGTGCTCTTGCACCTCAACAGTGGAGAAGCTTTTTCACACCAGAAGGAAAACTTCGTGATGGTGGAATTAAATTTCTGAAGAAAGTCCGAAGTGGGGTGAGTTTCTGACCCACCTTAAAATCTTTTTTTATCTCAATGTACACAAAGATTATCAGGCCAGTAGACCTCAGAATGTTGATTTGGTAAGTTAGGAATAGGAACATGAAAGAGAAATGATTTCATTTCCCTTGCTTGGTTAAAGGACGTACATAAGATTGAGTTGATAAAACCCATTCTCCCTGGTTTGATGGACATAAGAATGTGAAGAGAAGTAGATTTTCCAACCATCATTAATTTTAATCTGGACTTTTATCAAAGGGAAAAGAAGAAAAAAAGTCTATTTACCTTGTGGGGTTAAGGGATAATGGAAGATGTAGAAAAATCATTGTCTTGCTTGGTATCCAAAAAAGGAGTGTCAAAGGAAGTTGTGAATTATCCATCTTTTTTCAAAATTTTCAGATCGCAATCTTTTTTTTTTTTCCCCTAGTGAGAAAGCCGTTGAACGCTTCCCGTTTTACAACTGAAGAAGGAGCTGGAAATTTTAAAAATCACAGTTTCTCTTCCTTTGCTTTTCAAACAAGAGTAAGTATGTTGACTAACTATTGGCCCTTTCATGTAGGGTGTTGATCCTAGTATCAGGGCCGAGGTTTGGCCATTCCTCCTGGGAGTGTAAGTATTTCTTTCTCATGTAATAATTATCTTGTTAAGATTGATAATCTGAGTTTTGATTGTTTTCTTTTCCTTTTTGGCCTGGTGGTAATAGACTTGAGCCTTGGGGTTTGCTCCCTTTCAAGGTCTCAAGATCGAAACCCACTGGGTGCAAACAATTTCTGAGGGCCATCAGACTGGGTAAAACCTGAATTAACCGTGGTGCACTTGCGGGAAACTCCTTGCCGAGGACTTGTGCACCCCCGGGATTAGTCGGGGCTCTAAGAGACTCGGACACTCGGTGAAATAAAAAAAAAATTTTTTTTTTACATATTTGCTTCTTTTATCTTGTCCTCTTCTGCTTTGATTAGACAATTGTAGCTCTGCTTAATTTCCACAGGAGTGGCATGGGAATTCTAACATATTTTGAGTAATAATTTATCATCTGAACGCTTACTTCTTAGTGGCTTATAAAATTATATCCATACACTTCCCCTTAATTTTATATAGTAACTATCTCCATGTACTTCATTCAGATATGGGACCAGTAATCTCGTGGTTTTTCACTCTTTTAACACATCCTTTTGCTGGGCCGCCAGTTATGTTAGGTCACTGGCTTGGTTTCAATTACGTGAGGATTTTTTTTCCTGTGGACGATTGTGTCAAAGTTTAACTCTGCTCTTGAAGTGCTAAGAGTACTTCATTTGGTGACAATCTAGGTTCTGGATCCTTTTACCCTTACCATTAGATATACTCACCTTTTGAAGTGAGATGAGCATTGTTTTTTGGGGGATTTGGGAAGGGTAGAGTGTACGCAAACCTTGCTCCTACCATGGGAGGTAGAGAATTGTTTTAGATAGACCCTCGGCTCAAGGAAAAGATATTTTAAAGTAGGGCCCCCACCCCCCACCCCCCAAAAAAAGAAGAATGAACAGGAGCAAAGTGAGTGCAATATTTAGTAAGAATTCCTGTATAGCATTCACAGGAAAAGTACTACCCTTAAAATTTCGTATAATCTGAAAATATATATCTGAATATCATCAAGTGTGTGTTTGTTGCAATTATGTTTCAAATTATGTTTAGTATTTAGTTAACCTAGTAAATGTCAAACAGGAACTTAATAGTTTGCTTCGGTAGGTTGAGCAAGTGTTTTAAAAGGCACTTAAAATTTTAGGCTCAAACCTTAGATTTGGCTAAAAAGGTGCTCAGCCAAGTAATATATTAATTGCAAAAACTTTTGAAACATCTTGGTGAAGAATGTCATGTTTTGGCTAGATGACACCTGTCTATTTCCCTAGAAGGCTACTTTTTCCTTTGTGCTTTTCACCACTTTTTCTCTATTCTAATATTGAAAAAGATATTCGAAAGTCAGCTTTATCTTTTCTGTCAAAGTTTAACCCACTTTTAACATTACCTGGGTTCGAAACTTGGAACGGAATCCTCTTTGGTACAGGTTACTAAAACCCCACATAATGAGCCGTTATAATGAGCTTTTTCGGCATGAACATGTTCCGGGCACTAAATGGTAAAGCAAGAAAGATAAAAATATAAAATCCAAATTGTTGAAAAAATCTGTCTCTACTACAACAAACAAAAAATCTATCTTTACTGTTTAGACAAAATATACATAATAAATTGCTACATTGCCTGAATAGTTGTGTCTAAAGTCATAATGACACGAGATACCTCAATTGGCAAAAATATGAGTTCCTTTGTATGGTTTGTCATTTATTCTTTCATTAATGCATCCGTCACCCAAATGAAGCCTTAAGAGCAGTTGCCAGGCTTCTGCATCAGTATAATTACTTTGTTGCAAGTTTGTTTCTATTTTTATTTTTATGTACCAAGGGTTTTAAAGGCATCAAGACGATGCATAGCAAAAGTTGCAACGAAAAAGAGCATGTTTGTTCCTATGCAAAAACTTATGGAACAAAGGAGCAGACAAAGTCCAGAAAACGTTCAGTACTAGTTACAGGCGTCAGATTGTACCAACTTAATACGTTAAGTAAACATTTAATTTTAATGGTTAGGAGTTGAAATCCCATCTAAATATCTACGTCTCCTTCATTCCTGATGCACCAAAAAATAGAACCAGGCATCATTGCCCAAGCCTTTTTGATGGATATCCCGATCCTCCATGAACAATAGCTCTCATAAGCTTCCTTGATATTGTATGGCATGACCCAGTCAATTCCAAAAAACTCAGAAAAACATACTCCAAATGTCAGCTGCTGCTGTGCAATGCAGACACAGATGCTTCACACTCAAGACTCTTGGCACATATAAAATTATTCATATTATGAATGTTGCTTCTGCTGAGATTATCCTGAGTACGGCAAGATTCATACAAGGTTGTTCAGATAATAACCAATTATCTGTGGATATATTTTGGTTTTCCACATATGTGTCAAGTTCTCTGAAAATGAGAACACCAATGACATCTGTTTATTTGTCAAAAAAAGTTCTGCAACTGCGATTGCTGTTTTTTTTCCTTATTTCTATGTAGTGAATGCATTGGTTACGGTTAATTGACTTACTTTTGTCTGTCTGCAGCTACGAGTTGAATAGCTCTAAAGAAGAAAGAGATTGCATAAGAAATCAGAAAAGGTATTATAACCAGATAATTGATCCTCCCTAGCCTCCCACAAGGATTGAGATACAAGAAAGTCTCTTTGTTTTTATCTTGTAAAAATGTAGAGGGCTCGTGTGTATTCAGTTGACAGGTCATTGTATCCTTGTGTTAATATTTGTTCCAATTACCTTTTTACTGCATGATTCATACTCCTTATCGGTGTAGTTAATCTGTGATTGCAGGAGGGAATATGAGAGCTATCGTAGGGAATGTCGCAGACTGCTAAAACGCAACGGGACCTTTAAAATGAGGGAAATTGGTGGAATGGGAAACGATGGTGAAGGAAATATCACTGAAGGGATGGATTCCCCTGACTATGACGATGTTGTTACTGCCCGGGAGTCTCTCTCCAGTGAAGATCGAAGCACATATGTTGAGGATTCTGATAATCCCGGTGGTACAATGTCAGATGAATTTTCCAGTTCCAAACGAGTGACAGAGCCAAATGATGTCTCTGACTCTGAGTCATCAGACTCAGATTCCTCGGCAGATCCTGATATCAGTCAAACTGTCCCGTCGGCAGAAAGCATGGATGAGAATACTGCTGAAGTGACCTCTAAGGAGGACTCTTCTCCTTCAAAGACTGAAGTCCAGTCACGGCCTTGCAGTGCAGAAGATTTTGCTACATGGCAACGAATAATTCGCCTTGATGCGGTTCGTGCTAATGCCGAATGGATAGCATACTCCCCATCTCAAGCTGTAGTATCAGAAAGCAGGGCTCACCGTTTTGCAGAGGCTGTTGGGTTGAAGGACTATGAACACCTAGAGCCCCCTAGGATCCTACATGCTGCTCGGCTAGTCTCCATTCTTGAAGCGTATGCACTATATGACCCTGAAATTGGTTATTGCCAGGGGATGAGCGATTTGCTTTCGCCCATAATTTCTGTAATGACAGAGGACCATGAAGCTTTTTGGTGCTTTGTTGGTTTCATGACAAAGGCTCGGCATAACTTCAGGCTTGATGAGGTTGGAATCAGGAGGCAGCTGAATATTATTTCTAAGATCATCAAACAAAAGGATTCACATCTCTATCGACACTTGGAGAAGCTCCAAGCAGAGGATTGCTTTTTTGTGTACAGAATGGTGGTAGTTCTTTTCAGGAGGGAATTATCTTTTGAGCAAACACTCTGCCTATGGGAAGTAATGTGGGCAGACCAGGCTGCTATTAGGGCTGGGATTGGCAAGTCGGCCTGGAGTAGGATTAGGCTGCGTGCCCCACCAACAGATGATCTCTTGCTTTATGCAATTGCAGCATCTGTATTACAACGGAGGAAACGGATCATAGAGAAGTATAGTAGCATGGATGAAATTTTAAGGGAGTGTCAAAGCATGGCTGGTCAACTGGATGTATGGAAGCTTCTAGATGATGCCCATGACTTGGTGGTTACTCTCCATGACAAGATTTAGACACCTTTGTTATGGTGCTTTCCAAGATCTTACACTAATTTATTCTCTTTGCTGCTCGAGCGTTATTTTGTCGGGATGATGCTACTAAACGCTGCATGCATCTCCGGTACACACGAAGAAGTGCTCTACCTGAAGACAGCTTATGGTCAAGTACTGTCGCTGCTTTCCTTTTGCTAAAGAACATGCAAATGTCAAAAGAATCTGCACTTGGGAAATAATTTATGTGACTATCTCCTACATACAGACTTGCAAATTGCTTGAATTCAGTGTAGCAAATCACTGGAAGCCTGATTGGTGTACCATGCTTGATATTGAATTTTTAACTTGGTTCTCTTGTTTATGCTCTCCTAAGGTGGCTTTTATTTGGAGTATCTATCTCCTATTACCCCAACCTCTCCAAGGTAAATGGGGTTT
Organism: Solanum medicagineum; assembly: GCA_026153255.1. Taxonomy (NCBI): domain Eukaryota; kingdom Viridiplantae; phylum Streptophyta; class Magnoliopsida; order Solanales; family Solanaceae; genus Solanum; species Solanum medicagineum. The sequence continues at coordinate 13,867,313 of JAPFFP010000070.1, forward strand.
CATTTAGAGTGTTCACTTTGAATATGGACATGGGATTGTGGATGATAGAATAGCATACCTTTCCACGCACTGTGGTTGGTTTGTAACTTTATCATCGAAGCAATAGCTATATTATTACAAGCTTAAATGATGTTTTTCCTACGACATTTCTCGTAGAATATATATGCTCTTCTGAGCATTAATGCTGCTGTTGAAAAACATCACCTTGAGATCAGGTATCAGTTCTGTGGCATATTAGTAGTCAAGTCACTAATGATTAGAGGCCCGCAGACGGTCACTGTAACTGTGGTAGAACCATTGTAGTTGTCTTGTCCCTAAGGTGGCTGAACAAAGTATGTATTCTGTGCGAAGGAAAATGCTTCGACAGAAAAGGTTTTCTTGAAAAACGTTTTTAGAAAAATGAATGGGTGTCTTATTCTTTTTGTGATTGGGTACACAAGCAAAAGATGTTTATTCTAAAAGCATTTGTAAGTAATTTAGACAAAGGTGTAGGGAAGGGTGAAACAAAAATAAGTAATTTCTCGCACAACTTGTTTTTCTTGGCAGTTTATCTTCTTTCATTTTGTCGAAAAATACTTCCCGACAAAAATTTGACATGAAAAAATTGGAATTACTCACCCAAAGTAAGAACCTTTCTTAACCAAGTGGATATCCAGAACAAAACTCTTGGCACGTTCTAAAATCTCTGTTGCTCGGAGAGAAGCAGAGGACATTGGGCTACCACCTAACATTTGCTATCCTAGTAACACTTTTATCCTAGTCTATTAAGCAGAACGCATAAGTATGAGGATTCACATAATTTTTCCATTTGATAAAATATCATCCACTCCAAAGCAAAATGAATTTAGTTTGAAGTCTTATTCCCTCTGCATCTTTCCTTTTTAGTTATAAAAGAAAATTCAGACCATAATTTCAGAAATCTTTCTTTTATAAATCATCAAAGACAAACTATGAAATGAATCCGGAGGGAGGAAATAATGTTTATTTTTCTAAATTTAATTCACGTGAAATGAGATAATGTCATTAATAATATGGTAATGCATGAGGTATACGAATAGCAGAATTTTTATTTTTAAAGAAGACGATTCGATATCCAGTATAATGGTAAAAGCGGGGGGCAGGAAAATTCAATTTCAATAAGGCTGGTTGCAACTAAATTAACCCGTACAGACCAGAAGATCCAAGAGGGCATCAGACATAGCAATTGTGAAGCACAGTACAAAATTGATGACCACATTCAGTTGTTGCAGCTCCATAATGAACTAAAACAAGATAAACCAAGTGTTTCAACAACTACATAAACGATAAATCAAGAAAAGTGGCCCCATGGAAGCTGGAATTCAGATGAATTAATTCTCCTTGGTGTAGTGTCGTACTGCAAAGGCCAAGCCTAAGATCAAAATGGGTACAAGGAACTGCAGAATTTTGATTATGAATTCTGGAGTCTTGTCTGGATTGTATGCGGCTTGGTCCGATGGAATATAAGCACGTTTTAGGGGAACTGTTGACATATCGATTTCCCCTATGCAATACTTATCCATCATATCTCTAGCAGCATCACTGTGGCCAACATCTTCAAAGTCATTTGTTGCATCTTTCCCTTTTGGTAACAGAACAATGATCAGAATTCAAGCCACACAAAACCATCAACAGTTAATATCCAAATAAACAAACTGTTGAGTGAGGAAAACCAAGTATTACCAGTTGCTGAAAGCAAAACTTCGTCACCACCTGGATGATCATCCATGAATGGAGTAACATCATACACCTGAGAGCATTTTAAATATGTCATTATAGGGAAGGAAAAACATAACACTATTAATATCTTTAAGGAAAAGCATCTACAATGATGATATAAGTTGGGTCTATACTGACTTGAACACTGTTTATTATTACAATGAGAGACACCACTTAATAGCAAAGATAAGAGAGATAAGGTGCACATAAGCATCCCTAGGCAAATGGTCCTATGTGGAATTATTAAGGCAGTTCCCTCAATTGAGCAACTCATACTATCGCATGAGGAACACATCCTTTTTGTACCATATCACCTTTAGATTTATTTAAGGTTTTTCTCCATAAGCATAATTCAACAAAATTCACATATCAAGACACAAGACTTAAAGAGACATGAAAACAAATCAGATGCACAACCAAGACATGTTTCCTTTTTCTAGACATCTCCTTCAAGCCATAGCATTAGAGATATATTTGACTTTGCTATCCTTAAGATACAAATCATTAAACAGATCATGAAGAACAATCAACTTCAAAAGAAAAGATTGACAAATATCTGCTGAAGAAAATGGACGACTCACTCACACTAGAAGGTTCAAAAGAACAATCTCTAACAAAAATCAGGTTCGTGAGCTGTATAGGTGTAAATACACATAGCAGATACTTCTTATATTTTAAATACTTTAAGATTGAAGATCTAAATTAAGTTGAGTCATATAAATTTTTCAAAAGCAATCTGATCTGCAGTTGTGTTACAATTTTTCAACAAATATCTTCTTCATGGATTCATGTTACTAGGATTTTGGACAATGTTTGATTGAATTAGGAAAAAGAAAAGAGCATTTGAAGTTAAAGTCTGAAAGAGAATATTGGAAGTTGAAAGTGAATTCAGACATGAATTTCACTTGGAAGTTAGAAGTTCTGTAAGAGAAAACCATTACTCCAAATGCTCCTCAATTTTTAAAAATATTTCATCAATATTTGAAGTGCTAAACCCCAAATTAGCAGATAATGATGACGAAACCATTATTGGCAAAAATAATGAAGGACTTCAGATTTGCAAGTTCAGTGTCACATGTTTGTTTTCATATCTGCGCCACAAAATTTGAATTCATAAAGAGCTGACTCTCAACACTTGTAATACTACTCTCTTTTTTCAACGTAGCAAAAGTAATTGGCAAACTGGTCAGCTTGGATCAGGGGATATAAATCAACTGTCCTTTTTTCTCAACTATATAAATTTAGTTAATTCTTTCTTTCTACTTCCCTCTTCCATATCCACAATGCTAACCTCTTGGCATCAAATCTCTATGACAAACAACTACCCCAGTTTTATTGCTTTCCAGGATGAAAGGCTGAAATCTTAAAAGTTTATTTCAATATTCGCTACCACACCACCATGACCTTCATCAACCCATGCAAAAGATAGTTACTGTTTACAGACCACTAGACTATTACTTTAACTAGGGAAAGTCAAAACTCCTAATCTTTTTCCAGACTAACGTGGATCTAGAGGTAGCGGCAAGGTCTGCGTACAATCTACCCTCCCCAGACCCCACTTGTGGGAATATACTGGGTATGTTGTTGTTGTTGTTGTTGACTAACGTGGATCTAGAATTGAATTTTCTAGGATGAGTTCGGTACTCTACCACGGCATATAAGATTTACAGGATTGAAAATCCATAATTTGTATTTTCCTGTTGATTTTTAACACATATACGTACTCTAAGCAAAAGCTACTGATTCCACTTAATCCAATTTTCTAAGTTAGTCACTTCAACTAAACACCACCAGTACAAAGGAGAGCAAAAATTGAACTCGAAACCGCAATGAGTAAGTTAATGGCTGAAATTGCAAACAAAGAATTCAATCAGACCTTAAAAATAAATGACTAGATCAAATCAAATCAAATCAAATCAAATCAAAGCTCTCACCAAAATCCTCAAGCACTCTTAATTCGATAGTTCCAATGTGATAGCACGTATCTAACTAGATAACATACAAAACAAAAAGATTCAAACATACCAGATAACCAAAAGGATCATCTATTACTAAAATAAAATTGATACAGAGAAGAAACGTCGATGTAACCTTTCCGCTGATGATAAGCCAGCAATCTTTGGTCTTGTTGTGCTTAGCGACTTCCTCAAATACATGAAGTTTCCGATCTGACGCCATTTTTTCCTGCTACTGCAACACCGGCAAGATCACTTTTGAAACAAAAAATAATCAAAATACACAAGATTCTGCATAAAAAAATAAAATTGGGAATCTCTATGAACTTTTACATACACTCACGAGAGAGTTTCTTCGGATCCTCTTTCTCTCTCCGATTGTGCACCAAACACCTCTTCTGCGTGTGGAGGCGCAATTAAGGGTCAATATTATACAACTCCCGACACGAAATTGCCCTTCAAATTCCATTGAAATTACGCCCCTAGGCTGGTTGTTGAAGTACTATGCCAGTCTAGCCCCTTAAGTACTTTTATCTCTTTATTTTTATTAAGAGGTCAAAATAACTATAGCTAGAAAAATATAATTTAATATGTCAAAATTATTATAGTTTAGATAATTATTTTTTTAATTGTATTTATTACACTTATTTGTATAATTTGCATATATTCGTTGTTAATATACAAACAAGAGAAATATATATATATAAAAAATTATATTTATACATTTACAAATTTTTCAAAACTTATACAAATCAAATATATTATCATGATAATGATATGCAAGTTAAGAAAAACATATAGAAATTCTGAAGTCATTCAATTGTCAACTTACTTATACAAATTATGGATGTGCGCTTGACAATTTGGATGAAATAATAATGTATAGCAGGATGTCTGGCCTTAGGTTATAGTATGAGAGTAGGAACAGTCGTGTTTTATATCATATGTTGTCATTATCTATCTTATACATGTTGATTTTATCGTTATATCATGTTGATTTACACACTATCATGTGCTTTGTGTTGTCAGTCGTCCTTTTTGTTTCCCTTTCTTTTCCTTCCTATTTTTTCTATATCTAATTTATTCTTCTTATGAGCTTTTGAAATGAGAGTTCATAGGAAACAATCTCTCTACCTTATGAGGTAGTGGTAAGTTCTACATACATTCTACCCTCCCAGATCCCATTTATGAAATTTCACTAGGTATATTATTATTGTAATAGTAATGGCAAATGATAATTATTTAAAACAATATCTATAAAAAATAATTAAACAATATATATCTGCTTAGGCATAATTTTTTAATTACTTCTGCATAGTAGATGTAGGATAAAACAGATAAATACGGTTCATAAACTAAATCTCTGTCCTTCTATGAAAATTTTATCAATCTTATTATTTTGAAAAAGCTAATATTAATAGTATAAATATATGGTATAATAATTTCATACTTACTACAAAATTATTATCATTATCTCGCATAACTCTTGCAATATATATTATACTTCCTATCGTTAGCAAAGTACTTATATTTAAGTGTATTTTTAATAGTGCTCCAATATAGGTGGGGAGACTGTGATCCCATCTATTAAAAAATGGCACAGTGAAACGTCACGTGCGTATTACCATTTCTCTTATTTTTGTCCAATACTGTGATATTCTGCCTGCCAGCCAGCCAGCCATCCACTCCAATGTCCAACAAAACCACTGCCCACTAAGACCAAAAAGCCTCTTTTAATTTTTCTTTCTTTAAATTTTTGTTATATTATTTTTTTTCATCTTATTTTACGTGATAATTTTATTTTTGATATTATTTTATTATAATTTTAAAATAATATATTTTTAAAATTTTCTTTTTATCTTTAATGAATTGATTCTCAGTAACACAAATATCTAAGAATAATTTTAGATTACAAATTTTTTTAAAAAAAAATTTTCCTTAAACACTATGTCAAGTCAAAAAGTATTACATAAAATAGAACGAGAAAGATATTATTTTTAGGAGGTTCTTAACTATTTTATATGATAAGAAAATAATTTAAAAATAATCAGATTGATAATTGTGAAAATTTCTTTGAATTTTTCTTCTTTAGGGGTCGTTTGATACAAAAATAAAATAATGCAGGGATTGGTAATATGCTACGATTATTTTTTATCTTATGTTTGCTTTATTGTTTTCTATTTAATTTTATGCATTGTTTAAAATTCTATAAAAAGTTTTTTCCAATTATGCTCTTGAACTATTATGATATTTTCTATTTCATGTAATTAGATAAAAGTTTGATTTTTTTTTTTGTAACTTCTAACTAGTTAGGAAAATAATAATTTGTCATTATGTTTGCTATTTTCTCACTTGAATCATTTGAGAATAAATAATTGTGATCTTAATAAATTCATCACTCACATAATGACAATCTTTAATTTAATAAAGATAGACCATCTATTACTGAAATAGAAAAGATGGTAAACAATTGTAAAATAGACAGTTTATATTTATACCCAAAAATTTGAAAGTTGTAATTTTAATATAATGTTTATATCTTACGAGGTCATTCAACTTTGAGAATATATTGTATCAATAAAATCACTCAAATAAAATTAGTTATAAAAAAATTTGACATGTCAAAATATTTTTTTGTGCATTATGTAACTATGAAACTACAAATAAATAAAATTTAAAAATTTGATATGATAAATTTATTTATTTTTATATTATGAAAATGTGAACCGCAAATAAATAAAATTTGTAAGCTAATTTATTTAAATAAATTTACTAGTAGAAAATTACAAATATAAAATATAAAATCAAAAAATAAAAAATATAAAAAAATTTGAGGGATATTTGTATCTTTATGTATTTAATCCGATGATATTAACCCAATGTATTAGCTAAGACCACCAAATGGGAGGTATTAGCTAATACCATGTATGCGAGATTAACTAATACCATGGATTAGTTATATATGGTCCAAAATTTTTACCAAATATTGTACTAATTAATACCATCAACTAATCCATGAATTATTACCCCTAATACCTCCTACCAAACATACCCTTAATGTTTTTCTTAAAAAGTGTGTCTTATCGGAATAACTCATTTAAATATGGACTAGAAAGAGTAATGTAATTACTCTCCTTGTGACTACTAGTACAAACATTTTTTTTACAGGGAAAAGGCATAAATTTTTCTTCGAACTTATTTCGAAAAGTCAGTTACACACTTAAAGCATAATGACCTATTACACATCTTTACTACTTAAAAGTGAATTTAATGCACTCTTGAGATATGTATACCACTTTCACAGTATGTGGTGTATTACACTCGTTGCCACATTAACGCCGTGTCAGAAATTACAATTTTTTCTTTCTATTAATTAATTTTGTCTTTGTTAACTATATTTTATACTAATTAATTATTGAAATTCTCTAATAATCAGATCTTCTTCTTCACATAATCTCACTCACTTCATCTCTAATCACTGCCCAAATAACGCTACATTCCATTACAGACGCCTCCATTCTTATAGTGCAACTCTTCATTTGGAAAATAACAAGAAGTCACCGGAAAAAAATATATATCACAATTCTCTTTGTATTCTCCAGCAAAAAACAACTAACCCATCACCACCGTAAAATCCACCTCCACAATATATTCCCTCTTTTTTTTTTTTTCCAATGAACTAAAAACCATCATACAACTACCTAAATAGCCGCTAAACAGACAACTAAACTACCACAAAACAGCTTGCAAAACCAAATCAGTCACCAACGACAAACACCAAAACAAACTCTTTTTTTTTTTTAATCTTTTTCAAATCTAGTCAATTTTATTAGAAAGAATTGAAATCGACATCTATCTGAATTTTAAACATTAAAATTAGGAACATCTTTGAAAACTCCCAAATTTCAATCTAACTCAAACTTTAAAAACCCAATTCATAACATGAAACTAACAATCTAAGATTTAAAATAAAAAAACCAATTCAGTTGCTGAAATTTGGAACCTTCTAAGACGAGAAAAATAATTTCTGATATTATTGTTATTTATTGGATTTACATCCTCTTCTTCTTTTTTATCGGATTTGAAATGATTCCTGGCATCAGTGTGAAGAAGAAGAGGATTTTCTTCCTAGCATTAGGTAGACGATTAAAAAAAAATGAAGAAGAAGAGGATGATGGGTGAGGTGTGAAGAAGAAGAGGATAATGGGTGAGGTGTGAAGAAGAAGAGGGAAAGAGGATTGATTTTTACTTTGCTTTTTCTGATGCTTGCGCGCATTTAATTATTATTTTTTTAAATTTTGTGCCACGTCAGTTTTAGGAGGTAAATAAATTCACTTTTGAATAGTAAATATGTGTAATAGGTCATTATAATTGTTTAAGTGTGTAACCGACTTTTCAAGACAAGTTGAAGGGGGAATTTATGTCTTTTTTTTCCTTTTTTTTTTTTACATAATACATATACTTTCTGTGAGTGTAATATACTGTGAATAATAATATACTATGAATAATAATAGATTACAGTTGTAAATAAAATGAACAAAATAAGTAAAAAAAAATATTTAGGCTGAAACATGAATATCTCGCTTTGTAAAGGAGATTCAAGCTCACTGTGGCATAAACTACATGGATCTAGCAAGATATCTCTTGACTTGTCCCCTCTATGATATAACAGTCCAACAACGTCGTATAACTCAAACGGTTCCTGATCAGTTTGAGGAGTCCAACATATAAATACTCTCTTTTATGTAGTGGATATAGTTGAAAAATTAAAATATTTTCTTTGTCTCAATTCTCTCTTTCACTATTACACACTACAATATTTTTCACACTTAACATGTTTCATTCATGCACTTCATAAAGAAAAAAACACCCGCTATTTATTGGTGATTTTTTTTTTTTTGTATTGAATAGGGATAAAGTTGATAATAATGTAGGGCAAACAATAGAAAATCAAACTTTGAAGATTGCATAAGTTACAAGGCAAAATGAGATAAAATAATAGACAAATAAAGAGTTAGCTGTTATAAAGGTCAGGTAAACATTTATTGCTACATTCTACCACTAACTCGTACAAATTAATATTATTACTTTAATATTAAAATGTATGTTGGTTCAACACTTTCCATTTAGCCATTTTAGTAGACTTACATTTGAAGAAGGAGGGCTAGGCCATATCTTCTTGAGAGTTTGATTACACAGTCGAACTAAACACATGAATGCACAAAGTCCTACATTCCAAAAAAAAACAAACAAAAACATCCTAACAAATATCTTCCCAATTACTTTCATTTGGAATGCTCTTGAATCTAGCTTTGATAAGTTGACATATGTTGAATGTGATTAGAATATATAATGATGGTGACATAGTTTGGTAAATAATGGCTAAAAAAGTGACATAAAAGTTTGACAAAAGTGTAAATATTTTTAGAGGTTAACACATAGAGATAAAATTAGGTTTAAAAATGTATAGTCTTGCAATTTTCCCTTATTTTGAGTTTGCAAGCGTAAAAATAAGGATCATTTTTACATAAAAGTACAGGTGAGGAATTTCTCCTATCACCCCTCAATAAAATGATCACGTATATGTAATGTCTCGATATTGTATAAATAATTAGATAATATATTCATATTGTATAAATAGTATATATAATGTATCAATGTTGTATAGCTATGTATCAGAGATGTGTATATATTATACATGCATAAACACTGATTATATACTATATGTTGCAATAATTCATCTTTCTCAACGAGTTAATTTTCTTCCTATCCTCAACAACTCAACTTTCTTCTAAAAAATCTCAAAATTTAGATATGATGATGTTCGAATCTTTTGTTGTATTATTGCGCGAAACAATTCATATATGTGGTAAGTCAAATTTAAATTTCGAGCTTTGAAGAAGCTTTAATGGGTAATGTGAATTTTTCAATCTCGACCAACTCATAATCTCTTATAAACAATCTCAATTTTTAGTATGAGTTTCTCCCCATAATTGACAAAATTCTCTCATTGAAAAATCTTTAAAGGTTGAACATGAATTTTTAAGTTTTCTTTCACATTTCCAATTATAAAGAATAAGGAAACAGCAAAGAAGAAAAGGAAGAAGTACAAGTCGAAAAATGCATTTTCATTGAAAATTAAAAATGGTTGAATGATCATTAAAATTATTTATGATAATTAAACTATTTCGAGTAATTAATCTTTTTAACCTAACAAATATTTTGTTCTTAATCTCATCGCGCTTTGAAGTGCACCGAGAGTTGTAGCAAACACCATACGTAGGATGCATTAGCTCTATGCATTACATGTGTGTATATATATTTTAAGTATACAATAGTTATTACTTATAAAAGATACATAAAACTAATGCAATTATTTTTATGGAGATTTTTAATAGATCAATTAGTTTGCTATCTGAACTTCGATCTTGTTGGTAAGTGTTCAATTCCTCATATTATAATCTCCTCCCAATTTTTTCTTTTTCTTTTCCCAATTAAACAAAAATACAATTATTTTTATAATACACGATATTATGCTAATAAACTCTATCAAATTAACTCTTATAATATTAAAATAATGTCACGTCAACTTTAAATAATCTCCCGTCAAAATTTTGAATTATCTTATTCACACTGGGAAGTAGGAAAGCTCCATTTAGTCGTAGCATGAGAATTAGTTGGAGGGGCGGCGGTTGCCATCATTTTCGGCGTCGACCCAACGTGTGGCTACCACAAACTGAATCACTCTCCTTTCCAAAAATTTTACCCCCTCCCCCATATTTGCTCATCTATTATACTCCCTCCGTCTAATTCTAGTTGCCTCTATATTATTTTGTAATGTCTAATAATATTTTTTTATTTTTTAAAATTAATAAATAATTTATCTATTTCTACCTATTTTACCCTTATTTAATACTATATCAGAATTTGCAATTTATTTTTCAATAATTTGAAATACTATAAGTCAAAATAAAACTTTCAAAATATAATAAATGATTAAATATACTAATCCCTCCATTTTAATACTCCAAAAGTAAAGTACTCCTACTATGCATCACTCCATTTCCTTTTTTTTTTTTAAGTTGAAGACTTCTGTTTCTTTTTTGAAGAAATAGAAAGAAAGAGTAATTAAAAAAAAATAATGTATCTCAAAGAAAATTTTAAAAATTCTGTGTTGTATATTTTGTTAGTATAGTTAAACATATTTAAAAGAATTATTTTAGAGGGAAATTAAAAAATTTAAAATTTTTAAAAATTATAATACATACTTGTACTAATCTTTTTGGCTCCATAATTCTTTTAGTTCCATAATATTTTTCAAATTTATGATGAATACTTGGCTTGGAGTATGCCTTTAGAATTTTTAAAAAGAAAACTTTTGGCTCCATATTTTTTTTTTCAGTAGAAACGTACAGCATGTATTGAATATTGAAGCAATATAGGTGTCTTGTGCACTTATTGATTGTGGAAACTTCGATGAGTTTTTTTAGTTGGCATAATTTTTTAGTTAAATTCAATTCATCCTAATTGATTAGATGGTTTATATTAAATAGGAATAATTTGATAAAATTATCTCCTTTCTTAATTCCAGTGTCAAGTCAACAACGACCCAACTAAAGTTGGATGGAGGAAGCATTAAAAATAAATATCTAAAAATATTATTCATTTTATAAAATCAAGAAATAGCTTTATACTTAGTTTTCGATTTAATCTTTTCATTAGTTATAATTATTTTTCTATTATATTTTTTAAAAATAATATTTATTATAGTCAAAAGTAATTTCATAAAATTGTTCTTATCATTTCTTACTTTTTAATCTACATGCCAAGTTAATGATAACCGATCAGTGATAGACAAAGGAAGTACATTAGCTTTTTTTCGCCTATAAATATATAATGCTTTCTCCGTTCCAACTTACTTATTTAATATCTATTAGTTTTATTTTGTATTTATTGATAAACTAAAATAAAAAAATAAATTATTATATTTTTTATTTATTAACATTTTAAAAAAATATAATTTTAATAATTAATAGAAATAAAATAATAAATTTACTAGTAAACCGGAAGGGAGGGAGTATTATTAAATGTTGATAACAATGATAAAATAAAAAACAGTGTACCCCATTTTATGTCTCTCTTAGCATTGATCGAGACCCCTCAGTCAACACTCCATGCCTTCTCCCATCACCAATACTTCATCTTCTTCTTCCTCCATCCGCTTCATGGGGCTCCTTAAACAACCCGACTCCGAACCCAACAACAACATCATCGATGAATTCGACGAGAGCGATGTCTTATGGTCCGAATCCCCGGATTCCACTGTAACCAATTGCTTATCTCCCCCTACACCTACGCGCCTCCTCCCTCAACGGCCCCCCACCCTATATAAATCTTCCCATTCCGGCCTCTCCGCTGCTCTCACCGACGACGACCACCCCCTTGTCCGCCGTAAATCTACCCTCAACCCTTCTGTATCCGCGGCATCCGCTGCCAAGATGATTCCGCCCGTATGTCGTTCTGAGAATTTCAATCCTAATTCTTTCTCCAAATTTCATCAATCGGCTCCGGTGAACGTTCCCGTCTGGCAGAAGAAGGATGGACCGGTGGGTGGATTAGACCGGTTCGATGAGGTGGAAGACGACCTGAAAGGGGAGGAAATGATTCCTCCTCACGTGTTGGTGGCTCAGTCGCACGTGACCTTCTCGGTTTTCGAAGGCGTCGGGCGGACGCTGAAAGGAAGGGATTTGCGGCGTGTTCGTAACGCTGTATTTCAGAGAACAGGTTTTATTGATTGACCCTACAATCCTCCCACCCCCAAAATGAGGACAAAAGGGCTAATCAATTTGTTATTTTTAGTACTTGAATTCTGAAGAATAATATTAATTTCGCAGGATTCATTTCAAGCTCTGTATATTAGAATTTGGCCTTGTTGACATTCTCATTTGGAAAAATGGTTATTTAATTGTAATTATGCATTATGGTGAAGTAATCGTCTTCCCAATTTCTTTTTCAGTTATAGCTTGATTTGAAGAATAAAATGCTTTCCTTTGCCACGGCCAATGATAACGCTCAAATTGACATTTGGTTATTATGTTGATTCATTCAAAGTGAACTTATTACGTTAGCTCAATAATGTAGTTGTAGGGGCACCCTTGAAGAATGGTGTTCTCTTGCCCACGCAGTTGCCGACGAATTCACTAATTTTTGGTTACATAAATGTATGCTATGAATGCCTGTACCTAAACTTATTAGTCTTTCTTATCTGAGAATCTATCATGATGGGGACTAGTGAGGTTAATTTTGGTGCGAGTTGCTTAAGAAAAACATACTGTAAATGCTAGAAGTTGATATTAGGATGGCAATTAGGCTCAGCCGAGACAAAAAGGTAAAACTTTCAGGAAAATACAAGTTATATACTTGTGGGATTTTACTATATGTAAACCGATGCATGTAGTGACATTTGCAGCTGAAAATGTTACCTTACCATGGCCCCTGAATCTAGAGTTTGTTGTTCTATTGTGACTTTTATCATCTTCAGAAACTTGGTTTCACATTTTGGATTATAGTTCATTTAAGCTTGCTTTTACTAATAATTCTAAGAAGCCCAAAAGTAAAACTTACAGTCTAGTCCTCAGGCTCTAAGCGATATAGGGAAAATGTTAATTAATGGAGATACCAGCAGGATTGCTAGTGTTCTTATGCTGTTCGTTGTTTCTTGTTAAGGCAAGTATATCCAATTTTCTTTGATGGTCACTGTCAAGGTTTATTCAATTGTAAGACTTCAGCTCAATTTATGTAATTTTCACTAATTGTTCTGTGGATCCGGGTGACTGCTTCTGATATAGGCTGAAAGCTGACTCGCTCAAGTGTAAACTCTATTACTGTCTGATGAATTACATTTATGTGTGAATATTTAGTTATTGCCGGGAGTTTAATAACCTCAAGGCAGTGGCGTCAGCTATCTGCATGGTTAAAGCATTGCCTGTAGATGTTCAAATGGATTGTATTCTGCCTGCACTTTTTCGGCTGTGTGGAAAGAAAGGAAAGACGTTTCAAGGACAAAATCCTGGTGTAATTTCTCTTTTATATTGATGTAAAGCCTAATACTGATTCAATATACTCTTTACTACCAGTTTAAAGAGAGGGAGGCTGAATTTTTGCTGTACAACAAAAAATTCTTTATCTTGTTAGAAAAAAGGATATATTCATGTCTATCATTGTTGTTCTCTGATCTGCAATAGTGGCTGAAGAGATTAACCGCCACATCTTCTGTTTAAGCCAAAGACTGATTCCCAGGAGCTGGTGAGTAAGATTCAGTTGAAATGCATGAACAGTTCATGGCCGTAATTTGCCATCTGAAAATCTAAAACAAGTTATGCGTTTCGTTATTGTCTGTTCTTGTTAGATTAAGATGCAGAGAGGCAGTCATTACAAAGTGAGTCATTTGCTCGGTGATGGAATACGAGACCTGCAAATTTCAACATTTATGGAGTACCATGAATTTCACCAAAAGACAACTTCCACTAAACAAGTCTTTTGTCTTCAGTTCTTCTTCTTCTTACTAGGCATCTGTTTATGTAGTGATTAATTATGCAAAGAACTTGCTTGGAATTGTAAATTGTCTTACATTTTCCTTGGATGATTCCAGAAGGTAGATTTTTCAATTGAAAGTGACTAGAGAATACATCTGTTTTTTTTGGAATGTATTTGACGGCAGTTCCAATTAAAGCACTTGTTTATTATGTGGATGTGAGTGATCTCAATAGGCTCCCATCATTGGTCGAATATTGATGAAATAATACAAAGTGGTTAGTTTCGTGAAAAAATAAAAATCTTTCAGATCTGTGGTCAGTCCACTGGAATCCATTGTGATGGGTCTAAGAATATTTCTTTTTCATCATTTCATTGATGCAATGTTCGAAATTCTGCCTTCACAAAATTATTCTTGCTTCTCAAATTTAGTGAGTCAATTCCAATTTCAAATCAAAACAAAAAGAAGATTCTGATTCCAAGCGTCATCTATTTTGCTTTTCTTGGCGTTCACTAGCCCGAGGCTTTTCACTGTCATGTACAATCTGAAAAACTTGATTTTGGTGTAAAAAGTGACAAATAATTTTTCAAAATTGGTAAAATACAAATTGGAGCGGAAATACCTTTATGATATTATTCAAATTAGCATTCTGACATGTTTTACGAAGTAGAATGTCGGGAAAAAAATGAAATATTTTTGTCGTGTCATAACATTTTGTTGCAAGAGTATGAGTAAGCTATCCAAAGTTCCCTTTATGAGACAGAAAGGCAACTGATCATCGGGTATTTTCCTAATCCTGCTTTTTGTAAGCAGACTAGGTATTCCTCTAAATTGTACCTATAAATGATAACACTTTTTTGAGCTATGTAAATATCTATCTCATTTCTATGCTAAAATGTTTTTTTGGGGGGAGTGGGGAATCACCTACAGAACGAGGAAATTTCACTACTGTCCAACTTTAAAAGCCATACAAATTGGAGGCGTAACTTTGATTAAAGCAAGTAGTGCTGATGGAAGAATCCACAATCCATCACCACAAATCAATCCTGAAGCCACTGCAGGAATCATCAGATCTGCCCTCTTGCTGTTGAGCTTATGCCATATGCATACGATCAAACTGCCCGCAGCCATATCAATTGCAAAGGAGGCCCCAACAAGGAAAGGAACAGCCATAGCCATTGGGAGGGGAACCCATTTCCCGACTCTTTCTGGGACTATGTCTCTCACCAAGTTGACAACTACGGCAAAGGCGAAAAATCCATAACAGAGCTCCAAGCAATGCTCAGGCAGAGCTGAGAATCCTTCAACACCTAAGATTGCCATGTTTCTATAGATGAGCGCATAAGGAGCTTTGTACTCCCCATTGGGGTCTCCTACATTAAATGATGTGTAGAACAGGAAAAATGTAAGAGGTGCTACGACACAGCCAATGGCAGTCCCAATAGCTTGGCTGAGTACCATGGAACGCGGAGATGTGAGGGTCAGATAGCTCGTCTTGAAATCGTGCATCAGGTCGGAGGATATAGAAACCATGGATTTGATCAGTCCACATCCAATAAGTCCAGCAACAACACCGTTCTCTTTCCCGGATAATGCAGCAAGCACAAAGAGAGCCACTTTACCGTAATTGTATGCCATATTCAAGTCTGTTAGACCGGCACCATAAGCATTGCAGAAGCTCAAAGCTGGTGCAAAAACATAGGCAACGAGCGCGTAATACCACTTCAATGCAGGGAACATAATTGGAATGACAATGATGGAGATAAGGGAAAAAATCAAGTAGCCAATACAAGCAAGCCAGAAGGGAATGCTCTCTCTGATGAATATCTCATTTCTCTGCAGTTCTTCAAGTGGAAGATTCTTGTCTTCTGAGGATGCTGCCAGAAAAAGATTGAGGCAAACCAGTTAATGATAAAAGTTCAACAAAAGAAGAAAATGTCATGCCCCTCTTTTCATTAGCTAGAAAATTCATTCAATATTCAACAAATTTTATTGGAAAGGAATGATTCATTTAGCACTGGCTGGAAGGAAATGACGTATAAGAGTTTCGACTTACCTGAATCCTGCCTTTCTGTTTTCAGTGTGGCATATATGTTTCTAAAAGTGAAATAAAGTGTCCTGACAAAATTGTAAATGCCATCTCCCAGGAGGAGAGCAATGGAGATAAAAACCTGCATAAAAATTTCATGTTCAAATGAGAAAACAGTAGAATGCTTATTTCATTCTCGGTCAAATTAAGCGCATAGCTTATTTGTGCACTTTTAACAAACCTTGTAACCCATTAGACTCTTCATACTGCTCTGTGATAAACTTGAAGGGAACCAAGATCCACTGCGGTCAGTAATAAGAGGCCACATGATACCATAAGAGAGCACAGCTCCAAGAAGCAAAGACAAGTTAACAATATGGGAACAAATCATTCCAGCTCCCACATAAGTCATGTCAAAATCGAAGAAAAACCTGGAAATATTCAATGGTATAAATTAGTGCTAGTAGTAATGGAGAAATCATTCATGAGCCACTAAAAATTATATGAGCAAGTACATACGTTTGCTTCCGAGCTTTCAATCCAAACGTGGGGAAGTTGGAAAATCCACATTGATCTCCACCAGAATAGATCCACTGAAAGAAACTCCATAAGAAGCTGAATGAGAAGACTTTCATGAACCCTCTAACCTGTTTCCTGAAAATTTGAAGAGCACAGTTTTCATTTTCTCAAGAAAGACTAGTTTAGCAAGGTAAGTTAGTCCTAACTCCTTATTTATGATTTCGCATACTTGGCCATTTTATCTCCCTTGGGTGTATGAAATCCATTGATTAGAACAGCAGTCGCAGTTCCACTTGGATAAGGTAATTTATAGTCAATTATCATGATCTGCACCACAACAAATAAATAAAAATTCATAGAAGATTGTATTTGTAGGATTTGATAATGTGAAATCGCGATGATCATCACTAAAATGTGAAACAAATTTGGGAATTATTTCAAATAAGCATTGGTTTATCAAATTGGCCTATTTTGTTTAAACTTCAAGCTTGAGATATGGAGTTTGATAAATGATTCTAGAAGTTTTTCATGCTTTCACTCACAAAAGTCTATTCATGTCTAGACACAACTTCGAGTTCCAAATATCCTTGTTCAACTTAATTTCAAATACTATTTATTTCAAATATCCACCAATTGACGTCCAAGTGCCTACTAAGTCTTTTAACAAGTGTACAAGAAGAAGATAACTGCAAGATTGGAAAATACCTTTCTAAGAGGAACCAAGGCTAATAGACCAACAAAACTAATAACCAAGAGAAAAACAATCATCCAATCAAGCCCAGGTTCCTTGTGGCTCCCCGGTGTATTGCCCTTTGTATCAACCCCTGCTTGCTCATATGTTTTCTTGTTCAGTCCCAAAAGGTATGATCCAAAGCCACCTAAATTAACACAAACAAAGAGAACCAGAAAAAATTGAGTGAATCCCAATTTTGAAAGCCTCATGCATGCCAATAAGAGAGGCAGACAGAAGGATATGTCTGCTAAAACAACAATTATGCCTCAGTCCCAAACAAGTTCCGTCAGTTATATGAATCTTCACTTCTTTATTTAAGTTCATTTCATATCTTGATACTAAATGAAGCAGATATCTGCTAAAAGCCTACAACAACAACTAGACCTCAAGTCGAAATAAGTTGGAGTCGGCTCTATGCATTTCCACTTCTTTATTTAAACTCATTTCATACCATCACCAAATTAAATGAAGGAGACATCTGCAATGATAACAGCTACATTTCAGTTCGAAACAAGTAAATTAGGGTCGGCTCTATGAATTCCCATATCTTCATTTCAGCTCATTGCATATCATCATCATAATAAACTGAATGATATATCTTTTAAAAACATACAAAATGAGGAAAAGAGTCTTACCTCCCACAACAATGCTATAACATGCAACAGCACAACTAATTACCACTTCTTTATTTAACTCATTTCATATCATCATCAAACTAAATGAAGGATATATCCACTACGACAACAACTACGATCAGTTCCAAACAAGTAATTGGGATCGGCTCTACGAATCCCATTTCTTCCTTTAAGCTCATTTCATATCATCATCATACAAAACAAATGCCTGTTTTCCCTATCTAGTTTATTTTGCTTATGGGTTTTGTGACGTAAGGTCTGCGTACACTCTATCTTCTACCGACTCGGTTTGTGGGATTCACTGGTATGTTTTTGTTGTTGTTATCATACTAAACAAATGAAATGATATATCTCCTAAAACCATACAAAATGATAAAAAGACTCTTACCTCCCACAGCAATGCTGTAACATGCAACAGCACAAGTCTGAATAATAGTATTCTCCTGTTTAGTAAAGGGTGTGGATGTAAAATTGGCTTTTTTAAGAATCGTTGTCCATGACTGTAAGATCACATAAGCAAGCAGAGCAGCTGAAACATTGAGATTTGGTACGAGTCCAGTAGTGAGATTAAGCTTCGTTGCAATCACACTGTAAATTGTTCCAATCAAAACACTGGCAATAATTCCTCGTACTGTAATCTGTTTAGTCCAAGGTGGAATTCTCTTCACTTCTGCAGCATCATCATCTCTCCTTTCTTCTGTTTCTTCTCTTTCAATCTCCATCAATTCTACACCAACTCTACTCATTTCCCTGTCCATGTTTCATCACTACAAATCAGAAGCACGAAGAACAAAACACAATGGGGTTTAAAAGACAGAAAAGGGTACCTAAAAGTGTAAAAAAAAAAGTCGGCTTTTTGATCAGGGAAGAGATTCTTGAGAAGCGTGCCGAAATGGCTTTGTCAGTTGTTCTTCGTGGTGAGTTATTGCGATCTCATCCACCACGAGAAGCAGTGAAATTGAACAAGATTTGCAGAGAAATCAAAATTGAACATAAATGTTTCATTCACAAAATGTCATCCACCACGAGAAGCAGTGAAATTGAACAAGATTTGCAGAGAAATCAAAATTGAACATAAATGTTTCATTCACA
>JAPFFP010000070.1:13886646-13903976 GCA_026153255.1 Solanum medicagineum
AAATGTGGGGGGTTGTTGGGATGAAGAATTTGAATAGCACACGAATCAAAGAGACAAATTTAGTGAAAGGAAGGATGTACTGCATGACACGAGTAGTACAAGAACCCAAAAACATATTAGTGCAGTACAAAATTTACCAAAATCCCAACAACAGAGGTCTCAAATTAATGTCGTGATTCTGATGTAACAGGTGGTCGGCTAAGATGGGGATGCTTATTTATATTTTTTGTAACTAACCCTTATTCCCTCGTTCTATTTAATTAAATTTGTAGACAATGTATATATATTAAAAAAATATTCAAAGATAAAATTTAAATAATTTTTTTTTAATTATTATTTGTGAAGTCATAAATAAATAAAAAGATAAATATGTAAAAATTTCAAATATTCATCTTAAAATTTGAACAATTTAATTATTTTGAACTTTGAAAAGAATAAAAAATTCAATTAATTTGGGACGAAGAGGGTATTTCACTTGGAAAAACAAATTCAGAATTTTCTTTAAAAAAATATAACTCACCAAATGTTTGGACTCCCCATTGGAGCTTCGAATAAATTTAGATTGTGTACTATATAATTCATTTGAAGTGACATTTTCAAAATTATACATATATTACAAGGTTATAATTGAAAATAAAAGGTATATTAATTAATAAATGTATGCGTAATCATGTTAATATTTAGTCGCCATATTAGTAGCTACTATTAACGTAACGCTGCATCCGCCGCGGTAGACCATTTCCTTACTGCGCAGTACATACAGTAAATAAATTGTTTAGGTTGAATATTTTGCTAATATTTATATTAGTTTTTTTTTGGTACTGAATATTATATTAGCTGATGTAGTACAACTTGGATTTAATGAAATTTTTTGTTTGAAAAAGAGTCCACCTGTAACTTACTTTCTTTATAAGTGATCAATTTATGTTAATAATTTACTAAATAAACATATATGGATCACTTCATCCTGTGAGCAAATCTTTCTTATTTTAATCCCCACCTACCCAATCTCTCAAACTAAAAAGGGTGACAAAGTAGGGAAAATTATTGAAAACGCTGGTGGATTTCATACAAGTCATTAGTTTTATTCTTAATTTATTGACAGTCTTAAAAATATCTCTTTAATTAACTGACTAAACTAAAATATATCCTCAAATAAGTGTTACAATACTCCTTAACTTAACAAGAATTTAAGAGTGCATTTCACTCTTATTATAAAATTAGCGGTATATTTAAATTCAGTTAATCAAATAAAAAGGTGTTTTTAACACTATTAATAGTTCAGAGACGAAACTAATAATTCATGTCAACTTTAAAAGTGTTTTAAATATTTACTGTAAGAAATTACTTGATATTACTGGACTACCTGCAATGCAACAATCAATTAATGATACTAGTAATTATTTTAGCCAAACAAATCATGTCTTAATTCCTGAAGATTACCTGCAAAGTAATACAATCGCTTTAATGTATTTAGTGCCAAAGAGCTGTTAAATACTTTTTTAATTAAAATATCTAAATACCCTTTAACTGTTACACATTATCAGATATAAGTATTAATTTAAATTTTTGTTTCTAAATATAGAATTAATTTATTTTAGTTCATCTTCAATATAAATTGATTATATAAATCAATTTATATATCTAAGTTATTTTTAGTATTTAACATATATAATTTTAATAAAATACATGAAATATTTGAGTTTTTTTTTAAATTACATTTTTAATAAGTAATGACTATATTTCTTCCTTACCATAAATAATTTATAAAAAGAATAGAATAAGGAGAAAATAATTTAGAAGAGAAAAAAAAGAAAGAAGGAGCAAGAAAAATAAGAAAAAACGGAAGAAAAGAAAAGACAGGAAGAAGGCAAAATGGAAGAAAGAAAGAGCAAGGAAAAAAAATGAGCAAAATTTTAAAAAAAATGAAAGAAAAAATAGGAGCAAAATAATATAGAAATTATAAGCAAACATTAGGAATAAAAATATAAATTTGTTGGTCAAACATAAATAACTTTTAAGCTAGAAAGAAAAAAGTAGGAGGGACCAACTTCTAACTTTTGACTTATTTTAAGTTATTTTTAACTTGTTTTAAGTTATTTTAGGATTTGTCAAACACTTTCAAAAACTAAAAAGAGTTTAAAAGCAGGTTTGACCAGCTTTTAAGCTCATCCAAACACCCTCTAAATCAGCCCACTGAAAAAATAACTTTTTCCTTTCTCACCAATTCAATCAAATTATCGGTCCAAATAACCATATAAACTTTTCGTTATGCAAGAAAATAGTGGATTCTCAGTACTTCCTCCATTAAAAGAAAAACTCATCTACTTTTTTTTTTGTTTATTTAAAAAGACAAAATTTTAATTCCAATTTTCCTGTGACATGTTTAAGGCCACAAATTAAAGATTATTTTGGTACATTTAATATAATTTTAATTTAGAACCATAAAATTAAAAAAAAATTCTTAAATTTTTGCTAAGTTAAACTAGACATAGTCATGGTCATGCAGGTACTGATTAAAGAGACATAGTTCAGTATATTTGCATCATCCACATAAGAAAAAGATTTGTCTTCTGTAAACATCATTCAGTTATACGTCAACTTTGTCTTTCATTAGAAAAAGAAAGTGGATTATATATAAAGATATTTAGAATTGTTCTTTATGTTTTTAAGCATCAACATGGTAAGTCTGTAACAATGTTTGAAAATATAATTCCAGATCACCAATTTTTCTATTTATCTAACATAGATTACGAATAAATGAAAAAAAAAAAGTAATGCAACAAATTCTGAAATAAAACAAAAACTCATCTAAATTATTGCAACATTTCAAAAAATTGATACAATTACAGTAATTGATTAAAGGTAAAAGATTACTGAAAATAGTACCTTGAATGACAATGTTTAGAATTATTATAAAAACCTTAGTAATTCATTCATTTAATAAAAATGTAACACATTAATTAAGGGAAGTGTCATTGTATATTGGCTGTTAAATTCAAAAGAACTAAAAATACACTGCAATGAATTAAAGAAAAGGGATTTACTGGGAATTAATAGTACCTTGGATATAGAAATAATCCAAAAAGCTTTGATGAGAACTTCCTTTCTCAGTTTTGTTTGTCTATTTTAAGGAACAGAAACAAGCATTATAAAATTTAACTGCACTGAGATTATTGTAGTTTGGGTGAAAAAAATATTATATTACTTGACATGAAAGAGAAGACACGTTGCAATAATTAAGGCAAGCCATTGATATTGTTAAAAAAATGTGTCATCATAATGTAAATAGTAGAGAGTAGAGTCACATAGCAACAAACAGTTGCTACATTATACTGAAGGATTGTGTCATAATGTGAACATACATGGAGGAACAGGTGGAAAAATTGAACGGGTCTAATGATAAAATTGGGTTGGATGGTCACTCACAATCAGTTAAATCTGATATATTTTTCTAACTTCAAATAAATTATATGCTTCTTATATAAGCATTAAAGTTCTCTTTTTTCTATTCAACAGAGACAAATCAACTTTGTTTAGATTTCATTTCTCTCTAGGTACATAATTAGCCTGTATTTTGCGCGGTCATAAATAATCTAATTAAATTTATATATTTTAATATTAAAATTAATAAAATATTCTAAAGTTATTAAATTTTTTCTATATGAAAAATTTAGCATTATAAATATATCTCAAGAGCTTTTATTAATGTAATATTGCTAGAGTTCTAGTTATCTTCAATTATATTTTTTGAGTATAACATTATTTCTCGATATAATTAATTTTTCAATAGTGTTTGAACTCCCTAACTTGAATGTTAAATTACTACAATACCCTCAACTTAAAAATTACTTTACTATATTTTTTATATTGTATATTGTATATTTATTTAATTATATTATATTATATTGAAATTTGTGATTTTTTAAAAAAGTTGTCACTTTTGCGAAGAGTTGTTACTTTTTTGATGGGTTTTGATTTTTTGGAAGGGTTGTGATTTTTTTTAAGAGTTGGGACTTTTTCGAAAGGTTGTTAGTTTTCTAAAGAGATTACTATAATACCTCCAACTTAAAAATCAATTTAGTATATATTTTATATTATATTTATTAAATTATATTATATTATATTATATTGAAAACGGATTATTTTACGCATTGAAGGATTGCGATTTTTTTGAAAGGTTGTGAATTTTCTGGAAAATTGTGACTTTTCCAAAGGGTTGTGATTTTTCTAAAGAGATTACTATAATACCCCAACTTAAATATCAATTTAGTATAATTTTTATATTTTATATTATATTAAAAGTAAATAATTTTCCATGTTGAAGGATTGTGCTTTTCTGAAGGGTTTGACTTTTTTAAAGGATTGTGACTTTTTCGAAGAGTTATGAATTGTAAATTTTTCGGAGAGATATGATTTTTTCGAATTAAGGCTAAGCAATGCATCACTTACATCCAAAAGAGTAACCATATATGTTTATTTGAATGTGGGCTTTTTGTAAATCATTTGCATGTTAGTTTTAAATTATAGAGGTCAAGCTGCGTACATCCGACCCCCCCTTATCTCGCAATGGATGGGAACCTTTGAGGCATTGGGGTAATATTGTTGTTACCTACTTAATAATGGAAAATTCCCCGGACTTTTTTTTTGTCTTGGTCTTGAAAAGCGTTTTCAGTATGTCATTGCTATGACTCGTGATGGATCAAAACGTGTAATGGAAACCTAAGCAAGTACTTTGGCCTTTTGACAGGCTTACGACAACACCTTGTGCCTTTTCATAGCCTATCGAGGAAATATTTTATGATGGTAGCGACATAAGTACGAGTTGGTGTGTGAGGAATTATTTTTTAAATAAAAAATATGTGGATTCTATCTTTTTCATTTTTCCTCTTCTTTATTTCCCAACCTTCCTCCTTTCACTTATTAAAAATCTTCTTTTCATTATTTTTTTTTCAAATCAATTGTTTTAGTCATGAATCTTATTTATTCAATTATTTATATTTTATTTTTTTAATAAAGTAATTGATATGTATATTTATTTTATTTTAAATTTTATTATATTAAAAAATATTGTGATAAAGGCATAAATTTGAATTGATATATTTAATTCTTTCTCCTCTCTATCACTCCTCAACCTTTCTCTTCTCCATTTTTTCCTTTCACTTTATTTTTTTTAGTTCTTTCGATAACCTTTTCAAATCAATTTTATTTTAGTAATTTATCTATTTATTATAATATTAGATACATATATTTTGTTTTAAGTTTTTATTATATTAAAAATATAAGAAAGAAAAATATAGGAGATAGTTAGTTAGTCACATCTCTTTTGAATTTCATAGCTTAGGTGAAGTACTACACTAATTTTCTACGTCTCTTAATATTTTTAATTTTTTTATATAAAAAATATATAGTTTAACTATTTATTTTCAAGATAAAATTTGAGATTAACTCTCATCTCAAATTTAATTTGAAATATTAGCTAATCAGGAAGAGTATTCCACACATATGATTAGCAAAGAAACAAATTAAAATTAAAGGTATAAATTAATATTATACTTAAAAATGCTGCAAAAATTAATAAAATAGACCACTGATTTCTAGTATGATTATATCCACGTATCACAAGATTGATATATTATTTGAAAATAGATAGTATGTCAATATTAGAAAAGAAAATGGTAAAAGATGAAGGAAAAAAAACAGATGAGTATAATCAAATAGGCGCTTTCAAATTTGATATGAATCAAATAAATGCAATAGTCAAATTAAAGATTAATTTTTACTTTGTTTTATTAATTTTTGAGAGAAGTATCAAAAACACCCTCGAACTTATCATGAATTATTAGTTTCGTTCTTAAACTATTGATAGGCTTAAAAACATGTACCCCTCAACTTGGCGAACTAAGCTTAAATATACCCTTGAACTTGGCTCGAATTATTTGTTTCGTCCCTAAACTATTGATAGGTTTAAAAACACGTACCCCTTAACTTGGCGAAGTAAGCTTAAATACACCCTCGAACTTGGCACGAATTATTAGTTTCGTTCCTAAACTATTGACAGGCTTAAACCCCCCCTCCCCTCCCTCTCCCAGCTTCATGTTTCTGTAACTTATTAAAGTTTGATTTGAAATTTTGTAGAGCTTTATTTGCTGTTATATTTTTGCAATCCCAAAATCTTTTTACGAGATTGTCATATTCCGACCATGAAATTTTTAACGTGCCAGAAGTCCATATTGATAAAAAATAATCATAAACAAAATAGGAAAAGAAAGAGAATCAAGCAATTAAAAATGAAAATAAAAAAAAAACAGATTTGCTTTGAGCTCGCCATTAATGAAGGAAACGTTAAATGAGAAGAGAATGGTATTCTAGTAGCTTGACAATTAAAAGTTGCACGAAAAAAATAAGGCTATTGTGATTTTTTTTAACCTTTCATGCACTTTAAATAAATTATACTTATATGTGGCATGCGTGAAGGGTGTATCTAAGCCTAGTTCGTCAAGTTGAGGGGTGTTTTTAAGCCTATCAATAGTTTAGGGACAAAACTAATAATTTGTGCTAAATTCGAGGGTGTATTTAAACTTGGTTCGCCAAGTTGAGGGGTGTTTTTAAGTCTATCAATAGTTTAGGGATGAAACTAATAATTCGTGATAAGTTTAACGGTGTTTTTAATACTTCTTTTATAATTTTTTGAGTTCAAAAACTAATATATGTGTAGATTATTATCTAAACATACTAAATATTTATATAAAATAGATTTATTCTTTTTTTTCTTGTTCAAATAATAAATATTAATTTTTTTGGGGGGAGGGGGGATAGAAATTTATTCTGTTTTTTCTTGTTCAAATATATAATACTGCACGCGCGTGTATATATATATATATATCTAGAAAGTTTTAAGATTTATCAATGCAATTTACTAATTATCAAATGGAATTAAAGAATGAAATATGTATTTTTAAAGGTAGAAAAAGAAATCTTTTACCACATTTAATAGTAAAAATATTTGAGGTAAAAGAGCTATTATAAATTTTTAAAGATAGAAAAGAAATCTTTACCACATTTTATATTAAAAATATTTGAGGTAAAAAGATGCTATTTTATCTTAAAATAGTTTAGGATTTATCTAATGACTATATATCTATACTAAACATGAGATGTTAACCTTAAAAAGAGGATGAATAGCTTATTGGAGCCAGTCATTTTTTTCTATTTATTTTTTAAAATCAACAAAGCCAAAAATTAAATTTTTCCACATTATCTTAAATTCTTCAAAAGTTAAAAAAAAATCAATATTTGAAATGGTCATTTAAAAAAAAATTTAAGTAGAGGAGTATTTATTTTTATCAATTTAATATTTGATATGTGAGGTAGCTGATTCACGTGATATTAGTTTAATTTTCTTAATGGAAAGGTTCGTGAAGATAGTAATATCTCAGGAAAATTAAACTTGGACCTTAAAAGTGAGTAGTTTTAATTTTTTTTAAATTATTTTATGGATTAAATTATTATTTTTTAAATAGAATTTCACGTAGAAATATGACCTCAAATCAATCATTTGAACTATATGGGGAGAAAGCTTTGTATACTTTTGGTGCCACACTAATCTTTATTCTAAACATATTGAAATGTTTGAATGGTGCAAAACAGACTATTTTAAAGTGAATCCCTCATTCATTAAATAGAAAAAAATATTAAACTTTCATTATTTATTATCGAATTATTCATAATCCAAAAATGGTTTAGGAGACACATAAATGATCAAAAATCAATCTAGCAAATGTCAATCCAAAAGCATCGTGACTTTTTCCATATTAAATTTTATTGACTACTTTTTTTGAAATAATGTAGAAAAGGAATAATAATTGAACTTCGCCATTTACATAATGTGCAAATTTAAGGGCAAAAGCCTATGATAAGTATTAAGTACAAATACTATATGTACTAATTTTATATTATCCATGCATTACTGTATGAGTTTGAGTTGATAAATTTACATTTATTTTTTTTAAATTTATTTATCTAATTTTGATTTTTTATGAATTTAAAAAACAAATAAAGAATACTTATACATTTTAGTATGATTCAAACTAAAAATATATTTAAAAAATATTAATTTTTTTTTCTCTTGCAGTCTTAAAGATGTCTTGTGAAAAATTAGAATTAAAGAATTCTTAAAAAATGAATGAAACATTCAATAAAGTAAGACAAACAAATTGAAATAAAAGAAAGAACTGAATTTTTCATTTCTATGTGAACAACAATAGAAAAGAAAGTAAAACTAAAATGAGAAACAAAATTACCTAAAACATCATATTCAAATAATTGCTACTTAGTCTAATGCAGAAAAGCACAAAAAGGAAAAAAAACTACAACTTTCAGATGTAGATACTCTTAACTTCAAAGCTTTAAGGTTAAATCCAACCCATTATTTTCATCATCATCATCATAAGGTATTTGTTGAATAGGAACATCCAACTGATCTATCAAAGGTTTTGTGATGAACTCATTGACTTGATTACTTCTTGCTGGCAACTGTATTTGGGCCACATCAACGTTAGATCTAACTGGACGACGAGTTAGACTGCGATGATATGATGGTGGTTGATCTCGTGACACATGTCTCTCATTCAGGTTTCTCGCATTTTGTGATAGTAGCACACGTATTGATGGTGATGTTAACCAGCGATGATCTGACGGTGGTCCTTGTGACACATGTCGCTCATTGCTTGAGAATGTTGCATTTTGCATTGGTGTAAGTACTGGCAGGGGCGTTACATTTGCCCTGTTTGAACCTTCTGCTATGTGAATTTGAGATTGTAACTGTGTTGAGTGAGACAGAACATGATTCGTGAATTCGTGATATGACGGTGGTCCTTGTGACACACGTCGATCATTTCTTGAGAATCTTGCATTTTGCATTAGTGCAAGTACTGGTTGGGATGTTACATTCGCCCTGTTTGAACCTTCTGCCATGTGAATTTGTGATTGTGGTTGTGTTGAGTGAGACCGAACATGATTCGTGAATTCATGATAAGTGCGACTAATTTGATTACATAAATGGCATTGGAAGAACCAAGGATTGAAGCCTGACATTCTAAAAAGAAAAAAAAAAATCAATGTTAAACATATAGATATTCCAAATCAAGCAAAAAGTAAAACTTTTTTTTTTTTAAAAAAAAGTGTAACTTATTACCTCTGTGACATATTCAGTATGACATGAAAGATTAAGAACTGTGGGTAGAATTTATAGGCTAGACTCTCACTATTGTCATAAATATAATTTGACAAAATAAAATAATATGTTGAAATTATATGAGAGAATCATAAATGAAATATAAAAGAATTGATTATGTTCCCATTTAGAGAATTATCTTCTCCTTTTTAATAAATTTCAATTAGAAAAATTAATTATGTTCCTCTTTTTCTTTTGACTTTTCTAGATGAGACTAACATGTATTAATATTGTATCACAGTATATTACAGTATTCATATACGAAAGTTGACTTTAATTTATACATCAAAAACAAAATTTAAATTACTTATCAGAACAATTATTATGGTCAATCTTTTATTTTCCTTATCTTTTATTTTCCTTCTATAAAAAAAGAAAATTATAAATCTGGAAGATAAGTTACAAACTATTTAAATTTTGTAACACAGTGAATTGACTTGACTTTACATATTAGAAGTTTGAACTAGATTTAAATATCTTTTTATAATAACATTATAGTTCACTCTTTTATTTTCCTTCCAAAAGAAGAAAATATTTTTAGTTTTAAAGTTAATCTCAAACCGTCAAACTTTTTCCTGAGTTTCATATTTTGACTATTTATTTTTTCTTTATCTATCTAAATCATCAATTAATTTGTAATAGAACACATCTTAAAAATTAGTTATTGATGCATCTTATTCATGCTCCATTTTAGTTTTAAAAAAATGTCAGTTGTCACTTGGCTAATTTTATCCACCCAATCTAATCAGGATGTTTTATTAGTGATTTTAATTAATTATTCCCTCTGTCTCAATTTATACGTTATAATTCAAATTTAGATAGTCAAATAAAAATTATTTTGACCGCAATTTATTAATATACTTTAAAAATATTTTGAATTGTTTATTCTTGAAACTCATAGTACTCTTTACATAGTTTCTAAATATGTAAATTATTTTTAAAAAATCTTATTAATTACATGTTCAAATATACAGTTAAAACAAAATTGTTTGACTCGAAATCTGCACGGTCTTATAAATTAAAACGGAAGAGTAATAATTTTAATTAAATGAGTAAAGATTAATAGAGATTAAAAATAAAATAAAATTAGAGTTTCAAAATCAAAATCAAATGGATAAAATATTCCATCTTGATTCCTCCCCCAACCACCAACCCCTAATTAACTTTTAATTTCAGTGTGATTTATCGCTTAATTTTTATTTTGGTAAAACAAATTTAATATTCTATAAAATTGTAGATGTCACGATCCAAAAATGGGTATGATAAACTCGCTTAACCCCCCAAAACATGTCAGACTTACCTGCTCAATTTAATACATAATATCAAAAGCTGAAGAAATCTATACTATATTAAAAGTGTGAAGACCCTTAGAAAAGTTAATTGAATTTTTTGCCCCTCATTAAAAGAGTTCCCTTTAGACAAAATCATTTTTTCACTTATTTCCCGAATTAATATATTATTAAATTATAACATCTAAAATTAAAAAGAGTCCTAAATTAAAAAACGCCCTTAAAAAATATATTTTGGCAAACTTTCCTTATAAAAAACCTACAGTTGCTTTAAAGTATATAAAAAAATAAATATATAATTTTAATTTTTTTGAGGAAAAAAAAAAAAGACCCCATGTTGTTTAATTTTTTGAGGGAAAAAAACAATTTCCTAAAGTTCTAAAAAAAAAAGGTCCTTTAATATTTTTTTAAAAAAGAAAACCCTTCTTTTGAATCTAATGGTCAACTTTTTTTAACCTAAAGTCTATTAATTTTTAAATAGATTTTATTTAGATTTGAGTCACTTAAAAATTAGGATTCCATTAACTAATTAATTAATTAATGATAGTTGTCTTTCTCTATTTAATTTTAAATTATTTTTGTGAAATTACCACACACAGGGGAAAAAAGTTGGAAAAAAAGTTAGGTATGAATCAAAATTTTGATAATATTTATGATTCAAATAGATAAATTTGATTGTGATTTGAGGTAAGTTTTAATTTTTTTTTGTATATTTTTGAAGTTTATAATAAATAAACTATCATATATTTTATATAAGCAATTGCTAATTGAAATTTTTTTGTGAAATCTTGAGATACCATCTCAAGACTGGAGTCATATGTACAAGTCTTTAAACAGTAATACTAAAAAAAAGATACAAGTCTCAGTGTCTAGCCCTCAAATAGAACATAATTAAGTAATGAATCCTCGAGGGACTGCCAAAAAGACAAGCAACTACATCTCAAGTAATCCCAAAGCTCGATCCTGACATCGAAAAAATCTAACAAGAGGGATCGACTCACAACCTACAAAATATGTAGCAAGGGGTTAGCACTAAACAACTGGCATTCATCAAGAAGGTCTAAACACAAGTAGGTCATACAGAACAAAATACTCCTTCCACACCAGTCACATACCGCCGAACTATACACCTACACTCAAAAAAGTCCCAACACAATAAGAATATACATATACGACTATACATCAATTACTCTCAACAGTTGCCACAGAATATAGATCTGATATACAATAATGTCTCAATATACAACTCGATTATATATATCTTCAGATAATTTTAGAGTACTCAATAGTTACAGTCCAGGCATAATCATCTCATAATCTAATCTCAATAATGTACAAGGTTCAAATTATCAACATACATCACAATATTTCAATAGTTCAATTTTAACAATGTACAAGTTTAAATCATTCAACACATCACACATGGTACATATAACAACTTCAAGAAAGGAGTGATATGAAATGGAGTGAATGTTATGAAATGTAATCAGTGTAATGCAATGTCAAGTAATCGTGATGTATGTATGTCCTACGATACCTACTCGCTGATATAATCTGTCCGGAACCCATATGGGACAAATTTGTCTATGTACCTACCTCGGAGCATGAGATCCATCCCCTATATAGTCAATGTCACATGTCACAGCTCACGTGACTCGTCCCCTATTTTATATCAATGTTACATGCCACGACTCGTATGACTCGTCCCCTATTTCTCATCAGTGTTACATGCCAAGACTAGTGTGGTCCATTCCTTATTTCTCATCAGTGAAACTCAGTCAAAAATGCACATCAAGAACATAATCATATCATATAATAATAAGGAATGTGTGTAAGAGTCCACAATACAACACAAACATCAATTCAAGTCAATATCACAATATATAAGGTATGATGAGGAGTCTAATTCTAAACTTATAGTCAAGTCTCTAACCCACAAGTGAAACTCAATAACAATATCTCCAATTTCTACTATGAACAAATATAACGAGATTCTCAATCCACGTACTCATGTCACAAGAGATTCTCAATATCGAAATACAAGTTGATAAGTATCAATCTCAATCTTTCACTTTTATATCATAAAGGAATTTCACATTCAAATCAAATGCTCACAATTGATCAAGTTAACTTAATCAACAATAATTATCCAATCATTACAAACCACAAGCAAAGAAAATATAGTGTTCGCATAAGCTTAACAAGGTTTAAGAATTTACTTGCCTTAATCAAAAGTCAAATCAAGCAATAACCGGAGCTTTCCCCAACGAATTCGCACCTGAAACGTCACAATCTAGTCAAATATGAATTCACAATCTCAATACAGAGCCATGACACTAAAATCAAACAACTCGGGAGAAAATAAAAAATAATAAAAAAATCTCATACCAGAAAAGGTTCCTAGAATCTGAAAATTATTACATGAAAACGTTCCCCGAGTAATAAGAAATTCAATGATGAAAGTCATTTAGAAGATGGAGTTAATATGAACTCTGTTCCACCTCTTGGGGTGGAATAATAATCTCAAGATAACTTATCTTGGGATAAAGTATATACAAAAATACCCCCTTTTATAAAGAGAGTTTAAAGGGGGTATCTTTGAAATTTTATATATTTTATCCCAGTTATCCTGGTATTATTATTCCACCATAGGGAGGGATAACTTATCCAGTACTAATTGAGATAACTAAATGGGATAAGTTATTTCAACCTTTGCAAACAAACAGTGAATTGAGGACCACTCAGAAATTATCCCAAAATTAAATTTTCTTATCCATCACACCAAACGACCCCTTACGCATTTGATACATATATTTTAATTATCATCTTTCTCCAAGTAAATGCCATAAATTTTAGCTTTTCAATTGCACTTTTTGATGGCTTTTTTCTAAATAATTTATTCAAAATAAAGTATTTACTAACAAATATTTCATCCACAGAATGTGGAGGTTGTTGGGATGTACTGCAATAACAAAAAATATATTGATGCAGTACAAGATTACTGAATCCCAACAACAGAGGTCTGAAATTAATGTTGTGATTCTTATATAACAGGTGGTTGGTTAGCTTGGATGGGTATGGATACTTCTCCATTTGGAAAAATAAATTTAGAATTTTATAAGCCAATTAAGGTGCAAAGCTAATCACAGTCGTTTGTATCTATTTGGGAAAACAATTCACAACTTTATTATATTATAATTCAATAAAGGAGAAAGGCTATTTACGGTAGTTTATATCTATTTGGAAAAATAGTGCCATCAAAATAAGCTAATAAGCTTAGTTTTTGCTATCGATCCAACCCAATCCAACTAATTATTGGAAGAGAAATAGAATAAGGTTTTTCTGATTTATTTAAGCTAGGACTTATAAATCCAACCAAATAAGCTTTTGGCTCCTGAGATTTGATTGAGGTAAAGTCGAGATCGATTCATGGACCAAAAATATCTATCTAATTTAAAATTAAATAATTAAAATTGTAAGACAATTGTTCTTTAAATAACATGTGGGAAGCCAGAAATAACTTATGTTGGAATAATAAACAAAGTGTGCCCGCTGTGTAATGACCCGTTAGATCATTTTGAGAATTAGTCTTTTTGATTCCCTACAAGATTTATCTCGAAATATTTTAAATGGGTATTTTGGACTAGTCAATAACCACGGCTAGTTATTTTATGGGTAAATCTAGATAATTAACTTAATTAATGGGCTAAATGTTAATTTAGTCAAAATCCTAAACTACATGATCAGCTAGTTTAGATTAAATTAGTCGACTTTTAGAATTGGATTAATTGGGGAAAAAAAAGAAAGAGAAAGAGAGAGAACTACCTACGGCAGCGCACGAAGCAATAACATTACAGGTAACGACTCCATATTATCAATGCCTGAAATTTTACTTTGAAAAGTTCTACCTTGGTAATCAGATGATTGCTTTTACATGGTAAGTAATATGTACTAGTCTACGATTGAAAGGGTTAAGGGGATAGGTAGTCTGGTGCGTTCCTGTATGTCGCCATTGATGTCGAGATAGTGAATTTACTTTTAAACATCATTATTATTTGGTAATTCTTTTATAAATTGTATTTTTGCATACTAACAATAGGTTATTAACTATTAGGTGTATTGTATTATATACATACCATTAGATTATATTATTTGGAGGAATTAAGATCTAACTCTATGCTTGAAATTTTGAGCATTTACTATGGAATTGGTTCGTTATTGGGGCTAGGCTAGATATATAGTAGATTAGGTGCTGTTAGTTTTGAAATCTTATGGTGATAACTTGTTTGACTAGACCGTTGTGCTACGGATTCCATTTGAAAGGGGAAGGCTCAAGTGTTTGATTGATCGTGATTTGAATAAGACAAGTGGACTTTCAAAACTTTATAATTCTCGTAGAATTTCCAAATTTCCTTTCTTCTATATGTGATACATGAAACATTTGTGATATTATAAGAATGGGGTGATTAAGTGTAAATGTGAGTTGGTATGATGTTGTAACACTTGAATTGAAAATATGGCGACGTGATGAGAATTCTGTTTTGAGATATACTGTTGATGTTGTACTAAGACCATGTTGTTGTGAATTGGTCATTGTATTGAAATTATTCATTTTCTCATTATTGTGTAAACATGCCCATTTGTATTGATTCTTGTGAAAAGTATTATGTGAACTAAAAAAGAATAAGAATTAAAGAAGATGTACTATTTCGAGGGACGTGTCGCACGTCGCGACGGATAATATATTTCGAGGGTCGTGTCGCACGCCGCGACGGATACTATAATTCGAGCGTCGTGTCACACGCCGCGACAGATGCATGGACTAAGAGTCCCTCATGGGTTCCGGACTGAGAGATAACGGGTGTGTATCACTAGGACAGACATGCATCATTATGCTTGACATCATTATATAGGCATTGCATCTCATCCTTGCATACTCTCGTGTGGCATAATATTCTTACTGTGATTGATTCCGTTATCACTTGTGAGTTTTGACTTGTGACTTGAGATTCGGGATTGTGTTACATTGAAACCTTACTTCCATTGTGTATTATATTTTGCTGGGTTGACTGATTTTCTATGCAGCTTGTAGTTGTGGAGGTAGGTTGGAATGGAAGGAGTTTGTATATTCTATTGGACTTACTTTGTTTAGCTAGTTTACTTACTGGGTACTGTGATGCTTTTGGTACTCACCCATTGCTTCTACACTTGTGTAGGTTCTGAGCTCGAACAGTGAGTAGTGTTTTCCTTGATCATCCGAGGCTTCCCTGGAGATTTAAAAAGGTAGCTATTGTCATCTGGTTGACTCTCTTATTCCTATTTCTTTAGTGCCTTGTTCTATTTGAGAGAAAAGACACTTTAGACTTGTATTTCTTTGATTTTCTGTATTTGCTAGTGGCCTGTACACGTGACAACCAATCCTTGGGTGGTATTTAAGTTTGTGGAGATTTTCAGTTTTAGTTATCTACCCTATTTAGTTACTTCCGCTTGTTATTTCTATTTATCTTTGGGTTAAGGCTCACTTGTCTTGGTGGGATAAGACGAGTGTCATTACACCCATTTTTGGGTTGTGACACGCTGCCACTTTGTACCATGCGAAGAAGGAGCTAGAGGAATGGAGGAGTGCCAATTTGGGAGCTGAGACAACTGTTGTTGCCGCAAAGATGAATATTAAATGGGAGAGACCTCTACTTGACACAATTAAATGTAATACCGATGTCTCTTATGATTTCATACCAGTTTGGCGGGGATAGACATGGTACTACACGATCACTTGGGTCAATTTATTGCTGAAAAATCTATATTTCTTGGTTGTTTTGCTAACCCGTTGTTGGGTGAGATCATAGGAGTGTGTGGGACTCTTAGTTGGCTAAAGGAACATTTCAGTAGATCAACGTTGGTTGTGGAAACTGATAATCTGCTAGTGAAGCAAGCTATGAAAGAAGTTTTGGTGAATTACCTTATTCTGATTCTTTAGTTTTTGATCGCAAAACTCTTATGTCTGGTTCAATGAAGTGGGATATGTATCCTCCAACTCTCATTACCGATGTACTTAATTTTGATTTGAATAATACATGATGAAAGAACCATTTAAAAAAAAACATGTTTGGCTTTTTAAAATTTTCTTTACTTATTTATTTGACAAAAAAAAATTATTAATATTTTTTGTTAGAATTATTGAACTAATATCACCGTTTGTGACATTTAATTTAAAAATTTTCTCATTTTTTTGATATTATATATTTCAGATATGAATATATAATGTATATTATGATTATAATTATTATATACTTTTATATAATTTTATTAGACAAATTAAAAACTTAATATATTAATATAATTTTAAGTATGAAAAGAAGAAAAGAATGGCTAACCCGCTTCAACCCCCACTCCTTCTAGGGTTAGGTGGGGTTGATCGTTTTGCAAACCCTTTCAAAAGAAGGGTTGGCCAATCAAATTTCTTGGCTTAAGGCGCTTGGGCTGGGTAGAGTTGCACTGACCCATTTTATAAAGGTGTTTAATAAACAAATTAAGGTTTATATCACAATTCACAATTTTAATATTATTTTTAGAGAAAAGGTTTTGATGTGTTCCTCAATTTTGCAAGTTACAATTGATACATACCATTGTAAAAGTGATCTACATATACGTCTACTATTATAAAAGTGGCTCATATATAATTCTACTGTTACAAAAGTAATTCACATACAATCTTTTTATCTAGTAACAACAACAACAACAACAACAACATACCCAGTGAAATCCCACAGGTGGGGTCTGGGGAGGGTAGATTGTACGCAGACCTT
>JAPFFP010000070.1:13904076-13923396 GCA_026153255.1 Solanum medicagineum
CCTCATAAAGGCGCTCAAACGCTGCAGTCTTAGCATTCGTCACCGCCAACTTGGCTTCTGACTTGGCCTTCTTGTACAACTCCTTAAGCGTTTGCTTTTTATCAACGTCCCTACAAACAAGCCACTCTGTGTAAGCGACCTTCTTATCTCTAACTTTACCTTGAACTTCCGCATTCCACCACCAATCACCTTTACGACCGCCAAAAGTCCCTCTCGAAACTCCTAAAACCTCGATAGCTACATTTCTGATGTAGCCAGCAGTCGTGTCCCACATACTGCTCGCATCTCCTGCACTACTCCAAGCCTTCAAATTTCTCAATTTTTCTTCCATCTCGCAAGAACATGCAGGTGTAAGGCCTCCCCATCGAATCCTAGGCTGTGCAAACGTGACCTTCTTTTTCTGTTCCTTCTTGATCTCCATATCCATCACTAAAAGCCGATGTTGAGTGGTAACATTTTCACTCGGAATAACCTTGCAATTCTTGCAAAGACTGCGATCACCCTTTCGGACAAGCAGGTAATCTATCTGAGTCTTAGCTACCGCACTATGGAAAGTAATCAAATAAAAATAAAAAGTTAATTATTTTATTTATTTATTTTTAACGAAAATCATGTAATATATAATCCTTCTAGAAAACTTAAGCTGTATATTTGATTCTTCTCAATTCTTGCACATAAATTTTTTATTGAGTTTTTCTATTTATTTGTTAATTTGAGTTTTAAATATATCCCTCGTAGATCAATTTGCTTGAGTTTTTTTAATTCTTATTTCATTTTTTTCTTTCATTCTTTAGCATAAGAATAGGAGAAATAAAAAGAAAGAAATGTGAATGAAAAATAAAATTAAATTAAAACTATCTTTTTTGCATCTGTATTTTAATTTTTTTTTTGGTATTTGTAAAAATGATAATTGGGGTATTTATGATAAATTTTATAAGAAAATGAGAAAAAAATTAATTTGATCATCAAATAAATAAATAAATAATATTTTTTTTTAAAAAAATAATAACTTCACCTCTTGTATGCCTAAAGAGTATTATCTAGAGATTTGTGCAAAGATAAAAATTCAGATGAATCACTTTTATAACAAGGGATATCTCATCTTTAAATTACAAAATTAAGAGGTACATTAAATCTTTTTTTCCTTATGTTTATATCATATTTTACTTAAATGATGCAGATTTTTAGTAGTAAGTTAGATTTTTAAAGCCCATCTATGCTTCAAGAAAAATATTGAGAAATATTTTCAATCATCTATTAAAAAATAAACAATATAAAGATCGATGAAATAAAAACCTTTCTATTCTTTTCAAGCCAACGATTTGTTTGTTTGTTTTCCAAAAAATTAATTTTCTCACTATTATTCAAGGTTTATGAAAATTAATTTATCTCTGGATAAAATGAAAACCTTCTGTGAAAGCTGTATTTTAATTTACAAAACTTTAATGAACTCAAATACTATACTACTTTTTTCTTTTGCAAATGATGTAGAATACAGTGAAGAGAGGGATGTTTGTTTTGCATTTTTAGTGTCGTCAAACGGAGACGATACTATTAAAAAATTATTATTTTTTGCATTGAAAATGTTGAGTGGTTATTTTCTTTTGAAATGTAAATGGTATGATATATATTAAAATATTGAATAATATATCAAAATCGAAAATTTTTATATCACAATATGAATATTATAATATTTGATATACATTTTAAGTTATTTTGATTTTCGGTATCATATTTGATATTTATAGTATAAATATCAAAATATCATATACAATATTGAAGTTCTAAAATAAAGGAAAAAGGGTTATATTTACCTATATACTCTTTGAAAAGGGCTATATTTATCTTTGTCATACTTTTTCGATATATTTATCTCTATCATCCAACTTTAGGTACATATTTATCCTAGAACCCGTAAGTGTCATGTCTTTATTTTTATCATCCTATGTAGCATTTATATGCACGCCTATATATATATATACATATATATATATATATATATATATATATTTAAATTTCTTTCTAATTAATTATTATACCCAATCCGATACTACAACCCACCCATTTAACCCATAAAACTCACATCCTAATACTTGTTCCATTATCACTTGGGAAAAGGGTCATATTTGTCCATCCTTGGCCATACTTTTTTGATATATTTGCCCCTGCTAGACACATATTTATCCTTACAACGTTAAGTGTCATGTCTCTATTTTTATTATCCTATGTGGTACCAACATGGTATGCCTATATATTTATTCTATTTAAATTTTTGATGGGATCTATCTTTTTATTAATAATAATAAAAAAAGAAAAAAAGAAAATTACATAAGAGGGCTTATACTATTGGCAATTCTAAGATCTAATAAAAGAAAATTTTTAATTAAGAATTGCCGGAAGCTTCCTATTGACGCTTCCATTCAGAAAATTCTCTTCAGCTCCTCTCCTTGATGGTTTCGCCTTGGCATCAGAGCTCAGTGTTATGTGTTACTCGCCAAGGTTGTGTTTATCCTATTTCTTGAGCTTCTTCTGGGAATCGGCATCGACTGGGTAAACTCTACTTTTGCTCCTTCTCACATCTTCCTTTGTGTTTTTGTGACCTTATGCATCTGTTTGCAGGTTCTTGGGCTGTCCTCATATGTCGGTGCCGGTGGTCAAGCCTCCTTGTCATTGGAACTAAGTCTGACTTTCCAGGTTCTACCCGATCCATAAACCCAGATCTTAGTTTGCTAGTGGTCATTGTTTTTTGTATGCTAGCATGTTCAGCTTTTTGTATGTAGCAGCTCCTTTTGTCAAATGTATAGCGAAATGTGTAAATATTCTTGCTACTTCTGATTTTCCCTCGTAGAGGGATTGTATTTAAACTGTTCATGACTGCTGCATAGTGCTCGGTTTAGTTCTAATTCTGAGCATTGGTAACTGGGCTTTGTTTGTGTTGATACTTTGACGACCCTCTTTTGGTAACTGTTTGAATTCTTCATAGATTAGGGTCATACCTTCATTTGTTGCTTGATTTGCTATGTAGTCAACAAGTTGGTTCCCCTCTCTGAAAATATGTTGTAGCTTTATTTGTTGTTTGTGTATGTGTTCCTGAATCTCCTCCATCATTTCAGCTACCTCCCCTGGAATCTTTCAGATCTTCTTAATAATGTGGAGCATGGCTAAGGAATCTGTTTCTAGAATCTTAGAAACTTGACCACCGGCACCGACACATGAGGACAACCCAACAACCTACAAACAGATGCATAAGGTCACAAGCACAAAGGGAGATGCGAGAAGGAGCAAAAGTAGAGCTTACCCGGTTGATGTCGATGCCCAGAAGAAGCTCAAGAAATAGAATAAACACAACCTTGGCGAGCAACACATAACACTGAGCTCTGATGCCAAGGCGGAACCATCGAGGAGAGGAGCTGAAGAGAATTTTCTGAATGGAAGCGTCAATAGGAAACTTCCAGCAATTCTTAATTAAAAATTTTCTTTTATTAGATCTTAGAATTGCCAATAGTATAGGCCCTCTTATGTAATTTTCTTTTTCTGTTTCTTTATTATTATTATCAATAAAAGGGTGAACTCCACTAAAATTTGAATTTTTAAAAAAAGTCACATAAGAAAAGTTGATCCAAAAACCCCCCAAGTCCAAAAATATGCCAATTAATCACTAAAGCCCAGCCACGACAATTGTATGTGAAAAACTCTCTTCTCAACTTTTTATGAACTAGAAAATATGCTTTTATATAAACTATTTCTATCCAATGAGGGACAAATAACCTCTATTCATATTTAATTTTCCTTGATTTTTCGATTCACACCTTTAACTAATAAATAAATAAATAAATAAATAAAAATGCAACAGTGTTTCCATAAATAGATCTCTGGTACAAGCTAATGTATGAAAAAGGTCTATTTATTTTGTTGGTATCACCTAAGATGTTACAACACAAATCATTCAATATTAACTGTGATTCTTCTCTCTTGGACTCCTTTTTAAGTTGCTTGATATTCCACTAACCATAAAGAAATTAACTATACGTACTTCAATGATACTCCCTTGTGAGAAGATTATTGCCAAGATATCTTTGTGAAATGCAAAAATAGAACCAAGTTGTTGTGGCTAAGTTGTGCTGGAACTTGCTCACAGAGAAGATAGATTGTGGATCAAATGAATGCATACCTATTATATTTATCAATTAAGTGTGAGCCCAATACCTCAACAAAATTGGCCATTCCAAGTATACACATGAATATCAGTGTTCATTTTATGTGTAGTCCAGCTATATTTAGTTTTTCGAGATGGTTGTTCGTTGCTCTATTTCATGTACAGTTATGTTATAATCAATTTTTACATGTATCATAATGTATATTTAGTGTATAGTTCATGTATAATAATCTTTATTGTATTGTCGATATACAATTTCTATTACTTTTTGCAAGCTATATTGCATAGTCACTGTATATTTTTGATGATTTTGATTATTTCTTATGTAAATCAAAGATCGCTATATTTATTCTAAGCTAATTAGTTTATTATCTAAGAGAATTTTTTTGTGGAGAAAGAATGACATTTTTTTTTATATTTAGTAATAATTTAACTTTAAAATACTTAATTTATTTTTAATAAAATAATTAGTAGTTAAGATATTTTAAATTTTTATTTTTTTCTTAAATTCCGTGTAATTTATAAAAATTGAGATGGAGGAAGGCGAAAATTAATATGAGAAATAAACCGTTTAAAATTGAAACATTAGGGTTAAGTAAATCGTCCCCTGAGTTTACTTATTGGAAACGCCATTGTATTTGCGTGAATCAAAGTGAGAAGAAAGATGAAGAAACATTCATCAGAGACGAAGTGGTTGAAAGAACTGGGCCTGTATGCGGCGAGCGCAGCTCTGAGCAGCCTTGTTTTGTTTGTGGGGCTCCGACAACTTGACCCGAATCGACAGGCTTCCAAGAAGGCTCTTGAACACAAGAAGGAACTTGCTAAGCGCCTTGGTCGACCCATCATTCAAACCAACTCCTATGAGGTTGCTATCCAATCTCTTTCGCTCTTTTTAATTTTCCAAATTGTTATGTTAGAGTCGCTCGTTCAATCATGAAAAAATGTCAAAAGTTTGTCTCCTTGGTAAAATATGCTACTATTAATTAGTATTTAGTTGAGCAGATCATCCTTTACTCAGTGAACAATCTGTTGGTCAAGCAATAATCATGAAATTGTGTTTGGTAAACAGATAGGTTGTGTTTTTGTATGGAGGATAGTGTTTTCAATCATTTATAAGTGTTTGTCTAACTTGTATCCAAAGAAAATGTTTCGTCAAAATGGAAAGACTTTCCTCACTTATGGGAGGAAGTCTTTCTTTAGAAATATCTTAACTCTTACACTTTTTCACTTGCTTCCTTTCAAATTATCACTTGTTTCATCCAACAATTATGCACTGTTTCAGATTTTACTACAACACTATTTGTATCCCCATGTCATAAGATTAGTCGTGTTGTTATGATTGTGTTGTTACCGTTCTTCAATTATTCTGGTACTTCTATTGTTTTTTCTTGTTGAATTGACGTTGCTTTTGTTTTAGCCGTTATTCTATATCTATTGTTTTCTTCTTTTACTAGGGGTGGATACATTTGGGCCTAGGGTCTTTCGAAAACATGCTCTCTATCTCTGTTAGGTAGAGCTAAGGTCTGCGCACCTCACCAGACCTTACTTTGTGGGAGTTTATTGGGTATGTTATTTTTGTACTATCTAAGTCCCCTAACCTCAATCTTATAGGATTACCATATCTGTATATTCAACCAAACACGGAAAGCTAATAGAAAATAATCTCTATGACCTTCCATGGGAACATTTTCATACATACCAAATGCACCCAAATCCAAAGTTACTAAAACTTGCACTGCTTATTTCATCCTTTGAAATCATTCTCTGCATCACTCAGTTTGTTTTACATGATGATAGCATGTTTCTTTTAAAATCTTTGTTGTGCTGGGATCAAATTTATATGTTTGTTGATTGTGAACACTTCACTACTGGTCTTCAAGAGCTTTCCCCAATTGAAATAGTTTGATTCACATGGATGTTACGATAACTAATTATAACGTACATGCTGTTTTGATTTTCTATGTTATTTATCCTTGTTGGTATGCTTGGTAGCGTGCAGTCAAAACAATCCTTTTTATATTGAATAATTTAAGCCTCCTTGTGCTTTCTCAACAGGATGTAATAGCCTGTGATGTAATCAACCCTGATCACATAGATGTGGAATTTGATTCCATTGGTGGATTGGAATCTATTAAGCAAGCACTATATGAATTGGTAATTCTTCCCTTGAGGAGGCCCAAACTCTTTTCTGGGAAGCTTCTGGGTCCTCAAAAAGGAGTTTTGCTCTATGGACCCCCTGGAACTGGAAAAACGATGCTTGCCAAAGCAATTGCTAAAGAATCAGGTGCTGTTTTTATTAATTTGAGAACATCGAATTTGATGAGCAAATGGTTTGGTGATGCCCAAAAACTGGGTGAGTTAGATCTTGTCCTTGCTCTTTCAAGATTCTTTCTCAGCATTTTCCTTCTTTTGATTAATCAAATTCTTAGCCTTTGTTTTACTTGTGAACATTGTCTCGGTTGTAATTCAGGCCTGGGTCGACAAGCATTATTCCATCGTGAGATAGATATCCAAGAGAAACAAGTGTTTTGCAACTTTATTAGTATATATATATATATATATATATATCTTTTTTTTTTAGGGGATTAAAATTCATCATCAAGTCATCCGAGAAGTTTCTTAACCTAGTGTTTTGCAACTTTATTAGTATTTTTTTTTGAGGGGATTAAAATTCATCATCAGTCATCCGAGACGTTGCTCAGTGTTGGCCAGTCTTTAATAATTGTGTAGTTATCATTGCTTAATGGTATTCTCTCATTTAAAACAAACTTTTCAGGGGATAAACAAACGAATGATTTCGAGTGTCTGTTGCTATGTTTTGATTTACATTCTTTCCAGTTTATGTGCATATTGGAAGGAGGACAAGTCATG
The DNA here is from genome assembly GCA_026153255.1 of Solanum medicagineum. Taxonomy (NCBI): domain Eukaryota; kingdom Viridiplantae; phylum Streptophyta; class Magnoliopsida; order Solanales; family Solanaceae; genus Solanum; species Solanum medicagineum. The sequence continues at coordinate 13,911,104 of JAPFFP010000070.1, forward strand.
ACTGTACTTTTATGTGCACACGGTGTTCTTGCTCATTCTGATTGTTCTTGTTGAAGCACATGATTTTTTCCTGGGTAATTTTTGCATAAAATCTCAAATGGAGCTGTCACTGGTAGTTTTTGAAGTCAGAATTTCAAATTGAACATATTCTACTTGAATTTGCAATTGCATTGGTCTGAGCTGATTTGGCAGTTCAAACATATTTCTTTTGACGTTACACTTAACTGTGAACCGTAAAGTAACCCATCCAGTTGCTAACAAATTTCAAACAAGTTTCTTGCCTCAAAATCCATGAATCAGCATGGGAAGTCCACGTGCTTCATTTCTTAGTTTTAGGAATAGGATAAAGAATAGATTATCAAAACACAAAAATAAAATAGTGAAGAGGGAAAAAGGGGTTGGAACATCAAAAAAGTAATTGTCTGATTTCTTGTCCTACACCTCTTATAGGACTGTTGGTATAGACATTGTAGGTATGGTCCCATTCATCTTTGGGTTGGAAGAATTTTACTACAATGTTTGCAAGAATCCAATGACGGATTTCTATCTAACACCCTGAAGTGCAAACTGCAAACCACATCAGATCTACAAATTCTTTTTATTTTTTGGGCTTGGTTAAATCTTGAGACTCCACCGTCCTCGAGCTTTGCTCTGGTGATAAGAGTACAATGCTGATGTGTTGGTCACATGCATGTCACAACTTTGAATTTACTGCAGAAAAGCCTAATATTTAAGTGAAGAAGAATACAATGATGGGCCCATTATCCGTCTGAGTTTTGGACCGCGCACCTTAGTTGGAAAGAGGGTGAGGTAAGACAGATAAGGAGAGGCTAATGACAAGTGAAAGTGCTTGATAAGCAGTGTTATCAAAGGCGAAAACCGCAAGAAAGCTCTAAGGTCCGTTGGGGCTTTAAGCGCAAATTGCTAATAAAGCATGGGTTTGAAATTAAAAAAGGCGAAAAGGGGAGAAAAAAGTACAAGTATATATGTTTAGTCCAAGACTAATGATTATAAAAATGAATGGCAAATATATGACCAAATAAATTGAAAACAAATTACGATAAAATGAAATATCAATTGTTCAGTGTCACTTCTTCAGAAGAGGCTCATTGGCAAGGAAAAGTTTGCCTTAGAACATTTATGACGACACTGAAGTGCACATAAAGTGAGGCAAAGCGTTTAACACGTTTTGAGCCTTGCTTCAAGGCTTGAGCATGCCTTTGACTGTACCGTTGATAAGTAAAGAAGATTGTTGTAGGTTGTCAATTGGTTCAAAATGTAGTTAAAGATACTCTATTTAGTATTGGAATGGAATGGACCTGAATAGAGCAGAAGGATATAAAAGGTTGTATAAAGACCTGAATAGAACACAAGGTTGTATTTAGTGTTGAAGGAGCAAAAATCTTATTAGTCTTAGATGTTGTTACTAGAATTCTACTTGTGATTTGACTGTGTCACTGATTGATTAAGTGACTCAAAAAGTGTTTTGTGTAGGGTTAGTGATTCAACTTGGTGTTAAGACTTTCCCATTGATTTGTTCTTTCTATATTTTCTACAGTTGCTGCAGTGTTTAGTTTGGCGCATAAACTTCAGCCAGCAATTATATTCATTGACGAAGTGGATAGCTTTTTGGGTCAGCGCAAGTCTACTGACAATGAGGTGTTAACAAACATGAAGACTGAATTCATGGCTCTATGGGATGGTTTTACCACAGATAGTAGGTGCACTACTTAATGAGATAATTCTTTTATTAGTAGCTTTCATCACCGTCACGTATGTTGCAACATTTCCCCAGGAAATTATGCAATTTTGATATGGTTGTCTTTTATCTAGTTAATGATTTAGGCAATGAAATTCTGGTGACTTGATTTACTGTGGTTATCCTTATGTAGAAGATGCACAGGTAATGGTTCTAGCTGCTACTAATCGGCCATCTGAACTTGATGAAGCAATTCTTCGACGTCTTCCTCAGGCCTTTGAGATTGGAATACCTGACCACAGAGAGAGAGTTGAAATTTTGAAGGTGATCCTGAGGGACGAGAACGTAGAAGATAACATTGACTATGACGGCATTGCTAGTCTCTGTGATGGATACACTGGTTCTGATCTTCTTGACCTATGCAAAAAAGCTGCCTACTTCCCCATCAGGGACTTGCTTAATGATGAGAAGAGTGGAAAGCAAACTGCAGTTAGTAGGGTATTCTTTTCTCAAGTTTCTATTTTGATGTTGTACTCTCCTTCAGAAAAAGTTGCTAAGTGATAGTTACTGACACAAATGTAGTTTTAGGGATTTCGCCTTGTCTGATGAACGCATTTAAGAAAAAGGATAGATAGGGAAAAAATTAAGATGGAAAAACAGCTTTTTGGGCTACAAGGAATAGCTACTCCACTTGAACTGCTTAACATCTGTGCACTGCAGATAGTATTGCCTTTCTTCCTAGAAAGGGAACCTTCTCAGATGTCTAAATCTCCTTTATACATGCGATCCTTTTGAACAAATAGATTTAGGAGTAGTCTGATTCAACTATGTAACAGGCACCATAGGAAAAATAAATATAGGAACGGAACAACCATCAAGGATCTTGTTGATTCTTCTTATTTCCTTTCTATACGAACGCTGTATCAGCAGCTGCCATATAGTTGTTTCTACACATGGTGTTAATAGAACTAGCTGTTACGTTATCGAATTAGAGTAACAAGGTTGCTGAAAGAGAGAGGGACGTGTGCAATTTATCTGGGTTAGGCTGGGTCTAAGTATCCTTTTTCCTCTTTCATCAGGAGCCGAGGCCACTGTCAAAATTGGATTTGGAGAGGGTTTTAGCTACGTCGAAGAAAACAAAGGTTGCTGCAAGTGATTACGGCAGGCTAAGTTTAAGGCGTGCAGATTCTGATTCCGATTCCGATTCTTACCCTGCAAAGGTTGCAGTTGACGAGATTTCTAAGCTTGTGGCTTCCCTAATTCTGAATCACCAATCAGATAGCAAGGATTCCTAATTAGCTATAGGATTTCCTATAAATTGTCAAGTTTGATCTTTTTATTTTTTATTTTTTTGCTGGCTGTTGTGGATGTCAAAGAAGTCCTTTAGACCACTGTAGTTCAGCTATTAACTTGTAAAAATATTGATAGTTTTAAAGTAGCATTGCTTGATTTTCATGGTATTGTGGTGAAATATGGGATTTTTTTTCATGAAAAAATTACTTAAAATTCTTTTCCATTTGAAAATTTTTGAAATCTCCTTTCGAATACATCACCTCTCCTTTCCCTATACGCTCCTGTTTCTCTCACGACCCGATTCCGATCATGATGGCGCTTGCTAGGTTCCACTAGGCAAGCCAAGAATTCAATCCAAGGGTACCTCTGTCCTAGCATCTAGTCAAGTCCGAACAGTAAAACAATAGGACAACAATAGAAAATTGCCCAAAACCTAGAAGTCATTGTACATAATCACAATAAACAAATAGATACATGGCCAAAAACATAGTGTAATATATATATATAAAAGACGACCATCAAAAGGAAGGAGACTGTGATGAATCAGAATTGTCGATGCTCACCAGAAGAAGTCTACTTGCTCCCAAAATCCCTCGAGAGTTAGCATCCCCGATTGGTACCTGGACCTGCACCTTAAGATGCAGAAGTAGGGTGAGTACCAAAAAAGGCACTCAGTAGGCATCATTGGTCGACTGAGTGAAATAAATGTATAAGGAAGCTCAAATGTATCTAAAAGCAGTAAACTCAACTCCCTGGGACTCCAGTAATCGCAGGACCTGCAATTGTTCCATACACGCAGTCAAGAACTCTTGCGTATCCTCCCCTAGAGCTCCCGGAAACCTCAAGTTTGAGTCAGTCCGACCGTGCTTTTCCCTTCCTGACAATCTCCCGAAGCTGCTGAGCTGTTTTACAATATAGTTCATGGGGTCAAAACGATCAGTGTGGTTGTATCCCTCTCGAATACATTTTTTCCTTTTGATACATCTCTCCTCTATATATTTGGATGTCTTATCGTCTTTGGTATATTCCTCTATTATGTATCTGGATGTTTGGTGATGTGCTCAAATGTCCAATAATATATCTCATATTTCATAAAATTTTAAAGATTTTTGTAATTTAAAAAAGAAAAAATATATATATAATTAATTCTTAATACTATTATGTAATTGGCTTGGTATATGGGAATGTGAACCCCTAATCGCAAATCATCTGTTGAATTTTCAATATCAGTTGGTTCAGATTTTCATCAAGCTTCATCCCGATCATCAAAAGATCATAGAATTTTTTTTCTTTATAAAAAGGAGCAGAATATGTCTTTATCTCCAGATGAACAGAACTTTCCTATAATTTGAAATAGTATTCGACTTCAATTGGGACAATTGTGTAGGTTATTGACAGTGCTGATACTGACCACTTATCCTTTGCCATAAGGCACATAACTGCTTATTGCCTAGTGGATCCTAATTTTAATCAAATCTCAGCAATTCATCCTTAGGAGAGAGCCAATCATTGCTGAATTGCGTAGGGGTGATTGGCAGTGAATACTCTTCATCAATTTAGCAAGGCTGCACATTTTTCTTTAGTCAGAGTGATGCTTTATTTTATTGATCAATTGTTATCTTCTACCGATATAAGATACCAAGCCCATCAAAATTTGGACGGATGAAAACATTTTACTTTTAATTTTAATTTTTTGTCATAATGGTAATGTGAATACTAACTTTTCTTTTTATGTTTTTTATCCACTTTATTGATACTAGGATCTAACCCAGAGTCTACATGTTATTGGTGTGTGTGATATGATAGAACTTTTTTTTCCATTTTCTCATGTTCAATTGGTTGAAATTTTTAAAGAATATTTTCCCTAGGAATATAATTTGCTTAAGATAGGAAAATAACTTTCTTAATTGAATTAGGGAAAATAAGTTTGCAAGTGGAAATACACATCGACCGTGTGTTCTTCATACTCAGATACACTTCATTTTTACCTCCATCCCGTGCAACCCCTTTCCAAACCACCCATCTCTCGTCTCTTATGCTCTCTTTGTTTAAAAAAGTAATTCCTCTTGTAAGGATTAATTGGTAATTCAGATGGTCAAATATAAATAATCTAACATGTAATCCTATCATTAATTTAAACTCGTAGAACTATATGCTTTTCACATTACGCATAAGTTTAGTCAAGAAAACATACCAGAATCGGCCATGAGATCTTGACTTGATTGCTTGTGCGAAAGTCTTTTGCTTGTTCTTGATTGGATATTAATTTTTCTCTCTCTTGACCTTATACTGATTTCTTTCAGAATAACTGTTGATGGAAACTGCAGTAATCTTCAGTATTTATAGGCAGAGAGAGAATCAGTTACTTTAATCCCACTTTCCGTCATCATGGGTAGGAGAAGTTATACCCATGCTAACTGCCATAACTTCCCACTATCATGCTCCATAACCACCCATTATCATGTCACAACCTCCCACTTACATACTCACAACTTCCCACTAACATAAATAGTGGGTGGTGGTGGGAAGTTAGAATAAGAGTGGTGGGAAGTTATATAGTAACTTTCACCAATCATAATGGATGATGGTGGGAAGTTATAGTAACTTCCACCAACATGAGTAGTGGGCGGTTTAATAACTTCCCCAGATATTATTTGTTTTGAATTTAGTTAGTAATTAAATGTTAAACCAAGATGAATATTAACGTGAGCCATAAAATTAACATACGTGGGCCATAAAAGCTAACACCTCTTTCCCAAATTAATTGAATTTTTGAGGTTTTTTTCAAGGTTCAAAATAGTTGAATTGTTCAAAGTTCAAGATGAATGTTTGAATCTTTTTTCATATTTGCCCTTCATTTATTGAAGTTTTATATTTTCTAAAAGACAAATTACACTACATATTTATGATTCCACACATGGTAATAATGGAAAGTATGGTTAAAATTTTGTCTTTAAGTCTCTTTCTTGATATGTGTGCATTGACTCACAAATTCAACTAATATGAGATGAAGGGAGTATAATCTAGTTTGATTTGAAACAAAGTTTAAGCAAATAAAAAAAGCTTTTGAATTTGTGGTAGTAATTAAAGTTATGTCAAATGTACCAAATTATCTTTTAATCTTGTGGCATTGAACATGTCAATTGGAAAGTTAAAATTAAAATGTTATCGAAAAAAAAAAGGTCATTTGTTTTAAAAAAATTAAAATAAAAAGTAGATCATTCTTTTTTAAACAGTATCTAAGTTATGAGTATATAATTTTAGGATAAATATACACCAACACAAATAAACTAATTCAGTTATTTTCCAGACAAATCCTTAATCTTGGCTTAATATCCGGCAACCTAGTATGACTGTAGTTGCGCTTAAAAGGAAGTTCAAAGAAGGGAAACTAATTAATGAGCAAACCCCGGCTTAGGATGTTTTCTTGTGGTGAAATTAGTTGGGAGTTTGTAGTGCCAATCAATGTTTGATTCAAAATGTCAAAAAGGTGTGTCAGCATGGGAAGAACTTCCTGTTTTACCCTTCTGGCTTCTGTTGTCGTTTTGCCTCTAAAGTTTTGGGATTACTTTGCCACTTTTGGGACCCTGTGACAGTCATTGATGCTCATGTACAAATGCAAATGATTATAGTTGCAGGCAAATAACCCAACAGTTATAGAGCTGGACAGGAAACTTTAACACTACACATCAAACCAATTGATCCCATTCGTACATAACCAAAACAACGAATCTTATTTAGTACTTGTAATGACGTATGTGCATCCATTTCTCTAATTTTAGGTGATACTTTTTTCTTGATTAGTTTAAAAAAATAATATCACGTTACTCCAAGATATCAACACATGATCGAAAGTTCTCAAATAAAAAGTTCACATAACGTGAAAACTTCTTATTATGGAGACGAATTTTCAAGCAGACTAATCTTTGTTGAACTTAGACCTACTGGACCTAATTTCAAACTATGGAAGTCGTGGGACAAAGTTTGTGCTGTTGAAAATACATCATGGTTGAACCTGTCCAGACATTCTTGACTTCAATTAAAAATTCTTTTGTTTCAAACGTCAAATTTATACCAAATACTATAGTCCCCCATCTAAGAAAATGCTAATTCTTCACACTAGTATTTATACCAAACACGCTATTTACATACCTTATGCATCTTAAGTTTTAACACTTCATTATTTTAATTAATATGTATATGTAAATACCCATTTTTGTCTCCTCCCTCACCCTTTTATAGAAATTAGGGGTGGACATTCGATTCTTTGTTTTGATTTTACCAAATCTTGATTCAATTCTTTAATTTTTGATTTTTGAAAAGTGTGCATCATATATCAAATCAAAATATTTTGGTTCGATTCGATTTTTTCAAGTTTGACTCGGTGTTTTCAAAATGATTTTCTGGTGCAAACTAATGAAAAAAATAAGGATAAAATCAAAGTATAAGACATTAAAAGACTTAAAATTATATTAAGTACTGATGTGGTCCTATGGAACACTTATTGTGCCTAAAAACTATATTTATCTTAGTCAAGAACTTCCGTCTCCAACTAAATCAGGTAAAAAAAACATGTTTCAATTTCTCTTGAAAAATAATATTTTAAGTTAATTGTATGAATTATAAACTTGTTACTACTTTGACTTGTTTCATGAATGATTTAATTACTACTTATTTTAAATATATAATTTTTTAAAAAAAATTAAATAAAAATTTGATTTTTCGCTGCACCAAAATTTCAACACTCCTACACAAACACCAAACCAAATAACCAAATTTCTGGAGAAAAAGGCCAATATCTAATTAAAAATTGAAAAATCAAATTAACTCAATTTGATTCAATTTTTCAATATTTATGTCATATCCGATAGAAATGGGAAATGAACCTGTAAATGATCCCATTATTTTTTATTGGGAAATGAGAAAAGAGGAATGTCAGTAAAAGACATAAATGGATACAGGCATATAAATAAAGCAGATAAAGCAATTTAAATATTGAATGCGACTTTTAATTTGTACATATGGGAAAAACGCTGCTTCAATTATATTGGTCAAAATCAAATATGACCACCTGGACTTTTATGACTATAGTATCACACATGGAATAATTAACATTCAAAAATATACTCATTTTTAATACGAAACCACAAGGAAATAAATCTCTGTCCTTACTAGTAATATAATTAATATTAGTATGTTTACTTTTGTTATAACGAAAATACAAGGGGAATATTATATTACTTTAAGTAGTCTCACATAATACAATTGTTTAGTCAGATAAGCACATCGAAGAAAACGGGAGAATTTGTTCTCACTTCTCCGGCCCTGTTTTTAATTTTATTTCTGTTTATAAGAGATTTTTATGTTTATAGTTTACACATAAAAATTTTGAAAAGATATTTTTTACCATTACTTAATTTGTAAGGAATTATTTGGCAGCTACCTAAGTGATGCTAATATTAGTAATACAATGATTAATTATGATAAAACTTATTTGTTATTTTATGCATAATTTGATTATTCTACCTCATATGTTGCATAATATGATATATAAATTTTCTCATAATTTCTTCTAATTTTTACAAAATTTGATTCTAAGGATTTTTAAATGAATCACACACTCTATTCATTTTATATTTTTTCTTTTTTAAAATAAGTGATATTTTAAATTTGGGTACACTAAAACTAATCACTCCTAAAACAATGGGTGTTTTATTATCCTACCCATCATTAAAAATGTTGTGAAGTTTTTAATAGTGTAAAATTGTATGTATTAAAATAAGAATATTTTTGCAAGAATTTTTTTTTTTTTTTGGGGGGGGGGGGTTGATTATGTGAAAGCAGTAAAACTTCTCTTAGCTTGAAATAAAAGGAAAAAGTAAAAGTAAAAAACACTTAATTTTATTTTAAAAAGGAGGAGTAACTTCTTAACTCCTAACCCACTATTAATTATAAAAGATTTAATCCATGCATAAACAGAAAAAGAAAAAGCATTAATACTCATTTGACCAATTAAACGTAGCAAATGATGCCGTCCCCGTCTGCAAGCCGTCTCGTCAATTCACACAAACACATTTTATAAAGACTTATTCATTAATTAAAATAATATGCTAACCTGCCAATCCCCCATCCCCTTAAATTCATTACTAATTCTTTCTTTATCCTTTTTCTCATTACTTTATATACTTTCTTTATTAATACATCCTTCATGATTTCATCCACCTTCTCGTCATCATTTTCCCCTCAAATTCCCTTTTCCATCATTATACTCATCACTCTGTTTGATTTTTGCTTCTTTTTTCCATCATGTTTTTGTATTTGTTTGCAATAATTGCTTCATGTTTGTTTCTGAAGGTTCTGTTGAAAACTTCTTTACTTCAAATTGTGAAAAAATGGTGGAGATTTTTGGAGGATGGATGTTATGTTTACCAGTTCTACAGGGTTCCGCAATTCAATCACAACATGCAGGAAAATCAACTGTATGGAAAAGTTTGTACTTATCTGAATTCGCTTCCCTGTGTTGAAGATTCTGATTTCACCAACCTAATCTCTGGCGATAACTCCAATGAAATTAGCCTTGTTTTGGATTCTAATCAGATTGTTGTTGACAAATTCCTCGGCGCCAGAGTTTTTTGGATCAATGAGAAGAATGAACTGACGGGTTTGAAATCGCTTGTTATGAAGATTAGGAAAAAGGATAAGCGTCGAATTCTACAGCCGTACCTTCAGTATATACACTCTGTGTTCGATGAAATCGAGCAGAGGAAAAAGGAGGTGAGGTTATTCGTCAATGTGGATAATGAACCTCAGAGAAATGGACGGTGGAGATCAGTGCCGTTCACACATCCAGCAACTTTTGAGACGGTGGTGATGGACATGGATCTCAAGAACAAGGTGAAATCCGATTTGGAATCGTTTCTAAAATCAAAACAGTACTATCACCGACTCGGCAAAGTTTGGAAACGGAGTTATCTCCTCTACGGACCTTCCGGTACCGGAAAATCAACGTTCATCGCCGGAATAGCAAATATGCTGAACTACGACGTGTACGACGTCGATTTATCTAAAGTCACGGACGATTCGGATCTGAAAATGCTTCTGTTACAAACCACGAGCAAGTCGCTAATCGTTGTCGAAGATCTCGATAGTTACCTTGGGACCAAATCAACAGCTCCGAGTTTATCTGGAATTCTCAACTTTATGGATGGAATATTCTCGTGTTGTGGGGAAGAGCGAATCATGATATTCACCATCAACAACAAAGATCAAATTGATCCGACGGTTCTCCGGCCAGGAAGAATCGACGTTCACATACACTTTCCTTTATGTAATTTCAACGCTTTCAAAAGCCTAGCAAATAGCCATTTGCGTTTAAAAGATCACAAGCTTTTCCCACAAGTAGAGGAGATTCTCCAAACCGGGGCGGCTCTCAGCCCGGCTGAAATCGGCGAGATCATGATATCGAACCGGAGCTCGCCGACGCGGGCATTGAAAACCGTCATTTCAGCTCTGCAAATCAACACCGAGTCAAGGGCGGCCACTCGGCACGCACGGCGGTTGAGCGAAAACGGGTCGGTTCGAACCGCAGAGGAAACGGGTGATTCGGGTATTTTCTGCAAAGAAAATTTGAGAGAGTTCAAGAAGCTCTATGGACTTTTACGAATTAAGAGTAGTAGAAAAGATTCATCGTTCGAGTTTGATACATCGGATAAGGATAATTCAAAGCATGATTGAGTAACATATATTTGTTTGGGGCGGTAATAATGGACCCTTGCATAATCATTAGTTTATTTAGGTTAATTCAAAGTTGATATTTCAGTTGATTTAACATAAAGATCGTAGTTAGAATTCATTGTCTCCTATTGATTAATATATTATTGATCAAAGTTATCTCAATGTTTAGGTTACTCACATGTAGGATGATGTTCTAATTTCTTCAAATGTGCTTCTAACCATTAGTAGCTCCAATATGTTACCTCTCTTCCAAAACATCCCATTTACAAGTTTGAGCAACTAAACATATCATAGTGTACTCAAGTGGAAGGTAGGGTAAATGTGCATCGCAGAATAAACAATATCCACGATTTAAAAATAATTAAGTATTTGTATCTTTATATCTTGTGTTGTTATTGTCCGTATCATATTTGTTATTTTTATTGTATTTATATAAAATTTACTTTTTACTTTAATCATTTCTCTTTCATTTATGATATCTTCTCTTTTAGAGGATGATCTTCTGAAAATAATTTTTCTATTTTTATAAGATAGTGATAAAATCTGTGTCACACTCCACTTATAAGATTTCACTAGTCCTCTCTAGAATGTTCAAAAAGGAAGTTCATCATTCTCTATTATTGAAAAGAATTCTGCAGTTGAAGATAGAAAACTTTATTGATTCCCCATTGACGTAAGGTAAGGTAGAAAAGATCAATCAATATCCATTAATAAAGGTGGTTGACTTTATTGTTTGATTGCATGACACTGTAGAAATTTGATCTCTTCTATGACTTTGCCAATTCAACAATGAGTAATGCACAATGAAATGGAACCACCAAAAAATTTTTAAAAGGTATAAAATAATAAATTCACAAAAATAAATGGAATAAAATAATGAATCCATCTTTGATTCAATTTTTCCCTTCTCCTCTTTGACTTATGGGCATTCAGCCATCCAATTCGTAACGTAAATTCGAGATAGTAGCAATTATGGCAGTTGCCCTACTTCCCCCTCCGTATGCGTTTTAGGAAAAAAGGGTCTTCTTATGAATAAAAATATTTTTCATTCATAATTTGATCCAATAATATTTTTATTGTCAATTTTAGTTCAAAAATATATTTGCCTGTCCTTAATAGTTTAGTTCAGAAATACTCATTGGTCAAAAATGCCATTTTTAAAATAATATATTTATTTTTCTGTTTAAACATTTGCGTTCCTAATAAAAGAATTACTTTTAAAGAACCCTTTTCTTGTTTTGCTTAAGAAAATAATTTTCTTTTTCGTAATCTCATTTTATCGATCAAAATAGAACAGCGTACCCTTGTAACAAATAACATATGTCATAAATATAAGATCATAGTAAACCCAATAATATTTTTTATTTAGATAACAATAAAAATAGTAACTATAACAAAAATATTAATTTTTATTTTTAAATTTTTTCTCAAGTTGAAGTATGATAAAATTTTTCTGGGAATATAATTCTATTACTTATAAAATAACTTCACATGCCCCATTAGGGTGGACTGGCACCCGTTGCCGATAAGGCCCGGGAGAACCAACTCGTACTATACGTTTACTTAT
>JAPFFP010000070.1:13923496-13941494 GCA_026153255.1 Solanum medicagineum
ATATTAATAAAAATTAATAATCTTTGATCATAAAAAGAATCACGGCAGTTAAAAAGGAATTGATGGAGTATAACTGTTTTTAAGGAGTTATATGGTATAAAGTACTCCTTTTGTTATGTGTTATCCCTTCTTTTGTGATCCGATCGAAAAAAAATATCAGATTATTAAAATATTTTACTTTGAAAATCTCTTTTTATCCTCAATATTAAAATGAATTTCAATCATACAAAATTCTCAAAATGATTTTAGATCACAAGTTTCAAAAATTTTACTTTTTTCTTAAGTACTATGTCAAATCAAAAAGTGTCATATAAAATAGGACGAAAAGAAGAGAGTAAAAAATTTTTTAATTCCAAAAAATATTAAATAATTATTTTAATAATAATATAAATTATCTCATATATATAATAAATTAATCACTTCATCAACCAAACGATTCCTGAGTGTATAAAAGGATTTCAATTATCCTTTTGTTGTAGATGGGAGCAATAGGGATACCATGGAGTTGGGTACATAACCACCGACAGATATCACACAATAAATTATTGACACGTGTCACGTTGTCGTAAATCAAAGGCGGAGATTGCATCTGATAAAATCGTCACAGTAAAAGTAACATGTCTTTAGAGGATTACAGCGCAGAAGAAACCGCGTATACGTTGCTTCATTATATATATAACGAACAAACACGCCCATTTGTACGTATGAGGAGAAGAATATCTGAGTGGCAGTAGATAGAGAGAGATCGGGAGGAGCTACTGCTAGTGGTCGGCAATGGAGTTGTTCTACTATGTGGTGTTTGGGGCCATGGCTACTGTTGTGGCAGTTCTTGAGCTGGGGGGGAAGAGCAACAAAGATCGCATCACAACTTCTCAGGCTTTCAATTCATTCAAGAACAATTACATTCTTGTATACTCTCTTATGATGGGTACGTTCCGTTTTTGTTCTTTTTTTGGCTTCTCAGATCTGGGTTTTTTTAGTTTTCCACTAATTGATTCAACTCTGCATTTGCACAATTTTGAATTCTTGTATTTATGTGCTCGATCTGATTATATGAGTTTGGGATTTTGGAATTTGGGTGTTGTATTTTGGATCTGAGACTTGAAATGTCGTCTACTTTGGTTAATTGGGGATTACGAGTTTGTTGTTCATAGTTTTGAAGTTGTTGGAATCTAAATGTGTCTTGCTCTCTTACGTCTTGCGATCCTAATTTGTTTAATGTGAATGCTGAATCAGCTTCAAAGTGTTGATATGGAGTTCAATTTGCTTAATGGTCTTTAGATCTATCCATGCATGAGCATTTCATTCAGTATTTACTATATAGTATTCACTTCTTAATGAATTTATGCTGGAATCATCTGATATTTAGCAATTATATTTAAATTGTATGAATGAACAATGAATGGTGACACTGCCAGTTTTTATGATGTGATTTCCCTGCTTGAAGTTTTGCTCTGTTTCAGATTCATTTCTGAAAAGCAGGGGTGAAAGTTTAAGTTATTCTTTGAATTTTGACCGATGATATTCTTGTTTGTTGATGTAGTGAGTCACTTAAGCTGTATGAATTATTAAATCATGTGTGAATGGTGGTGATTCATATCTGAAGCTTGTGTGTTGTGTGGTAATAGCTGGTGATTGGCTACAAGGTCCATATGTATACTACCTTTACAGCACTTATGGCTTTGGCAAGGGGGATATTGGACAGCTATTCATTGCTGGATTTGGATCTTCCATGCTGTTTGGCACAATTGTTGGATCTCTTGCGGACAAACAGTATGATTCAGAATTTGGGCGTCAATCATCTTTTAATACCCAAAAGTTTTTAGCTAAGTGATTTTCCTCGCGTTTTAAATTTCAGGGGTCGGAAGAGGGCATGTGTAACTTACTGTATCACATACATACTGAGCTGCATCACCAAGCATTCCCCTCAATACAAGATTCTGATGGTTGGACGTATTTTGGGTGGCATTGCTACATCTCTACTGTTTTCGTCGTTTGAGTCATGGCTTGTAGCAGAACACTTTAAGGTGATCTCATTATTATCAAGCTTACTATCAACTGGAAAAGTAGTATGAACTGTTAAGTAGTAAATCATCATGGAATGTTGATCCTGTTATCGTTTTCCTTGTGATACACAGTAGAATCCTTTGAACGAGCATAGCGATTATCTGCTCTTTGTTTTTGGCATATTACTAATTTATTATGCTTTTCAGAATATTTAATATAGAACTTGCTTTCTTCATGCAGAGGGGCTTTGACTCCCAATGGCTCTCGCTTACTTTTTCCAAGGCAATATTTGTTGGAAATGGTCTTATTGCTATTGTTGCTGGATTGTTTGGAAATTTTCTGGTTGATTCATTAAATCTCGGCCCTGTGTCTCCTTTTGATGCTGCTGCCTGCTTTCTTGCCATTGGAATGGCAATCATATTGTCATCATGGTCAGAGAACTATGGAGACCCATCAGAGAGCAAAGACTTGCTCACTCAATTCAAAGGTGCAGCTGTGGCCATTGCTTCAGGTATAGCTGGATACACGAACACATTATTTCTTATTTCATGAGAAAGTTTCCAGCCATGTGCTATATGTTGATACAGTGATTCCTTGCCAATGAGATTCAACATGTATGTAGATTTTCCATATTCTCCCAATATATCCGTTAGAACTTAGAGCTTCATAGGATGAGGACTTCTAGATTCTGGGAGGGGCACTTGGTTTTGGCCAATTATCAGAGCAATTACATCCTGGTATATTCAAGTTTTTACAGGCACACAATGTTTCTTCACCAGGTTATCTATTAGGATTTAAAACTCCCAAGTTAGATTTGGGCTGCTAGAGAAGGTGTAGGTTGCAGCTTTGGGGACTTGTCTCTTGTTCTCTTGTTCTCTTGTCTTGATACTACATTCTTTGTGAGATATCTGTTTGATATCTCAATTGATGTTTGATTAGAAAAAGTTTTCCTTATTCAAGCTGTATCTTGCACCTTGTCAGCACTTGTCCTTTGTTTTGTTTGTTTCATTTACTTCTACTCTGTCCTTATTTCTGGGTGGTTTTTGTGACAGATGAGAAGATTGCATTACTCGGTGCTATACAATCTCTATTTGAAGGTTCCATGTATACATTTGTGTTTCTCTGGACTCCAGCCCTCAGCCCAAATGATGAAGACATTCCCCATGGTTTTATTTTTGCAACTTTCATGTTGGCTTCAATGTTGGGAAGCTCGTTTGCAGCTCGCCTTATGGCGAAGAACTCGCCTAAAGTTGAGAGCTACATGCAGATTGTTTTTGTCTTAGCTTCTGCATCTCTCTTGCTGCCCATTCTAACGACTGTAAGTAGGAAATTCCTTTACTATTAGAATTTATGCCTTGTGGTTTGGCAGTTCTTTAACATCTTTTATTGGACCAGTTCTTGATACCTCCTTCAGATGTGAAAGGAGGCGGCATCTCCTTTGCTGGAAGTATCCAGCTTCTTGGCTTCTGTACCTTCGAGGCTTGTGTTGGAATCTTCTGGCCGTCCATCATGAAGATGAGGTCTCAATACATTCCCGAGGAAGCAAGGAGCACCATAATGAACTTCTTCAGGATTCCCCTCAACCTCTTCGTCTGCATTGTGCTTTACAACGTATGTTACTGTTCTTTTGCTCCAAGTAACTGTGGTGCACATGTTTCATTTCTTACATTTAATTACCCAAGTAATTATTGTGCTGCAACATACAATTCATATTTCACATCAATTTCTGATTATGGATGAATTTTTTGGGTCAATTTGTAGGTCAACGCCTTCCCCATCACTGTGATGTTTGGCATGTGCTCAATTTTCCTATTCGTTGCATCCATCTTGCAAAGACGGCTTGCAGCTATTGCAGACAAGCCAAGTATGTACCAAATTCTCCAGAACATTGCTCTCACATGAACCAATCTCTACTTCATTATGATAACTGTAGTGTCACCTTTTTTTTTTGCTCTATGTATCTTGGTGAATGTACTGACTCAATATTACTGATTGCAGAAGCAGAAGATTGGACACCAATGAAGGAAAGGGATACTGAGGCTGATCCATTGAATGAACCTTGATTGAGTTAATCAAGGTGAGCAGTCAAATATTCTCTGGAAATTTGTCTGTGAACATCTATTTGTTACCATAATCGGCCATCCGGGTTTAATATTAGTTGAGCTTACAATATTTGAAGAGCAATGACCATGGGATTCATAAATTGAGCTGTTCCTGCCTAGCAGATAAGGAAGAGGCAGATGAGCTATTATTCTGGTTGTGTTGGTAGAAGACAAACAACGTTCCCCACTATTTTCGTGCTGCTGGGATAGTTATTAGTTACTCTGATTTGCCCCCTGTTTTTCTTGGCCTTGGCTCAAGTGTTAACTGAGGCCTATGTTTATGTCATAGTTTTGATCTTTTTGACAATTTGTCTCCCAATGTAATAGTGAAAAGCACAAGTCAATTCTTTTCTAGCAAAGATACAATTCTTGGGAAGTGTTCTTTGGTGGTTGAGATGTCACGCAAATGGCAGTACTGAGCAGAAGTGTTCAAAATCAGTCCGTAACTGATAAGCCAATTGCAAAATTGGTTTATTGACTTATTGGTATTGAATTATTTAATAAACGGATTAAAATTTTATAACTATCGGATGGATTATTCAATTTTTTTATCTGGTAAACCATTAACTTGTTAAAAATTATCTTATATTTTTATCTTAAGTATATTGGACTCATTCAATATGTTACCAATATATATAAGAATAATTATATAATTACTTTTCTATAATAATATAAATATCTTCTTATGTAAAAAATACTGAGCAAGTGAACAAAGCACTAAAGTTTAAAAAAGATAAAGGCATATAGAGAAATTCATTTATCTGCTGATTTTCAATCTAATTTCCATCAATCTAAAGTCTAAACTATTCGTCTTCGTCTCTACTAGTTTTTTGTTTCAAGTCTTTCTCATCCGAAGCAACAATAGATGCCAAAATACTGACATTTTCGAGAGCTGAATCATCAACCGCAAAACTAACCTCCCCAACATTGTTGCAACTGATCATACTTGTACTATAGGAAGAGAAGGACCTATTGCGACGGAGATATAATGCTCCACGTGGAACACGAACTGAATCATAGACCATGTCCAGACTCCGCGATAGGATAGGTCTACCACCGGTTGGGCCTGCAACGGTTTCGCCCATCGCCAAACAATCTTTGCCAGTAGTTCCATCCGCTGGCTGTATGGATGGATTGTCCCTCGCTGTTGCGTTCTTTTAAGCTATGGATTAAAGGAACAAATGTAATTGAATAGAACAACAAGTGGGTTTCACGTTTCATTGTGTCGAAATATGAGGTGCAAGTGGTAATGATCACTAGCGCCCTTGACAAGCACTCAAGAACCAACCAATGCTCATCGAAATTAGTCGTTCGGTGTTTGCTCTAATGAAAAGAAGTTCCTTTTTTTGTAAGGCGTGACTATGTGTTCATCGAAAAAAAAGTACTATAGTAATTAGAAGTTAGCTGACACACTGATAACCATCCAATAAATGCTAATCAATTATCAAACCAACTGATATCTTATAGGTTGACTAACAGATTAGTAAATTTAAAAATCGATATTTCCAGCCAAGTAATGAGTTAAGATATGCATTTAGGTAACACCTAGGTTGGTCCAAAATCATGGGAAATCAATTTCGAACATACTTTGGTGCACAAATTTTACAAGCACAATAACATTCACAAGTTCAAATCATATTACACACATGACACAACTATTTGGATACAGACAAGTTGGGGCTTAAACATTATTTTCAACTATTAAATGAATACATCATATTGTATACAAAAACATGGAAGTATATTGAAACATTTACCATTACACAGAAGAAAGAATTTCAACAAGATACAAACAAAAAAAATGTGAGCTAATTTCTTCACATCTGCCTAAGCTTTGGTGAGCGGAGCAGAGCCATCCAAACTAGTCGAGGCACATGTAAACTGATTAGGATACTACCATTATTCAAAAAGAAAAAGTTCTTTACACCAATCGGCTTCGTTTAGCCTGGACAGAAGCAGATTCCAAGTCCCCAATGAAGAAAAGGATCTTGTCCAAGATGCTTGAAGTTGGTACCTCCTCTCTGTCATCTTTACATTCAGATAAATCATCCATTTTCGATTTTCTTGAACCTAAATGTCTCTGAATTTCACCCTGGTGTATAAGATAGTAGTCATCTCCTTCCCTTATTATCTTCATTCCCCTGAAGAGACATCCATGTAAAATGTTAGTACTATGCTTCTAATATAATGATGTCATATCTGGGGAGGATAGACGGTAGAATGTAGTAGGCAGATATATTACCCCTACCTTAAAGGTAAAAAGGTTGTTTCCGAGTACTAGTTTCTAATACTAGTTTTTTTTTTTTTTTTATTATGACAAAGGGAATCCACAGTCGCTACCTATTGGGTGCACTCAGGGTAAATCCCCGCTCCTATACAATAACTTGCTAACCACACAGGAGAGGTAACCCGTACTAAGCAAACCAATTCGACTAGCTCGACATAGAAGGCAAACCCCTCTCTTTTGCTTGATAAGGAGTTTCGAACCTAGACTTCCAGGCTTCAACATGGAAGTCCCAAGTCCAAACCACTGGGCCACCCCGAAAGGTTGCTAGTTTCTAATACTAGTACAATGACATACCAGTGTAGTCCCACAAAGTGGAGTCTGAGGAAGGCAGAGTATACGCAAACTTTTTACCCCCTAACTCAAAGATTTGCGGAGTCTAGGGAAGGTAGAGTATACACATACTTTTTACCCCGAACTCAGAGATAGAGAGGCTGTTTCTGGTACTATATTTCTAACGCAAAAAGTAAAAACATGTATAATTAGTTGAATTTTGGAAAATTTAGGCTTACAATCCATTCCGATGGCAACGATCTTGAACCATATAGACATGTTTCCATGATTTGGAATCATCAGGGGCATATAAAGTGGCTTGATCTGATCCCCATCTCTCTATGAACAGATCACACCATAAGCTGTGATCTGAACCCAACATTTTCCATCTTCTGCAAACTTTCCAACAAAAAAAAGACATTAGATATAATAATTCCCCAATTCTTGGAAACAATTCACTCATCTGCATGAAAATTGAAAAAGAATGGAACTTTGGCAGAGATCCAATCTGTTAATGCCAATTTCATTTCGAAATCGTCAAATAATTCATAATTCTCAATCAAAGCCCATTCTTGAAAACCCATTCACTAATTTGCATGGAGAAAAGAATAGAACTTTGACTTTTCTTGTTAAAA
The DNA here is from genome assembly GCA_026153255.1 of Solanum medicagineum. Classification (NCBI taxonomy): domain Eukaryota; kingdom Viridiplantae; phylum Streptophyta; class Magnoliopsida; order Solanales; family Solanaceae; genus Solanum; species Solanum medicagineum. Next base: position 13,930,798 of record JAPFFP010000070.1, read on the forward strand.
CAGAGAGATCCAATCTTAGTTTCAAATTCAGATCATTTTAGTCAAGAAATGCATAATTGGAAAGATACCCAAGTGTTGAAAGAACTAAACATCCTTCATACAAACTGCAAAAATGAATCAGAAGAATAAATAGTAAAAAAATAAACTAACCCAATTGAGCAGTTGCAAGATTACGGTGATCCAAGAGACAGAAGATTCTGAGAAAAAGTTCAGGTGGCAAATTCTCCATTAGAGTTTGGGGGTTATGTACAGGAGAGACTTGATAAAATGGATGAGATAATTTGTTTCATTTTGTAAGTGCACTTTACTGTTCACCTTTTTGTTCCTTTTTGCTGTGCTGGATTTCTTTGTCACCTTCAAATTATTTTACCTTCTCAAGTATACATGCGTGCTTGTAGTCGCCATGCTGTTCTCTCTCATTCTTATTATTATTATACCCCACCGTCTTATTTTTTGATGTGACACTCTTTGACTTGGCATAAAATTATTTTGAGAAATTTGTGTGGTTGAGATTCATTTCATTAAGGTAAAAAAGGAATTTTCCTTTTTAAAGTCAAATTGTTTCCGATTAAAGTAAGATGACATTCTTTTTGAATGGATCAAAAAGGAAAGAGTGCCACATAAAATGGGACAAAGAGAGTACTCATTTTATGCGACACCCGTTCCTTTTTGATTTGTTCATCTTATTCTAATTGAAAATAATTTAATTTTAAAATTTACTTTTGATAAAATAATTCTCAACCATAGAAATATCTAAAAATCATTTTAGATCATAAATTTTAAAAGTCTTTTTTTTTCTAAAACATCACGTCAAGTCAAATTACGCACATAAAATGAGACGGAGGATTAATATATTTTTTGGTTTATGTTGGATTAAACAGGAAAAACAAATTTTAAAGAATTAACAGAACTGTTTGATGATTGGCATGGTAAAAAGTTCTTTAATATATTTCTTTTCATCAATCAGTTCTCAGGAATTTGTGAATCAAACCATAAAGGATGTTCGAATTCCATATTGAAACAGATTCTTGCTAAATGCTAATGATGAAAAATGATGAACATGAAAACTGTTCTCATTTTATAGATAGAGTTTGATTTACTCATCCCGATAGCATTTCTATTTCTGAGATGAAAAAATAGATTGATAGTTTGTCTTTTCGAAGCAATTGCCCCAATAAAAACATATACATGACGTATTAACTTAAGCAAGTAAACAATACTTTGGGCATGAGGGCTGTGGACTTTTCTTTTCCGCAATTGTTTGATTATCCAATTGGAAAAATTGCTTGTTAAGTATTACAAGCAGTACCTTTTTGTTCTTTGAAAGTTTCTTTTATTTTATTGTCCTTCGTACCTGACGCAGAAGAAGAAGAAAAAGGACAGAGTTGACTTTAAAAAAAAGTGAAAACACCAACATAGGCTTCGGTTGATATCACTTTGTCGAGTATTAAGCAAAATTCAATTTTCACAGCTAACCTTTGGTCTGAAGCTAAATCCATGGCCCAAATATTTTTGTACAAAGAAATGCAATAGATTAAGTTGCTTGAGTCCTTGTATACAAATATCATTCCTCCTGAACATATCACCATTTATGCTCTAGCAAAAATCGCAAAAATATTCCAGCTACAAAGATTTCAAAGAACAATGACTGGACTATGAACAAAAACAAAAGGGAAAACTCAAATGTACTAATCATCTGTGGTCATGTGAAAGCGAGGATAATGAGGATTGTATCAGTTTTTCCATCCTGTCCCTCAAACTGGATATCGTATTTACCAATGGTTCAGATAATCCCACCCCATCCCTAAAGGACGAGTTGCTGTTCCGTAGTATTTGAGTTTGCCTCTCCAAATACTTTGTCAGACAACTACCTGCTATGTTAATTAAGCTAAGAGAAGGGTTTGTGTGCATGAGCTTGGTAACAAGAAATCCTGCTAAAATCTGCTGCCCTGACTTCACAAGCTCCGAAACAAAACAGGGAAAGATCAGTCTTGTGAAAAGATCAACATGATCTTTTGAAACATTCTCACCTTCCACAGATCCACCACGTCCAGAACTTGATAACTGGGACTCTTGGCACTGCCGAGAGAAGTTCCCCACCATATAGCAAATATAAGAGAATGTGGTACCATACGAAGGTTTGGTGATGATAGTTGATATAACTCCAGAAGATAAAACAAGAAGTAAAAACTCAAGATCCACGCCAATTTTGTCAGATATGCCTTCTTGTTTCAGCTTCTGCTCGACAGAATCCAAGCACTTCAACTGGACTACTTCGTATGGCAACAAGAGCATCAACTTAAGGGCTAGAAAGCAATCTATTTCAAGTGCAATCTGGCTCAAACCTTGAGCATTCTCTTCATCTAGTAATACCTCGCCTGACTTTGCCACTGATTTGTCCAACAATTTCAACATTTTGTTGTGCTGGGATACAGTCAGTAGTTTTCTGAATATCTCCATCCAACAGACATGAAGGGGATGAACTGAAAGTTGAGAATCCTTCTTTGGTTCTTCTTCGATGGGTTCTTGGAAGCTTTCCCATCCTTCATCCCAATCATCATTACCCCAACCGTTTCCATCATCAGATGCCTCACCAGAATCCTTTTCAGTTTCTCCCTTACTATAGTGCCCCTCCCATTCTCGGAGCATAGCTAATAATGTTTCAACATGGGATTCAGATTCAGCAAATTTAGATACTCCAAGGAAGCAAGAGATAGTAGACTCCACAGTCGAAAGATCTTCTGGTGTAATCTCTATGCTGGGCGAGATAGTGGAGACAAGCTGGGTAGATTTTAGAGCAATCAAAGTATTTGTGAACTTATTAGATGCATCTATCTTGTTTAAAATCCCATCAGTGGCAGCATTCTCGCGGTTTGCAGTTGCATTGTGCAAATTCACCCACCCTTCCCAAGAGTGAACTTCCGCATGTAGCTTAGACGAAATTTTTTTGCTGCTTTTATCAGCAGCTGCAACAAGTTGCATAAGCTCCAGTATGTAAACTCGAACATGGTTTGGGAACTGAAAGTTCCCAGAGAACTCTTCCAATCTCTCCCAAACTGCCTGCCTGACACACTGCAGATTTTCCAAGTCACCATCTAATTTACTCAAAGATGACAAATAATAGTGTAGACACTGATGCTCACAGGATTCATCAGTCAACTCCTGCAAGATGTTCTTCAAGATACAAAGATAGAGATCTCGAAGGTTCTGGATGCTGGCAGCTTCTTCTTTTAAGTCTGTCAGTGATCCAGCTTCATGCGGGAAATGAGACATGACTTCATTATATACATCTGCAACAGCTCCAAAGCCACAACCAGCAGAAACCATCGCTCTGCAGAAATTAAAGATTTCAGCAGCAACATCACCAACAAGAACATAGCCTACATAGCCAATAACTGTAGCCCACCCCTGACTAGATGAAACTTTTTCCCCAGCAATTAGACGTGCAAAAACTTCAAGACATGCCATTATACATTCCAAGCAGAATCTTTCTTCCGAATTCTCAAGGAGTGCAACTTCATGCATGTCATTAATCATTCTGAGCCAAGTGTCCACAAGCATGGCAAGGCACACCTGCCAACCTGAGTCACAGGGCGGAGACTTGAAAGATCCTTCAGCAGGTTGTATGATGGCCAAGAATCGTTTAAGAATGTCCAGACGAGCAGGATTTGGGACAGATTTTAAGTATTTGCAGCAGGTATTGTATGTCTGCTCGATCTCACTGATTAAGCAATGAAGACTTTCAGAGCTTTGAATATCGACCCCAGGTTTAGCTCTGGCTTCCAACTTTGTCAATAAACTTAAAATATGATGTTTATATACATTCTGCCAAGAAAAAAGACCATCAGGCACTGGACCATCACAAGCAGAAACAAGGTTCTTGACCATCTTTGCCAATGCCTCAACATTGTTTTCATTGATGTGAGCAGAAATTTCACTGTTGAAGCAATCCAAGTTCAAATCTTGAATTCCAGCAACTTTTTTGAAGTTCAGATCCTCGATAAAGGACACCCTGCAACATTCTTCTTCAACAATCTTGGAAAAACGAGCAATATGAATAGAATGAGGATGCATTGGATCCTTTTCTTCATCTTGCAAGTAGCAGTCAGAGAGTAGGCCATATATTAGAGAGAGCCTCTGCTTATCATGTCCATCAACTGCAGGGTAGATCGACGAGGAAATAAATTTTATTGTTTCTGCAGCACAAGCGAGTAGTTCTTTTCGGTGATTTGACACTTCATTTCTAACATCATCAGTGCTCCAAGCGTCGGAAACAAAGATAGATCTCAGATAATGCAGCACCACCTAAATAGAAGAGGAGCAATGGGAGAAACAGTTAGAGGTCATTTGGTTTAGAAACAAGTTATACAGGGTTTGTCATACAGGGATTAGTAATGCAGGATTTGTAATGTGGAGCTTTTATCGAGTGTTTGGTTTATCATATTAAAAGTTGGATATACAAAGTATAACCTTTTTCTTTTTGATAACCTATATAATGCGTAACTTTAAACTTGTGTTTGGTTTAAAATTTTACATTATTTGGTTTTCTATTTAACCCTTGTACTTCTGTAGGACCTTTTTCTTTCATTTATGGTTAAGAGTATTCTGCATTGCACCAAGGGTGACAATCAACACCAGTGGTCTAGAATTTGCATACTCCATACATCCTATTGTACAATGTTCTATGGTAAAACAAATTATTCTATAAAATCAAACTTTTTAATTAATTTTTAATTCTGAAAAAAAATGGCTAACAACTAAAGGGTAAGGAATTACCTTTTAAGATCCTTATTAGAAAAATAGATCAGCAAAAACTATGGTGAATAAGAAAGAAAGTGAAGCGGCAATGAATCTGTGTGCAGTGAAACACTGAAACTAACCATGCTATTGGATAACCATGTATGGAGTTTATTTTGATTCTCAGATTAAATAATCCAACTTTAGCATGTGGTAACTGTTGATTAAGCTTAAGTTTAGCACAATTTTCATTTTAATTTCAGTTCTTCTTTCCAGAAGTATGTTATCCTCTGAAGAAGAACAGTATGGTCTGGAGAAAATGAGTACAATAACATCTAGGTATTTGCCTTTTTATATGGCTATCCCAGTATAGTTAACTCAAGTATTAGTTATTCTTTCCTGTATTCAGTATAAAACAATACAGAATTATCATTTAAGTTATTCAAGTATTTTATCTATATAGAAAATAAAAACATTGAAGAACTTAATACAGGTTTTTATACTGTGACTAATTTTGCTGATACCCCAAACCAAATGACCCCTTAGTTTTCTAGCATCTTAGTACTTGTAATTTCACTATCACATTTACGGTTCTGTTCAAGAACAGTGCATACCTTGTTGCAATCTAAGCCATAAGTATTGGTCAACTTCAGTACATCCTTCAGACTCTGTTTCTTCTCTGGGGTAATGGACTCAACAAATGATAAAACAACATTCTCCCTGTAGTCCATGTCCCCCGATAAGAAGCGAGCGGCTTCAACACCAGGGAGAATTTGTTCCAAACTCCTTGAACGGTCTGCAAAGCGCTTTTGCTCTTCTAGCTTCAGTTTCCATTCTCTCCAAAATGTAGATTGTGCTTGGTCTATTTGTTCTTTTTCATCTGAATTAGAAGACGAGGTTTGAATAGCATAAGAAAAATGAACATGCAAAGCAAAATACAGAAAGTTCTCCACCTATGCAAACAATAATAAGGTAGATCTATAGGTCAAAATTAACAAAATCACCTGAGCAAATCAGTTTATGTTTCTGCTGGAACTTGGTCAGAAGCAAGTCCCTCCTTTGTGCAGGGTCCTCACACTTGATTCCACAATTGTGCAGCAAACTGTAAATCATCCCAATATTCATTATGCTGGTTATTTCATTGTAATTCTCCCTTGTTACCAAGTTTCTTTCAATTATCTCCACCCCTGAAAAGGCATCGGCAAGATTTAATAGGAAAGAGCATCCTATGATGTCTTCCTCCTCAGAGACAGGGGACTCCATAATGGACTTAGCAACACAGGCAATCAAACTGTCCTTCGGGGAAAATCCATTCCTTGCCAACCAGAACAAGATAGTCATCGCTGCCTGTGCTCTTAGACTGACATGTCGATTCCCTGAAAATGATCTCGATGTGAATTTCTTATTGTTCTCTGCTTCTTGACTCAGTTCAAATAACCATGGAAGATACACAGCAGCAAATGACAATAGTTTTCCATTTTCTCTCAAGATGGATGGAATGGTCCAATTACCATCCACCTGTACATCTTTGGCTACCTGAAAGAGTACATTTTCAATCTGCTTAAACTGTTCTTCCTGGTCAGAACATTCCCTCAAGTCCGTTTTATCTTGGGTACAAGGTGGTTTATAGGACATAGTTGAGTCCTGAACTAAGGCATTTTCAGGCTCTGTACCAGTCAACACCATTAAAGATTCACATTGATCTTGCATATCCAGATCTTTCCATGCATGTAGTAACTCGGCGATTGATTCCCCATCACAGTGGCTCAAAGCAAAACCTAACAGCTGCTTTCTGGAAGAAATATCCATGTTCTCAAGGGCAGGACCTCTTGCCAGTGCTGCACATAAGTCCCATACCAAACCATGCCCTTTTTTGGCCAAAACAAGACACAGATCAAAAGCCAGTTGGAGATCTCCAACCACCGCAGCTTCTCTTGCAATAGCTTCTTGTACAGCTGATATGTCGTCATACGAGTTTAACCCAAGAAGTTTGGCTAGTTCAATAATCTCATCGACATTCAGATAAGCTCCACCTTGACTTGTAACAACCAACTTAATTATTTCCATCGGATCTTTGATTTGCCTGAATTGCATTGGCAACAAGGTGACACCAAGGTTGGGAAGTTTAACAGTTACAGCATCAATAATATCAGCCTCCACCCTCACATTTCTGCTAGTTGGAAGGATATTCAAGCATTCTTTAGCCTTCCAAATCTGCAGAATTAAACAGCTTAATACATTGTCATTTCAATTAACATTTGAATACTCTTGAAGAAGATGTGACCAGTGTAAAGCAATAGTTCCTGGAACATACTCCGGGACACACTTTAACTAAAGCAAGATGCATCTTTATGTTTTTATTTATAACAACAATCCTTTCGCCAGCTTGTGTGCACCCTGACTATTTCACCAGGTAACTGCTACCTCCCGCCAACACAGTTACCGGGTAACTCTGCACACCCGAAGCTTAGTCCAATGGGAAAATATCATCTAGTGTTTTTGTCTCTGCTTCTGTTAGAATTTGAACCTTGATCTCCACTGTTAACATACACTACATTGACCATTAAGCCACACACTATTTTTATAGTCCGAACAGGATATGCTAAAAAGGAAAAAGGTACTAAGTCAGACCCTTACATGCTTATTGACTAGTTGAAGGTCTAGTCTGAACAGGAATGCTCTAAGTCAATCCAGACGGTAGAGCAACCTTTTGAATGCTTTATAGGGGAGAGGAGTGCGAAATTTGAGGTTTGGCAGACCAAATACAACATCCCTTCTCTCATGTAACAAGACAAAAAATAGGTTTGCATATCCTTCGTCGTGATTAAGGAAAAGCAGGTTTCATTAAAAAGAAAAAAGGCAAAGGTAACCATCAAAGGTGCCATCAATTTCATTCAATCCAAGCATCACTTCTTAGGATATAGTGTACCCTCCATAACATTTTTAGATCAAGCCATAATAAATTTCTAGAAATTGATTCTAAATAATTCCTTGATATTGGTCAGGGAAACAAAATGCTCTCCAAATACATCAAAAGCTACAGCCACATTTCTTGGCAAAATGAACAATGTTAGAAGAGATCTTTTTTTTTTTTTCCCAAAGTGGCAACATCAGAAGAGATTTACATTTTTCACTAATTCTCTAGAACATGATACACACAATCGGAGTAAGAGAAGTCCAAGATCAGGACTTGTTTCAATATCCTCGGAGCGGCACGTCAGGCAGAATGAATAGCGAGTTCTGGGGACAGGTTATAGCTTTAGAGCGAGACAACTCGTCAATGAGTACAGACTTCTACGGTCTTTGCAACTTTAGCATAAGATTATAGAGCTATAGTTCTTTTAGCTTCTGAACCAAGTGATAAGTTAGAAAAGTCAAAAGTTTGCTCTCAGGCACACTTTTCGAGGTTTGACTTTTCCATCAGAAATTTGAATCTACTATTTTTTTTAGTCTTGATACCGGCGACCATGGCCGGTACTTTGGCTACAGAAAATGGTAGTGATAGTATTTACTACAATGCGGCTCACAAATCTTACAAGATTACCAGATTAGCAGGCGAGGAATCTTGGCTTGAGTGGACAGAATATAGTAGATATTTATTGAGGAAAGTAAAGATTAGCATTAAAGGTCTGAAATGGTTGATCTCAGTATTTATTGAAGCCTCTAAGATCAGGGGGAATGTCATTAAAAGGCGGAGCTTAAGAGACCGCTTCGAGGAGTTCTATGGAACTCTTAAGTTCAACGAACATGGTAGATACGTCAGCTTCATCGCTATACAGGGGGAAAAGAGATCGATCATCATCACACCGGAATTCTCAGATGAGGTGGGATGGAGCAACATTGCTCATAAAATAGCCAGCTATGTGCACAAGTTCCCCAGGGTGACAGTGAATCAAGAGCTAAAGGAGAGGAATGCCCATATGTCCTACAAAGAGGCAGCACGAAGTAGCAGATGGACGAAAGATACCAAGGAGAAAAGGGTTACACAGTCAACGACAATGGGAAAGAATGGTCTTCTAAATAGATGGATAGTGGGAAGATTCCAGAACCCATGGGGAGACAACCCATCTTTAAACAACGTGAGAAGATGGGCATGCAATACTTGGAAAGCCACAACAGGGATAAATGTCTTCGGAATGAACGACAACTGTTTCTTGTTCGAGCTTCCGTCAAAGTCAGCGGCGGAACATGTCATGACGGGCAACTGGTCATAGAAGAAGATGAAAATCTCTCTTGAATGGTGGTCACCTACCACTGGGTGTTGACCGGAAAAAGTAGAAAGGAACTGGGTCTGGTAAGGGCCATAGGACTACCTCTAAACCTGTGGTCTCAGGAAGTATTTGAAGAGATCGGAAATCTGTGTGGGGGCTTCATAGAAACGGAGGAAGAAACCAGCCTGAAAAATCACTTACACTAGGCTCATATAAAGGTGAAGGGAGACGGCACAAAGGTACCAAGGTTTTTTGGAGGTCTCCAGCGAAGGTTTCTTGTACAAAATTCCGATCTGGTGCGAGATCCCGGTGACCGTCAGATCACCGGAAAAAAGAAGAGTCAGTCGGCCAAGGAACTCTGGAGAAAAGACTTTTGTCCTCTGGTCCTAAAGATAAACCAGCAGATATACCCATTCAGCACGTGTGTACCTCAGTGGAAGGTGGAATTTTAAACTTGAGGACACGCGCCCCAACGCGCGGAGAAGACCAGAGAAAAAAAAGGCCTCTTGAGGCATGTTTAGGCCAGATTAAGAGAAAAGGCCCAACTGATAAGAGAAACCATCTTAGAGAAACAAATGTAACTCAAACTGATCAGGCCCAGCGGATAGATCTCATTAATATTGAGATACAAGCAAACCTGGCAAAAAGCTTTCTCACGAAAGCAACAGAAAAGTTAGAAGAGTCGGTGGGGGAGGGGGGAAAAAAGAAATAAATTCTCAACAATTTGAAAGTCTGAAGGACTCGACCAACGAGGAGAGGTTAGTAATTGCAATCCCAGAAGTAGAACAATCCAAGGAATCAGAGAAGGCTTTAATTCAACAGGAAGCTCCGGAATCTATAGTCACAACTTTGGAAGCTGTTCCTCTCAACATGCAATTCCCAATGGAAACCCAGGAGGAGCCAGTGAGCCCAATCTCATGGATTAAGCAACACATTATTAAATTAAGCTCTGAGTTTGGCGTAGATTTTAGAGGATGCGAGGAGAAAGTAGAAGAATTATTCATGAAGATCGAAAAAAACAAACAAGAAAGTAAAGGGGAGAAGAGCATATCTATAGGTGTCAGGAAGAGGGGCATCAATGTATTGAAGGGCCTGGTTCTAGACACCAAGTTCATGAGTTTCGGTACTAGAAGTAGAGGGGGTTATCTAGCCATTGAACAAGGATGAATCTGAAGCTTATTTCATTATCAGGGGAATGAATAATGGTAGAAAGAGATGGTCATCAAAAATCTGATGAGAAGCTGGAAGGCTGGCGTAGTATGTTTTCAGGAGACAAAGGTGGAGGGGGATATATCAAATATGGTCAAGGAAGTTTGGGGTAATAAATGGGCGCATTTTGCCCAGCTGGAAGCTAGTGGTACCAGGGGTGGGGTAGTTATAATGTAGGACAAAAGGGTATGGGATGGTGAAATCAGCTCTATTGGGGAATACTCTATCTCATGTTGTTTCACTGGAGTCAGTCAGGATCTAAAGTGGCACCTCACTGGTGTTTATGCTCCAATCAAAGAGGAGGAGAGGGTTGAGGCATGGTGGGAAATAGGAGCGGCAAGAGGTCTATTCACAGGGCCTAGGGTGTTATGTGGTGATTTTAACAGTTAGATTTCCTTCAGAAAAGAAAAACTGCTGCAGAATCAACAAAAGCATGTCAGATTTCTTGAATTTCATAGAAGACATGGAATTGGTAGATCCAGATCTCTACGGGGGGAAATACACGTGGAAAAAAGGGGATAATCACACAATAGCATCCAG
>JAPFFP010000070.1:13941594-13958426 GCA_026153255.1 Solanum medicagineum
GGTGCTTTGAGGACAAGAGGAACAACATGCAGATCTTTAAAATGAACTGTTTAGGGCTCTATTATTTTTGGTGCAAATAGAATATACTAGGACAGGCAGAGGATCTGTTAGATGTTCTAGACTATCTGTGACAAAAAGCTCAGATGGTGTACATTTAATCTTGTAATAGTTTTTGCTAGGGGGACTACTGTTATGTAATATACCTATGGATATTGTTATAATAGAAAGGAAAGTTACCATCTTCAAAAAAAAAAACATAAGATTACGTAATCAGTCCTATGCTAGTATTAGATAGATTAAATGAACTTACTTCGGAACTAGAAAGACTTGATGCTGAGAAGAAATATTCTCTGGCAGCTTGAATAACAAGGTTTTCTGCTTTATCATTTGCCAAGGACACTGAACCTGCACCTTTCAAATAATTCCTCGCAAGTGAAAACTTTCCTGCTTTCAGCAATCCCCTGCAGAACTCCATCAACACATATTCAAGATCTATGAAGCAAAATGCTTTCTCTTGCAAAGACTGCAAGTCAAGCCACATGTTTGTCCAATCATTATCTGATCGTCCAGGCTGTCGGCGAACAAATTTGGATAAGATGAGACGAATTATCTGCTTTACACCCTTTTCATCAGAATATGCCTCCTGGAAAAAGCTGATAGGCTTTGGGACCTGAGAATTACAGGATAATAATTGGAAACTAAGGTTGTGACAAAAAGCAAAAAAGGATCCACCACCCCAATCAGTAGTCAATAGTACAAGCTACTACATGATCCTTTTGTATAAAAATTACTAGTCGCTCACCATGTGCGTTGCATTTGTATGCTAAATAATGTAGTACTCAATTTTGTAAAGTAATACCAATATTCCAAAATTAATGCTTTGATTAGATAATTATACATGAAAAGATTAAGTAGATATGAATGATAAGTGAGGATCTTAATCACTTGTTTGTTGATGTCAAGATGACTGATATTGAGGCCGAGATAGATTTTTTAAGCTCAATACACAATATGTAATGTTACTACCCCTGCAAATTCCTCACAACACCTTCTGATTGCTGGATATATACCTTTTAAAGATTAAAAAGATATACTGGAACTTCACAAATATGAAGATTTTATTGTGCACACAGCAGATCAGTCATCACATGGACCTCATCATTAACAGTCTGTACAACAACGAGGAGGTTTTTCATATGAGGATTATTGGATATCAGATAACTTTTTCTTGTATGTTCGTCCCCCTGCTGGTCATTATATTCCATTGTTTCCCTTCGCAAAAACCAGTGTTCATAACAGTGTTTTGTACGTCCTGCAGTGTTCAAAACAGTATTTTTGCATTTTGACAAGTTTTCTTGAACAATTGGAAGACTAGATTTACAAGATGACTTGAGATTCAGCTATTTGGTTCGTAACTAAGGAAAATTAATGTTAAGGACTTCATTTGTTATCGCAACTTCCATGGATTTTTCTGTAGAAGGCAAATTTAAAGTGTGTGTAAAAAGAAATCATGCCTATAAAATAGTAGTTCCAAGAGAGAAAGCTGTTGCAGGTAACTAGAGCAACATAATGGTAAGTGCAATTAAATAAGCTTTTACAATTAAATAGCAATATTTGGTCAGTGATTTTGCAAAAATGGATTCTAGCCATAGATGTATTGACAAAGGTTCAATTAGGCATGTCAGAGAGGGCTGTTAAGGCAGAAGCACAAATTAAGGAGAGTTTGTGTTTACATAAACCAAATGAGTCTTGAACTAACCTGATGTATAATCTCTCATATGTTGTACTGGATGTTCTACCTATCTATATGATGTCATTATTCCCTATGCCAGCTAGTGTAAGGGACAGACTGGACACCATCAGAATTTTCTGTGGCAAAGTAACTGTGAACCAAACAACCACAAGTTTCATTTGGTCAAATGGGATGAAGTCATAGCCAGCAAGAAAGAAGGGGGATTGGGAATAAGGATCTGAAGATTCAGAACAGCAGCCTACTAATGAAATGGCTGTGGAGGTTTGCTTCTCAAGAACAATCTCTCTGGAAAGAGACAATCAGGACAAGATATTGCATGGAAAACTGGTGGATCAGCAAGGCTACTACACAACCATATGGTACTGGTCTGTGGAAATAAATGAGGATTTTGTGGCCAAAATTGATAGATGATTGTAAGGTCAAGGTGGATGATGGAAGGAAGATCTTGTTCTGGGAGGAAAGTTGGGTAGGACAGGGATCTCCAAAAACAGTTTCCCTAATCCTTTTCTTTTGAGCCTCCAGGTAAAGGTCACTGTTAAGGAGATGAGAGATGACCGGGGATGGAACTTTAGATTCAGAAGACCATTGAATGATTGGGAGGTGAGTAGAATGGTTGAATTCCTCAATACTTTGGAACAATGCAAGGATTTCAACGCCAATGAGGATCAACTAGCCTGGATTCCATACAAATAAGGGAGATTTCTCAGTTGGATCGCTTATAGGAAGCTTCAGAGATCAGACCTTCAATGAGGAGGCTGGCCATGGAAAATGATATGGAAAGTCAAGGTTCCATTCAAGATAGCCTGCTTCTCCTGGCTTCTAGCTAAGCAGGCTGCACTAACTCATGATAACCTAATGAAAAGAGGCCTCTGATTGTGCTCCAGATGCTCTTTTTGTGAATGTGAGGCAGAGACAATAAATCATCTCTTTCTACACTGTAGAGAGACAGTGAAGCTTTGGCAGATCTTCATCAATCTTAGGGGTATTAACTGGACTATGCCTAGGAATATTAAGGAAGCTTTAGCCTGTTGGAACAGGAATGGAAATCAGTCAGGGCACAGAGAAATGGATTGTTCCAGCTTGCATTTGGTGGACTCTTTGGCTAGAAAGGAACCAAAGATGTTTTGCAAACAAGAGCAGCTCTTTTGTGAAAATAAAGATGAATTGTATGGTTTTGTTCTATTTTTGGTGGAAGTACGAATATCCTCAAGAAGAAGAATCCTAGTATTCTCGATTGCTTTTGAGATTATAGGAGGCTAGGTTTTCCATTTCTGTGATCTTTTTGTAAGTATTTACTGGAATACTCCTAGAGTATCCCTCTGTTGATAATACAAGTTACCTTTCTCCAAAAAAAAAAAAAAATAATCTCTCATATGTTTGACATTCATCTGTTGGACAAGCTGAAATCGAGGCTTAAGATTTTCAGCATGAAGTTTTAGAAAGACAAAAATACATTTGAAATTTTTAGTATAAAATAAGTCTTAGATAAAATATGGCTATAAGTCATCTCATTGAGAACAAAATAAGAATGTCATGTTACATTACTTTTAGATATAAAAGCGTGCCATTCTTCTGGGAGAAACTAAAAGGGAAAGGATATCACATAAGTTGGTAGAGAGTGAACATTGTTTTATAGAAATCTATACTACATGATATCCACATGCAATGCATATACCAAGAAACTAGTATTATATATATGTAGTAGTAGTAAAGCCAGCGTCTTTATGACACCACAATTTGTTGGGCAGAAAAAAAATCAGACTCATCAACGACCATTGTGATTTAAAATTGGCAATAGCAGTGGAAGTTACGACCAAATTAGCATGCTTTAAACAATCCAAGGTGCATCCCATGCCTGGAATAGTTATGGCTGCTAAACCATAAAAAGAACTGTAAGCAGCAATTTGTGGAAACGAAGGAGTGCGGACACTCAATCCCAGATGAGATTGAGAGAACACACCTACTATGAATGAATATGACGAAAGAGATTCCAGGGACTATGATCCAACAGATGCCTGATGACAATTTGGAACATGAAGATGCCAGATTGCAGAACTTAGCCTAGACGGAAACAATACTATCCTGTGGGGGCAGAGAGGCAGAAAATCTAGGTTAAACATGATTACTATAAAACCTAACCTGGTATAGCGCTAGTATTCTTCCTGCTTCTATATGACCTTCTGTGAGTTTCAACCTTTCCTTGAGGCTTGCACCTTCAGAATCTGTTAAACCACAATTTGGACTATTATTTCTTTTCTTTTACTGTAAGTAGTAATCTATAAGGAAAAAAAATTAGTAGTGACTTTTGCAAATTTAAACAAGAATTTTCAATTACTCAACTACCCTATCAATGTCAGTCACAAGCTATTTGACATTGAAAATACAAAGAAAGAGATATGTGAGATGAGAAACAAACTAGTATGGGACCAATACGACTATGACAATATATACCAGCCATACCAAAAATTTAACAACAGTTTTCATCCGAATCTGAAATTATAAATAGGTAAATGGCAACTTCCACCCTCCCTAAAAAAGAGAGAGAAAAAGGAAAAGGAGAGTAAATGAAAAAAATCAATAAGTAATCAAACTTCAAAATTTTTATAAAAATGTTGAATCATACACAAGTAATAATCAACTACTTTTTGGAATTCTATTCATTTCATGCAAGCCTGTGGCGTATTTTTACTTATATGACCTAAAAGAGAAAAGCATAGATGAGAAGACATGGAATATCCATCATTACATATTAATCAAAATCTATAGTACATGTATCAATAACTGATTTCAAAGAAATCTTAAGACTAAAATTTAATCACCATTTAGCTCCACATCAGCAGAGGAGAGAAGAAGGAGAAAGAAGAGAAGGTGGAAGATTAGCAAAACTGCCAAAGGTTGCTAAGATAGTAAATCACAACAAGACAAGGCAGAAATTTATTTGTTCCAAAATCACAACAAGACAAAGCAGAAATTTAAAGGTTGGGGGGAAGGAAGTAGTTATGACAGGATTATAGCATTTCGTCAAAGGCTTACCACGTGGAAATGGAAGTTTAGACAAAATGGATGCCATTGTACTCCACCTATCTGTAACAGAGCAAGCGTATATGCATTGAAGAGCACAATCTACAACCTCCGCCTCATTATGGAAAAAGTTATTATTCTGGACCTCTCTGCTACCCTCTTCAATTACAACTGAACACATCTCCAATTTATTCTCAGAGGCGATCTCCTTCAGCCATCTGACCAGAAATGACTCAGTTGAGTGATCTTTTTTCTCATCTCTATTAGGCAACGTCAAAGAGTGAAACCTCTTTTTCATGAATGGAATTGCTTTACTATGTAATCTTTTAATAACAGTATCTTCTCTGACCCCAATCAACATTAATTTAAATCTTTCATAATCAGGTAAGCTTTCCCATCTAGTAAGACTCATGGACAAATTCATTTCTTCATTCTCCTTGGAATAGATTAACTGGTGTAAGTAAGAAATCTCCTCTAGGAATGGCTGCAATTCTGGAATCCCTTTGCGACAAGCAAAGTCAATCAAGCACATGGAGTTATCGAGTTGTCCACTTAAGGTATCAATATCTCTAGCTCTCTTTTTGTACCAAGACGAGAGTTCACTTACTGAAGGCCACTGAGACCCCAAAAATTGTTTTACAATAGGCTCAGTTCTGATCTGAGTATAGCTCTCATCACTCTCAGGGACTCTGCTGATGATAAAAGTTACCATCTCATCACACTCAACCCAATCTTCTTCCCTCAAAGAAATAATTGGAGGAGGGGAACTCCCAGGAAGGAGCTGGCCATAAGTCTGTACCGGAAGAGTCTCAGGGATGGCAGCCAAGACATCCAACAATGAGGAAGTTAAGGAATAAGGATGACGCTTAAAGAGAAGGTTTAATGCGCCAATCTTGCCACTTTCTGCAAGTGCAATTGCAGCTTCTTTAATGGGCAAATTACAAAATTTCTTGTACTCCTGAAAAGAAAACCTGCAAAAGGCTAAGTCATTAAGTTTCAAGTCAGTAGAAACCATTTGAGTACTACTTCTATTTAAAAGCATGACGATTCGTCCTAGTTTCAAAGTCAGTAGGATCATCAGGGTTGTTTGGAAAGCCAACTGATAATTGAAATTGGTGTAATTACTAGGGTAGTAATCATCAGCCTAGTAATTACACAATCTAATAATTACAATGACTTGTTTGTTTGCCACAATGTTATTACAGTTAATAACATTGTAATTACAAGTGCACTATTTGTTTGCACAAGTGTAATCATAAGGTTATATAAAATTTTAAAAATAAAAGTTAATTATCTAAAATTAAGAATTTATATTAGATAACTAATGGCCTTTATAAATAATATCAAATTAAATATTTAAGATATATAGTCTTTTGATAATATATTACAACAACATACCCAGTGGAATCCTACAAGTGGGGTCTGGGGAAGGTAGAATGTACGCAGGCCTTACCACTACCTCACAAGGTAGAGAGGTTGTTTCCTGGGAACCCTCGTCTCAAGAATATATGTTCTTAAATATAATGAATATATTTTTTTAAACTAATATTATAAAATAAATGATTTATATATGTAACACATATATATGATAAGGGAAAATCACAATCGCTACCCTGCACAGGTAAAAACTACACTCTATGCAATAACTCGCAAATCACACAGGAGAGGTAACCCGCACCAGGCAAGCCGTGTGATGAAATTGGCCCAGAAGGCAAAACTCTTGCTTTTGCCGGCAAGGGGTTTTGAACTTGAGACTTCCAACATGGAAGTTCCAAGCCCAAACCATTGGGCCACCCTGAAGGGTTCAAATCAATATTTTTAATTAAACTAATCATGAGAACTAAAAGTATAAAAGTTTTATGAACATCATTAAAAGCATGTTCGACAAAAAGATTAATATTATAAATATAACATTATAAAATTATTAAAACATGAGACAAAAAGATGATCTAATACGTCTAACTAAAAAAATAGTTTACAATGTAAAAATATCGAGTAAATACTCCTAAAACAAATGAAACTGAAAATATAACATAAGTTCTAAATTCAAAATAAAAAATTTACCATAATACTCTAATGTCAAATTTCAACATAGTGTACATAAATATAATTTAAAAGAAAAGAAAAACTTAATTTACAACCTTATTCAACAATGAATTCTACTTTAATTTAAAAATCAAAATGCCAACAAAATGATGCCAATGAAAAAAATAAACATAAAATAAATAAAAATTAAGTAATACGAAAAATTACATAGAATCACATGGAGCAGGTTGAGCGTGAGAATGAAGTGAAGTATAAATAGTATAAAAACAATTTATCGAAAACATTAGGAATAATACAAATAAAAAGATTAAATTTAAATGAAAAAATAAAAATAGAAATTTAAAAAAAAAGAAATTAAAAAGTAATCAGCTTGTAATTACACCATGTAATTACCAACAATCCATATCCCTCCATGGCAAACTGGAGAGTGTAATTACCCCTTGTAAATTACACCTAATTAACTATTGATCAAGTAATTATATGGTCAATCAAATAGGCCAAACAGTGTAATTACACCAAATCCAATTACCAGAGTCGCTTTCCAAACAGGCCCTTACGAGAAACAGGTTAAGAAGCAAACCTAATGAAATATAGGAAAAGAAACAAAATTAAACCCAAAAAAAAAACATACAATTCACAGTTGGGTCATTGAGCAACAAGCCACTTTATACCCCTAGAAGTAGTTTATGCTAAGTTTGAAAATGAAAACGTGTCATCTCAACCATAATCCAGTCAAATGTGGAAGTCAAAAAAGGCAACGTGGTAGTTTTGGAACCTCTACCGAATTTTGAAGTTTTCAGCTTTTGTCGACACTCACAGAAAATCTAATTAGTTATATAGAAGCTTCATAGAGAATCAAAAAGAATAGAATATTTGCTTTGTAAACAAAATAAGATTGCTTCTGAGCATCACAACATTCCAATCAGGTTTAATATACAACTTATGAATCCAGAACAAAAGACATTCACAATAGAAGAAAAAGAATGGGAGCAATAATATTATCACCTGCCCATGTTTATCCCAAGAAATGTCTCTATCCGGTCTCTGCATTGCAACAATTTAAGTCTTGCCATAAGACAATCCCAAACCTTACTATGATCACTGACCTCAGGCTCAGGAAATCTGTAACGGTCAGTTATGCGAAGTCCAAGATCAAGCAAAGCCCTAACTGCGTCTTCAGTTGGTCCAAATCGACCTACACATTCAGAAAGTACGAAAACTTGGTCTTTGATATTTGAAAGTAGTGTATTTATCTCATTTACACCCTGGGAGGAGTGCAACCACTGTGCCTTTAGAGCTTCGTCTTTATCTAGCCCATGCTGATCGGCAAACATGAGAGCAGCCTGAAACTCTTGTCTGGAGATTAATATATCATACATTTCAGGAATGGATCGTTCATAAAATGAAACTAATCTCCATCGGAAATTGGCCCAGTCAAACTTATTACTCATATCACCACGACCACACTTCATAAGATGAAAGCTGCTTGCGCTAATTTCTTTAGTTGATTCATTGTTCTGAATGGATGATTTTGTCTCTAGTAGAAAAAGCCCTCCCGACAACTGTGGCAATCTCTCTAAAAGGGGCAATGAATACATAGTTTCATCCTTCTTACATAGCATCGTACCAGTACATATGTTAATCATAGTGATGCTGCCATTTCTTTCTGCAACAGCAAGTATACCATCAGACCACCAGGCAAAATCTACAACCCCATTCATGAGAATGTTCCCCTTATCAGAGTCCTTATTTCCCTGATGAAATTCATTTCCCTCTCCATAAGAACATTTTGAGAGAGAATGTTGTTCCTCATCAAACTTAAAGGTATTCAAAGATCCTCCCACATCAAGAGTAGCAACAAATCTTCCCTGTGGTGATATTGACACTTTAGGAAAAGTTGTATAACCGACATAATCTTTCGGGATAGAAAAGATACCCCCAAACTGAGTAGAAACGAGAACTTCCAAGTCTAAGTTTCCCCTTCTCCGGCAAAGGGAGAGACTGTACAATCCTAGAAAAGAAATAATGTCAATATAAAGAAAAGTAATAGGTAGCTTGCATCAATTCAAAATCTCTGCTAAAACAAAATTAAGAACCAATACATAAATATGTTCAGATATATTTAAGAGATTTTGAGCTACCATTGGTAGTTAACTGTAAGCTGTCAGCACTGCTAACTATGGCAAATAAGCTCAGTTGTGGCAGGTAATCCAGGTAGACCATATCCTGTGGAAACTGCTTCAGCATTGTCCCGCTGCTCGAGGCAAGGGGTGAGAAAACAGATGCACTTGGATCTTGACTAATCTCAATGTCATGAATCAACCCATCTGCTGTAATTATTGTGAAGGTACACCTGAAAAAGATGTATCCACCCAAAACAGATGTACAAACTAAGTAATAAGATGAAAATTATAAGAGAGAAGAAACCTCCACAAATAATTGAGCTTACAAGCAAGATTTCTTCAAACCAGCATCATCCTGCACCAGCAGGCCAACTATTGGTGAAGAACTTTTTATATGACTCTTGGAAATTCTGGTAATTTCCTCACCATTAGCTCTGATGAGATAGATTGTGCCACTATCATCAGCAACGCCCAGAACATCATGAGTTTCAGACCAAGCCCCACAATGGAATGAAGTAATGCTTTTACCTAGATGTACAGAGGCCGTAAATAATTGATAAGTGTAGCTATACGTTTGCATAATCATAAAGAGTAGCACTAGAAACCAATAGTAATTCTAAAAAGCAATGTGACAGTCATTCTAATCCTCCTTTTCACCCTCTTGATCTATTAGTATTTGGGGTTGATCTGCATCCATAGAATTCTCAACCAGAGAAGAAAGGGACGTCAATAAGTTGAGGCACAGTCCTGTCTGTCTCCACATAAATCAATTGGAATTTCAGAGGAAAGGAAACAGCATCAATTGTGTACTTATACATATCAAAAGGCACAATGTGTTGGTTCAGTGACTAAATAGAGATCAAAAGAACAGGAAAAACACTGACAAGCTGCTGGCAGGAAGGCAGCTTTGAAACGTTAAAAACAAAGAATCCCTTTAACATGTTAAATTATGCCCTATAATAGATCTCCGATAAAAGGGATTACTGCCACCACCGTTTGTTACTTCTATTTTAGGTTCCTGAAACTTACAGACAAATATTCCACAAGGCTTTTGGTAGTCATCATCCTTCTGCAAGATTGTTATCTGATTCCCAGATGCTACAGCCACAAGATGACCCCTTGGAGAAACAAATAAGGATGCATATCTCCTTATTTTTGTTGTATGCTCATGTTTTCTCCATCTCTCCTTGAGTTGGGCAATACCTTCATACATAACAAAAATTGATAATTTTAACTAAAAGGTCTGAACAACAAGAAGTAAAACTAATACTCTACATATGAAGTTGCTTGACCTAATTTCTTTTTACGTCTTTATTTTCTTCTAATTTCCTTGGTCCATTTCCTCAAAAGGAAAACTTCTTTACTTCAAGAATTTTAAACTACCACTATCTATCTAATTGTAACATAGATACTCTTTTATGAAGATCGTAACTTAGATACTATAGTTTCTCAGCTAGTTGATTTACCTCTTTTCACCCCATTATTTCAATCTATTCTTTTTTTTTTTTTGGATGAAGTAAAAAACTCTATATAATAGGCATCAAGAGGATGCAAGTAAGAAACTTTATATAATAGACATCAAGAAGATGGAATAAGTAGAAAAGATGGAAGGAGAAGTCAGACTGGTACAAAAAGTGTTGAGCTAGAGCAAAAGAGCGGACAAAATCCAAAAAAGTTTATTTTGCAGTCTACAAAGGCTAGATTTTGCCAATAATATAGCATAAAAGACATCTTGCTTTAAGAGTGTGGCAAGGAGTTGATAACCCATCAAAGCAACAGTGATTCCATTATCCGTGTCTAGACACACCAAAATATACGGGCAGGAATCATCTCCCATACTTTCCTGATGGATTTGTCAACTTTCATCTGAGACCAGCATTCACAGGTTTCTCTGATAGGCATAGTCCAGATGAGTCTAAAAATTCAATCTATTCTCTATCAAACTTTACTGTGATAACCTATTCTTTCTTCTCGTGAATCTCTATATTAGTAAAACCCAGGTGGTTTAACTTGTGGGACAAACTGCCTAAATTTCATATAAATTTAGAACTGAAAGAAATTAGTGATGGTTTTTCATGCAAACTAATGTGAACCTGCTACACAATGCCTCCAAGATAATGAGACTGAAACCAAAACAAAATGCAAAAAACGAAAAAGAAGCTCATCAGTTAAGCATCTCAGAGATGATAAGCACTGTAAGCTTACATATATGGAAATCACAACAATCAAATAAGATATCTCAAAACTGGAACGCAGCCTTTAGATAATCTCTAAACTGCAGCAATACATCTATGTAGCACTTGTTTGGACATTTACCGTTATCCCTTTCGATGTTTAACGTTTCCAATATTTCATGTCATTCTTAAGTGGTAGTGGTGATGAGTGACTTCAATACATAGTCAAAATAGTCAAAAATAGTAAACAAACTTGTAACCATATCTTCTTTTCATGTTTTAATAAATAACCCAATGTATTCCTTTTATACTAATTGCATTTCTGTAATCAAATTCCAAAATCAAGAACAATTGTAACTTCCCTTTGTCTTCATTATCCACATTGAGATTTCTATTTCGACCTAAAACAAAATCTAACTCACACTCAAAAGGTGACTATATCCAGCTAAACAAATATGAGGTGACTATATCCAGCTAAACAAATATTCAACGAACTAATCAATAAGCTCACATTCGTATAACAAAAAACAAAGAACTTGCATTTAGATCACATCAAGGAAGAGACAAAAGAAAGCAGTCCTTTCTCATCTATCAACATAAAAGTTTCCAAATTTCCAGAAAGAAACTAGTTCAAACAAAATTCAGCCAATTTAGTTGTTGTAACTTTCTCCAAAGGCCCAATTCGACAAAAATTGAATGTACCTGAGGACGAAAACAATCTTGAAAGATAACTGCTTTTGGCGCCTTCATTCAACTAAACCAAACACAAGAATGTAAGCAATTGAGAAAAATGAAAGAGATTCATCTACAAAAATTCAAATCAGTGGAAAAACCTGTTGATATTGTGGAGGATAATTGGAAATATATGGCCTAGAAGCGTGATGTCGTGTCTCAAATAGGATTTCTCCGGCAGTTTCTTCCATCAAGGTGATCTTCGAGATCCTAAACCGTCATCAGCTTCAGCTTCACCTTCTACTTCTCTTGACCTTCAATCTACCAGTCCGAAAAATTGTTTTGGGGTTTAATGGTATGGATTAAATTAATTTAGTGGGCAGGGTCGGGTCAAAAGACTAGCGATCCAGTAAATTTAAGTGAAAAATTGGGGAAAGGAGGTCAATTTGGGGAAATCCATTAAACTAGAGGCATTTTTGTGAAGTTTGGTAACGATAAAAGATATATTTGACTATTTGACATTTGAGTCAATAGTATAACTAAGGATAAAGTTGATTAATCTATCTATATCTATGGAGATCTTTAAAAATATATTTTGAACTTTTTATATTTTATTAAAAGATTTTGTTTTAGATAAAATTCTATTAATTATTATTTAATTACATTAATATTAATTTTTAAAATATATAGAAAGAAGTAATGAAATAACAACTTCTAGATGTGGAAAGATTTCTAAATTTTCCTTATTTGATAGACTTCTGCTTCTTCCTTATTTGAATCAAGAACATACCTACGGTCGCTAAGAAAAATTCTAATTTACCATCGACTCTAATTATTGATAGAATCTCTCTATATATATGACCTTTACAAATAAATAATTATCAATATTACTTTTGTAGTAATTTTTTTATAATTTCATAATTAAATTTAATTTTTCTCGTTTTGATCACGTGCAAAACACGTGTAACAAGACTAGTAAACAAAAAGGTATGAGTATATTTGATATTTTCCTAGTTTTTAATATTTGTTTTAAATATGAAACTCGAATTTTAATTTTATTATTATAGAGATATATAGATTAATATTTGACTTTAAATGTTCTATAAATTTAATCTCGTTTTGATCACGTGCAAAACACGTATAACAAGACTAGTAAACAAAAAGGTATGAGTATATTTGATATTTTCCTAGTTTTTAATATTTGTTTTAAATATGAAACTCGAATTTTAATTTTATTATTATAGAGATATATAGATTAATATTTGACTTTAAATGTTCTAGAGATCTTTTTTTAATTTATTTATATAAAAATTATCACTTTAATATTATCAGCATGGATTTTATCACTTCATCCGTTTCAATTTGTTTGTTTTATGTCATGGGATTTATGAAAGTAAACACTTTTTAAAAATCTTATGATTTTAAAGTAAAAATATATTAAATGTACTAAAACACCATTTGAATTTGCATCTTAAATATGTCATGTAGAAAGTTAAAAAATAAAAAAGTTACTAAAAAATAAAAAAAGCATATTGTTAGAATCACTACAAATAAAATAGAACAAACACACTAAAATGGAGATAACATTATTTTGCTTTTTTAATATCTCAATTCATATTCATAATTTACAAGTGCATTACTTATTGTTAATTATTTTTAGTGCTTATCATAAATTTTTATAATCATTTGCTTCATTCTATTTTTATTTACTTCAAAATAATATATCTAGGTGACTTCCAACCCCGACTTCATATCAATTTTGAATGTTGTTGGAGCAAAAAATTAGACAAAAGGATAATATTGATTTGAATGTGGGAGAAAAAATTCATTCATAAATTAAAGAAGGAGAATTTGACCATAATATAGGAAAGGAGATTTCATATATAAAGAATTGCTTTTTAATTTTGAGTCATAGATAGTTCGCTATCCTTATAGATATGCTTTGTAAAAAGAAAGAGATAATTTTTCAAATATATACAAAAAAATTAATTAATTTACATAAATGTATTTCATGTTTTATTTGTATAAAAATTACCCCCAAATCAGCAAAACTATACATGATTATACAATATACCTTGCCAGAAGTTATAGAAAGTATACACTGACTATATAATGTATATTACTTATACAAGAACTATACACTAAATATATATATTTGATACACAATTACACTGATTATTCATACCTATACAAGAACGGATTTTTTTTAAAATTATTTTTACCGAAGCGTCCCTCAATGTAATAATCTAAAAAAAATGTCATCGTAATAGATAAATGTCAAAAACTCACCTAAACTGTCCTTTTTTTTTTGTTTCATACCTAAACGAATGTAAGTGTGAGTTTTATACTTAAACTATCACTTATTAGTTTGAGAAACACACCCTCTCTTTCATTGAAAAATATTTTGTCACATGAATAAAATATTTCATCTTAATAATAATTAAATAAATTATTAATATTAGTTAAAAATTAAAGATTAAAGTATTAATAATCTCTCAAAAATATATTCAAATATTGTTCTCACCTACTCCACCCCCAACCTAGCCCTGGAGTACCCCCTCCACACCCACACCCAAACAATCCCCACCTTATTAATTGTTTTAAATCTCTTTTATAGAATTTTTTTTTTTTTAAAAAAAAATCAAACTTCACCTCATCTTCTACTCCTTCCTAAGAAAAATGATATTATTTTTATTTTTTAAAATAAATAAAATTCTATCCGACATTCATCTTACCCTCTGCTCCTAATTTTTTAATCCTTTTACTTTTTTTTCATTCTTTTATATATATATGTACACATATTTTTAGAAAAAAATTCTACTTGTGTACCAAATATCATAAATTAAAAAATTATTTTAGAAAAAACTTTCAACAAGTAAAATTATTTTTCTAAAAAGTATGAAAAAAATGAAAGTGGAGGATTAGGTGGGTAGGTAGAATTATTTTTTTCTATAAAAAAATTAAAATATCTAAATTAATATTTTAAAGGAGCGGGTGAATGGAGATGAAGTAAGAATTTCTTTAAAAATTTTACAAAGATCTTTTTTTTTAAAAAAAACTAAAACATTGATTTGTTTGGGAGGGCGGGGGGAGGAGGGTACAAAAGAGAAAGTAGTGGAGTGAGGCAAGAAAAATATTTTATAATTTTTTTAAAAAATAATACTTTGATATTTAACTTTAGCTAATACTATAATTTATTTTATTTATTATCACGATAGAATATTTAGTCCATGTAGAGTGTGATGTTAAAATAAAAGTAAAGTGTAGTACACACATTATGGTAAGAGTGAGATAAAAGAGAGAATTGTATTTCTCAAACTAATAAGTGATAGTTTAGCTTTGTAGGTATAAAACTCATACTTCTAATTGTTTAGATATTAAACTTTAAAAAAAAAAATCAAATGTATATTTAACCTTCTCACGTAAACAAATTATATTACTATATTTTGTAATTTGTAATTATGTATTTTATATATGAGAAAATCTCCCTACTTAAGTTTAGAGTCATTCATATATAACCTTAAAACACTTGAGACCTATTATCAAAGTCTTTAAATTGTTTATTATCACCCGATTAAAGGGCGCATTGACTATACAAACTATAGTGCATATGAACTTGTAGATTTGTCTGCAAAATTAATAATATAAGAAGAAAAGTGCAGTGCTTCAGTGAAACTATCAAAATTAGCTTAATAAATAAAATTTGTGATTTTAATAATTTTTTCTTAATTATTATTTATTTATTTAAAAAAAAGAGTTCGATCCTATATTATACTGATAGGGTATCAATGTAATGATGGAATATCACACAAGAAATGGAGTCTCAATTATTTTTTATTTATTTTTTCAAAAAAGGGTTCAATCCTATATGATATCAGTAGGGTATAAATATACTAATAGAGTATCATAGAGGATTAAGCTTGATCCTATATGATAGCACTATGTATCATATACTGACGGAATATCACTGAGTAGTGATGACGTAAAAATAGATACTGCGAAAAAATTCCATGAAATCAAATAAATTAAAGGTTAAGAATAAGGAAGAAATGAAATATAAACAATATAAAATGAAAAAATATATATTTTTAGATTCTCTTAGAAACAATAAAAATTTTGAAAAATAATTAAAATAATAAAAATAAAAAGTAAATTAAACAAAAAAGATAAAAAGAAGAAAATAGAAAGTAACTAACTTGTAATCACACCATGTAATTATCAGTAACTTACATACCCCGCTCTCCATTTCTTTTGTGAAGTGGAGAGTATAATTATCCCTACCAAATACACCAAATTACCTGTCGACCAAATTATTACATGACTAACCAAATATGTCAGATAATGTGATTACACTCACTTACATAAAATTCAATTATATATCATAATGATTTTTCGAATAGGCCCTAAAAGACATGACTTTTTTCTCCATTTTTTGATTGATGATATTGGAAGAAGCATCATTGGAGTAGAGGTGAAGTGCGAATTTGGATTGACTTAATTTAGGTACTTTTAAGTCAAAATATTTTTTAATCGATTTTGAATTGTATGGATAAAGTTAAAAATTGCTTATAAATACATGTTTTTAAGGCAAAAATAAAAATAAGTCAAAAATATAAGTTAAAATTTTTAACTTATGACTTTTAATTGATAAGCCATAAATCAAAACCGATCAAAACAAACCATACGTGTTGTTGACCTGGTTAAATTTTGGTCCTAATCAGTTGGTAGATAGGAAGATTATTACACTACGCAATCAACGAGAATTAATTTTGAGAAGGATTTGAGTATCATGTCAATTGAAATTCATCATATTGAAGAGCTTTTAAGCTTAAATTTTAAAATTCATCCTGTTGCAAATGTAAATTATTTTGAATTATAGTATATCAAAATAAATAAAGCATCGAAGGATCTTATATCTAGAAATTTGAAATTGTTTAGTGAAGATTTAAAGTGGTTGGGATTGAAAATAATTCAGCTTATTGAAAATGATGAATTTTCAAAATGTATAAATATTATATAAAAGTGTGTGTGTGTGTGTGTATA
>JAPFFP010000070.1:13965754-13979859 GCA_026153255.1 Solanum medicagineum
TAATTTCCTTTTTATTTTAAGAATTAAATTAAAAATTAATTTTTTGAGGGGGTTGGTATGGGGCGGGGGTGGGCTGGCGAGGGTTGGAGATTGGGTTAGAGTGGGGATGATAATTTTTTTTAAAGGAAATTATGTGATTAAACAAACATATACTATTTAATTATTTATCATAATTACAGTTTAAACTAATTATTATTTGTCACTATAGTTTAACCGGGGTTGCTAGGCGCACACCTAGAATTGTATAATTAAGATTCTAATAGTTTAATCATGATTGCTAAGGGCACACTTAGAATTGTATAATTAAGATTGTAATTGTATAAATTCAGAATTTCCTAATTGATATATTTAGAATTTGTATATGCTCGTATTCAATTATCATATTAATACATTTGATATGTATAAGTTCTGAAGATATCTTAAAATGTATAAATACAGAATCTGTATATAGTTAGTCTGCTTGTATATTGGCAACAAATTATACGAACAAATATGCAAATAATACAACCAACTGTTATAACTACAGTCACGGAATGTAATTATTTAAGTTGTAGCTATTTTGACCTATTAAATTTCAGGACTAAACTATGCATGAAAATTTCACTAAAGATTTTGCTTTTGAAGCTTTTAATAGCATTCCTACTATATTATAATATGGGTATTTATGTTCACTCATATCTATTGGATAACTTATTTTTACTGTTTAAAATATGAGTCGAGTTGAATTTTATTCATCTTTATTTTACTTATTTTCTATTGACTCATATTTAGCTCAACTGCTTATTTGCAACTACAAAGTTTGATAGTGGTAGTAGTGATATTTCTGAACACCAAATCCTCAGAAGGAGTCTCATTTGATAACTATTAGCGGATTTCAAGTTTTGAGGTTTTACTATATCGTTAACTATTACAATCAATCAGATGAACCATATCAATGTCTTCACCATCACATTGATGTGGTTCATCTAATTGTATTTGTTTGGGCCTTTAGGGGCTCGAGCTCTTTGATTTCCCTTATGAAATGAAAAGGCGAAAAAATTATTTAAACGGATTTTTTTAAATAAATAATTACTGATTTTAATGATACTTTTTATTTATTACTCCCTCCATGCCCTT
Organism: Solanum medicagineum; assembly: GCA_026153255.1. Classification (NCBI taxonomy): domain Eukaryota; kingdom Viridiplantae; phylum Streptophyta; class Magnoliopsida; order Solanales; family Solanaceae; genus Solanum; species Solanum medicagineum. Next base: position 13,966,871 of record JAPFFP010000070.1, read on the forward strand.
TTCATATTACTTTTTGTGATGACACTTGCATTAAGTAAAAAGATAAGTTTATCATTTTGCCCTTATTTAATAATAATTGTCCTTTTAGTTCTTTTTGTTGGTCAAAGAGTATATATTTTCAAAGTCATTTACCATTAATGACAAAATAGGAAGAAGAATGTAATTTATGCATTGATATTGTAAATGATATATATTAAGGACCATATAATTATAGTAAGGACGACATATAAAAAGGGAGCAGAGGGAGTACAATTTATAGTAATATATATAACAATAAATAGTATGATAAATCTGTATTTATATTAAAGTAAATTATGCATTCAATATAAATATATTATAAATGTTCAGCAAAAAAAAATTGTTATTGATGATAATGTTTTCTTAAACTATTATATCGATTTAAGTTTCCCAATCAAGGCTCATTGTCTGTTTTTGCTTTAAAAAAATTGGGTTAGTTATTACTACTAATTATGATTTATATTATTTGTCCTCCTATCTAATCAAGACATTCCATGTTGAGGAGTAAATTATTCCTAGCCACGTAAATTGCGTTGCTTATACTTTTTGTAGGTTTTCACATAGGGTACAACACTTAAATATTAGTACTATTGTATTAATCTTTTTACTCTTCTTTATTTATTTATTTATTATTTTTCTTTTTTATTTGCTTTATATATCCACCTTCATAACTCATATCTAATTATTTATTCAATTTCTACTCTTAATATTCATAACTCTTATGTTTTTCATATTCATAAACTCCAACTATTTAATTTAAAATTTTAAGATATCTTTTGATATTCCTCCATTTTTATCTATATAATTCATCTTTTTTGTTTCATGAGACTCTTACCCATCCTTTTTATTATGTAGTTAAAGTCGTGAGACACTTATCTCTAATGTCATTTGTCTTATGCTTTAGTTTGACATGCTGTGGAAGATTCGGATTTTGATTGGTAGTGAGAGATGTTGACAAGACTCAAAAAATTATGTATTGTTACTATAGATTTTTTTTTTCCTGTATATTGTTATGATTAAAGTCTTAAGAAGGACATGTATGTTGTATTTTTCTTCTCTATATATTTTTTGTTTTTTTTCTCTCTATTAGACTTATTAATTTAATTTTTCATAAATTTTTTATTGTTATAAATTTTTTATTTGGGCTCGAATTAGAATTATCCATTTATAACTTTATTGGAAGTTGGCTAACAATTAACCAAAATTCAAACCACACATATTTTCATGAAATTTAATTGTTCTAAGAGATTATAAAAATATACATAAAACATATAATTAATGCATGTATTCAGAAATTAGTATATATAAAAGAGAATATAATAGTTTTTAAATATAAAAAAAAACTTATGAGAAAGATGAAAATAACCTTGTTGAGAGCATCCTTTAAAAAATAAAAGAGTCGTGCAATGAACGAATTCGAATTTAGTCCGGTGATGAATCCTATAGACAAGTTGGCGGGAGGCCCCGTTGGTAGGGGCCATTCCATTAAATTTAAACTTTCAATTCATGGGTCATTTGCCGTGTTTCTGCTGCCATTGACGTTTACTTGACTTTGCATAACGATAATTTAAAAGAAAATGCCTCTTTTTAATCCCAGTTCAAACTTTTGCCAAAATCAGAATCAAAATTCAGGGAACAACTGGGTAATAGAAATTGCTGGATCATAAACTGCACATATATATATAGACTCTTTAAGAGGTAACTTACTGGACTTAATGATTGCTTCTTTGCGACTTCAATTTCATCCCTTTATTCACTGATATTCATTGTCTAATGTATACTATGTAATAGACACTTGACAACATATGCAAAATCTTTTCCAGAGCATCAACCATGTGTTAAATTGAAACAAATCGTAGTTTAACTGTCTAAATGAAATTTACTGAACTGTTTACGTGACCCGTCCTGTGGTGCACCCCTTCCCTGGACCTGCTAACATGGGAGGCTTTGTGCGCCAGATTTTCCAATTATCTTGAAAACCAGGTTTTTTTTTTAATACTAGGAAGCGGCGTGATAGGAAATGGGTTTTACATCAGTTAATGATCTCATAGTGATTCCTGGAATTTTGCATTTTGTTTCTTTGTTATTAGCTTTCATCTTCTTAATATATGCATCATGGTACTAAATTTTTGGTGTTTTACTAGGATGTTTTACAAAAAAGAAAATTGTAAAACAAAATAAAGATAATTTATACCAAACTCATGCTAAAGCAAGAGATTTTGGGTACTAACAAGAGTTCCAGGCAAGTTGTAGTGTCCCTTTAAAGTATAACATTTTGCATTGATGTTATGAAGATGGAAATTGATGCAGGTATTCCTGGGGATCTTAACATGGAGATCCAATCTTTACATGTTCCCGCGAAGGGCTAAAGTTTGGCTATCGAATGAGTTAGCATAAAGAAGGATTAAAGGATTTGGCTTTGCTTTTACCTTCCTAAGTGTGGTATCATGCCAGAGGATCCATCCACCGATGTTTTCCTCGTCCCAGCTTCCGAAGTTGTCACTGAGATAACTCGACTTATATTTGAAACAATAGCAGCAGCAGATTCTGTTGTTGTGCAGAAGGAGAACTTCAATAAGTTTTCGAAGTTCTTGGAGAAGATTGCTTTGGTCCTAAAAGAGTTATCTAAGTCAGGCACTAGTAAAATCGATAACTTCAATGCTCCTTTTGAGGATCTCAAGTTGGAGATAGAAGTGATCAAGCAACTAGCTTTGGACTGCAGAAATAGGAACAAAATCTATCTCTTCTTAAATTGTAGGAGAATCGTCAAGAATTTTGAGAGTAGTACAAGGGATATTAGTCGGACGCTGTTGCTAATGACTTCGGAATATCTGAATGTTTTACCAGAAATCACTGACCAGATTAAAGATCTATGCAAGAACATGCTGGATACTGAGTATGAAGTCTCTATAGAGGAGGAAGAAGTTACGGAGAAAATCGAATCAGGTATACAAGAGAGGAATATTGACAGATCATATGCAAATGATTTGCTCATTTCTATGGCTAAAGCTGTTGGAATAGCAAATGAGCAATCAGTACTGAAGAAAGAATTCGGAGAATTCAAGGCAGAAATTGCTAGTGGTGAACAAGGGAAGAACCTGACGGGGACATTACGGATGGAGGAGATCATTCTATTGCTTGGCAAGGCTGACTTGCTTACAACTGCAGAAGAAAAACAGACAAATTACTTGACTAAAAGAAACTCTTTGGGTAGGCAACCATTAGAACCTCTGCCGTCATTTTATTGCCCAATTACTGGAGATGTCATGGAAGATCCGGTGGAAACTCCTTCTGGACAGATATTTGAAAGGACAGCGATCGAGAAGTGGTTAGCAGAGGGCAATAAGCTGTGTCCCTTGACAAAAAGTCCCTTGAAAAAGTCACATCTTCGTTCCAATAAAATGCTGTGTCAGTCAATTGAAGAATGGAAAAACAGAAACATCATGATCACAATTGCTTCCCTAAAACTGAAAATTCAAACAAACAATGAGGAAGAAGTGCTTCAATCTTTACAAAAGTTGCTGGAGTTTTGTGTAAGAAGTGAGTTGCAGAGAGAATGGATAGTGATGGAAAATTATGTTCCAGTTACTATAGATCTTCTACGTGCAAATAATGCTGAGATAAGAAAATATGCTTTAATGATACTTCACGCTCTCGCAAAGGATAGTGAAGAAGGCAAGGTACTGTTTAATGCACATATCACAATTCTCTTATACAAATTTATCTCCAGTCAATAATGCAAATACATCAGTAGCACCGTGACATTTGTTCAAATTTCACTTATATCTCACATAATTTCCACAGATAATGTTATCAAATGAATACAATGTTCTACTAAATGTTAAGACTATAGTAAGATGATAACTTTTGGGTCTGTTCCAAATGATATAAATCTATTTTATCTTGTTGTCCTGGCAGGAAAGAATTGGTACAGTTGATAATGCTATTGGGTTGGTGGTGCGATCTCTTGCACGCAAACCTGAAGAAAGCATATGTGCTTTGCAGCTGCTTTTGGAGCTATCCAGAAATAGTATAGTTCGGGACTTGATTGGCGGTGTCCAGGGCTGCATCCTTCTACTTGTTACTTTCATGAATAGTGAGGACTCGGTAGCTGCGAAGTATGCAAGTGAAGTCTTGCAGAATCTCTCGTTCCTTGATCAGAATGTTATTGAAATGGCAAGATTAAATTATTGTGCACCCTTATTACAACATCTATGTTCAGGTATTTGCTTAAAAATTTCCCAAAATTTTCAGTTGAAAAGAATGATACTTTTTTAGACCAAAGGCTACTAACAAGGATAACTTATGCATAGCAACTGGAACACACTGTGTTGTGAGCTAAAAAAGGTTCAAAGATACTCAATATATATGGTGTGATATTGTCCATTTTAGGGCCAAGCTTGCATGATGTTCCCGAAAGGCCTCACATCATTAAGAGTATCTAACAACTTTTATATGTCGCTTCTTTTCAACTACCAATGTGGAACTTTGTTAGCACAGCAACACATTGGTCATGTTAGATGATATAATACTCTTATGTGGATCCACTTTAAATCAAGACAGCAAGCCCTGAACATTAGTTGAGCATTTATCTGTTATTTTAGCTACAAGTTCACATATAAAGAATAAATTATGTTGTGGACATGATTTAAGCATTCCTGAACTGTCTTGGAGATCTTAGGATGTCTGCCATTCAGGGCAATCATAAGGTGCCTAACCGTTTCGGTTTGATTGAATGTTACTGTCATCCCTATTAAATCCATAGTCTTTCTTTGCTACTGATTCTTTGGGTTGGGAAAATTTTGGACTTCGATTGATATTAATTTGGAAATACTTCCAGAAGCTATAAGCACAATCTCAAAGGCCTATCTCATTGATGCAGGAACTGAAAGTAAGCGTATGGTCATGGCGAAAACCTTATCAGACATCCAGTTGAGCGACCAGATTAAGCTGTGCCTCGCAGAAGAAGGGGCACTGAAGCCACTTCTTGAACTTCTATCTCAAAGCAATATAGAGATGAAAAGCATTGCTATCAAAGCATTTCAAAACCTTTCAACTGTCCCAGAAAATGGTCAGCTGATGATAAAGGAAGGTGTCAGTGACCTCCTATTTGAACTACTATTTTGTCATACCTTGTCAACAGAAATTCGGGAAAATGTTGCAGCAACAATTATGCAACTTGCCATATCAAAAAGTTCACAAGGATCAGAGGATGAGCAGGTTACATTGTTGGAGTCTCACGACGACATCTTTAAACTGTTTTCTCTCGTATCATTGACTGGATCTAATGTGCAAAAAAGCATTCTTCGTATCTTTCAAGCAATGTGCCAATCTCCTGCTGGTTCTGATATCCGAACCAAACTGAGACAGGTGCGTAGGTCTGATAAAGTATCTTCGATATGTTTACACAAGCTAGCAGAATTGAATATAACTTGTCACACTATAGCTAGTCCATCCCCCAAGAGATAAAACTTCTAGAAGAACACACTTCCCTCTAAAGGTAGCTACTTAAACAGTGAACTGATGATCCTCTTAGGAAAGGAATGTTGAAGCTTTGGGTTGTATATAACGGAGGGAAGTTGTGAATTAAGGGACTACCAAAAGCTTAAACATTATCAAGTTGTTGGAAGCATTTTGGCTCCGATGCTTTATTTTCTCTAAGATTTTGTTGACTGACTTGCTAGCAGGTATAGGTCTCCTTTTTATATTAACTACCTGAAGATTGCTCTGCTTTTTATCTCCTTGGCACCAGGCAAGTGGTTGGCAGTCCTTGAACAAGTGTTCCTCCTTTATATAGGAAGCTGTGGAGGTCGCGTATTAGGGTAGATGATTAAGAGGTAGTAGAGCGTTGTGTTGCTGTTCAAAGGTTTAGGCTTGTTTGGTGTGTCGTAGTACTAGTTGTATTCCTCTAGTCCTTGCTTTTGATATCATATGTGGTTTATTGTGTTTCGATTATATTGTTGTTATCATTCTTTTCTTGTAGGCTCTGCAATGGTTTCCTTATTAGTGTTATGATTGTTTCACTGTTTTCTTCTTCTTTTACTTGGATTTTTGCACTTGAACCAAGGATCTTTTGGTAACAACCTCTCTATCCCCATGGAATAGTGGTAAGTTTTGTGTACGTTCTACCCTCCCCAGATCCCACTTGTGGGATTCAGTGGGTATGTTGTTGTTGTTGTTTTCACTTCTTGAAGTTCAAGTAGACAAACACAATTTGACTTCTGACTTCAACTGTCATTTCACTATTGTTTCATTGTCAGATTTCCGCAATTAAGGTCCTAGTCTACCTATGTGAGCTTGATGACCATGAGGTACGGGTTGATGCGGTGAAACTCTTCTATTTATTGGCAAAAGATGGCAATGATGATATTCTCTTAGAGCATGTAAACAATACCTGTGTTGGGAACTTGGTAAGGATCATCAGAACTTCACAAAATAAAGAAGAGACTGCTGCTGCTTTGGGAATAATCTCTCATCTTCCTCGAGATTATTCAATGTCCCAGCACCTTCATGATGCTGGGGCACTTGATGTCATCTTAGACTGTCTGCGTGGTAGAAATGACCATGCTTCACTAAGAAATGAAGTTGTAGAGAATGCCGCTGCTGCTCTTTGTCGTTTTACTGTTCCAACAAATCCAGAAATACAAACAAAAGTTGCTGAAGCCGGTATTATTCCTCTTCTAGTATCGCTACTAGCATCAGGCAGTTGTTTAACCAAAAAATATGCAGCTACTTCTTTAAAGCAATTTTCAAAAAGTTCACAAAAGCTGAGCAAGAAGCAAGCAAGGAAAAATTGGATGTTAAGTTGCTGCACTTCCTCACCGACTTATAACTGTCCCGTGCACCTAGGATTTTGCAGTGTGGAATCCTCGTTCTGCCTTTTAGAGGCTAATGCTCTCAGTCCCCTCGCGCAAGTGCTAGACGAGCCAGATCCTGCAGCTGCTGAAGCTTCTTTAGATGCAATCTTGACAATAGTTGAAGGCGAACAACTGCAGAATGGTTCTAAGGTACTTGCTGAAGCCAATGTGATCACCCCAATCATAAAATTGTTGAGCTCATCCTCTATCACTTTACAAGAAAAAGCTCTCGAGGCCTTGGAGAGGATATTTCGAATGATAGAATTGAAGCATAAATATGGGACATCAGCCCAGATGCCACTTGTGGAAATCACTCAGAAAGGAAGAAGTGATATGAAATCTTTAGCTGCTAAAGTTCTATCTCACTTGAATGTGCTTCCTGAACAGTCTTCCTTTTTCTAATGGACATTCAGGTTGGGGACTAGATCATCTAAACTGAAGCATAGCACATTCATGCCATTGGTTTTTGCTTTAATTATCTCGAACTATTTCATACGCGCACACATTTTAGAGTAAGATCTGTAAAATATGTCAGTGTTTCCTATATAAAGTGTTGCCACTAGGTCTGTGCGGCCTAATGGTATAAAGCAGATTTGAAGAACAATGAGTAATTTTCATGTTCTGTTTCACTGGACCAATTTATTCGGTTACGTTATGACTCGGTCCCTAAGCTTTCCTCTCTCACATGTCCGTTCATAAGAAAACATTTCCTCAAATTATATGGCCAAAGGTGATGTGATACATAACAAGAAAAGAATAAAAAGTTTGATGTCAACAAACTGCTATCATCGACAGCAAAAGCGTAAAATATTTGTAATCTTAATGATGAAAGACTGATGAGTATTTTACAATCATAATGACGAAAGACGGATGAATTCATGAACAACTAGTATAGAAACTAATGACTTCAAGATACACTGCTAAAACAAATTACAGTATGGCTGGACATCCTTTAGCAGGAACCCCTTTAGCCGTGGGACAACCAGCCAACGGACATCCATCCATATTATTTCCCCACCAGTTAACATTAATATTTTGCGATTGAACAGTAATGAACATCAAGATCGCCATGAAAGCAGTTCCAGCATCCAGGCCACCGGATAAAACATAGTTGTAACGTTCCCACAAGTGAGGCCAGCGTCTGTAGACAACATAACCAGAAAGGAAAGCTAAAATCAGCCAACTTGTGTAGTTCACCGAAGTTGCTGGAGGCATCATGGCTGTTGAGCCCAGTAGTACTGGCATGTGTATGAGGGAAATCCATTTCTGCTTAGGGAAAGTCTTCTGTGCCAACCAAACTAGTATAGGGGAAATGGCTCCTGCCAGAAAGAACCAATTGACCTTGGGATAAACACCAAGTGATCCAAATATTCTTTTTGGTCCAATGAGCCCCCAGATAACCGAGGCGTCAAAGAAAACACGGTCTGATGGACAAGTCCACGGACTGTTGGATGGTAGCACAGAGGTGTCACAGAGATTTGGCACTGTTCCCATGAGCCACCATGCAGTAATTGTGTATATGATTACTGATATGAATGTGCCCAGCATCTGAAAGAAAATAGAAAGTTTAGAATTCAGAAAGCAATTCTTTCTTGTCCACACCAAACATTAGTACAAAAAAACAACATACCCAGTGAAATCCAACAAGTGGGATCTGAAGAGGGTCACAGACCTTATCACTACCTCATAGAGATAGAGAGACTGTTTCCGGAAAACCCTCATCTCAAAATCGACCCAAAACATTAGTACAAGATGACCTAATTACCTGAGCCATAAACATTGCCCTTGGAGGAATTTTCATGTAATGACCAAGCTTGAAATCATAGACAAAACTAAGAGCTTGCGCCATGCTAATGTACCCGTACACCTTGAACAACATGTTAGCGACAGGGAAGCCAGGGTGTATATACCCCCAAACATACTCTGTGATGATATTAAGACCTGGTTGCTGATTCAAAACAGGAATAAAGTCAAACGACACGAACGGGACATACTAATTTCAACATAAAAGAGAGAGCAGTTTTCGGGTGATTGAATTACCTGGTTCGTAGTAGCAGATATGATTCCTATGGGTAGAGTGAAACCAAAGGCTATAATAAAAGCTAGCAATACACCCCACCAAGGTAATTGTAATGTTTCAAGATAATGCTGACAAATGAAGAGGATTAATGCCATGTTTACCACAAGAATAATATGGAACCACCACATAGGAACCTGCTTATATTTTTTCATTAGCCTTGTATGCACATCTGATTTCTTCTTCTGTTCTAATACTTCTCTGAATCCATTCCACACTTCTCTGCAAAACATCAAATGTTAGTCATGCAACGACCTCTCAAGGGCTCTATTCAATTATCAGGCGACGCATACCTTCCGTGGAAGAGGAAAACATGTACAAAAATAGCGCCAAGAGCAGCAAATCCAAGGCCATATGTCATAGCAAAGAAGGTGCTCAAATGCAGCTGACCATATTTATTATAGGCAGGATAATCAAGCTGAAAGTGCTGATTAATGACTCCGTCAGTGTGGTATGCAGTCCCATTTACCGTGAAGAGATGAGAAGAGAAAATTGGATAAGTCTTGGCGTTGTAAACGTTGTACCAATAAGTGAGCGGAGTCATGAAATACATTACAAGTACAAAACCAACTGCAATATTGACAGTGGCAAACCATGGACTAGCCAGAGGAGTCCCAAGGTAGGATGAAATCGTTGTCCAATCGAATCCTATGGCACCAATACCAAGGCCTTTCATGCCAGAGCCCAATTGTTGAACAAAAATGGATTGGGGAGCAAGCCAACAGAGCCAAGAAAATGAGGTCAACATCTGGAAAAGGTAACCAGGGAAAACGTAGTATGCGAAGCTGAAAATTAAGGCTATGAGGAAGAACTGCATCCGTGTTGTACCGCCCTTTGGTCTATTCTCCTTTTCGTGCAGAGCCCTGTACAATTATACAATGATGTACATACTAAGTACCAATTCACGTACAAAATATTTACACGATAAGATCACATTCAACTTAGATGCATTAACGTTAAAACGAAAATTTTATATTGCGAGTTTATTTTAACATGTTGCAACATGTAATATACCTGAATAAGGACACCTGAACCAAGCTGCCTGGCCACCACATCTCTGCTGGCTCAACCAGAAGCTTCCGGAAGATACCGGCCCAACCAAAACCTAACATCTGCCATTTGTTTGTAGACACATAAACAACATATTTAGTATATTTCCACGAGTGGAGTCAGGAGGATACTATTGTCGAGGGTTGTTCAACCTTGATAATTTTAAAGGTTGAACACATAGCAATATTGTATTATTTAAATATGGGTTGATAATTTAGTATTTGTTATTCTTTCTATCTCATTTTATATGATAAAATTATCAACGGGAGGATGAAGTGAGGTTTTCATATGTATTTTAAATTATTAATTATTATGACTAAAGTATATTATTTATGTAGTTTATACATATGTTTTACTTTTAAAAAATTAAAGATTTTATGTCCCAAATCACAATAGAATTATATATATTATTTAAGAAAAACTTTTAGTGACTTTTCACATGTATATATATCCATGTTCTGATGAAGTAAAATAATAGTGAGTAAAAATTAGGGCTCTCACAATTTTAATTTGTTTGTTGTTATTTGGTCAAACAAAAGATATTTTCTTTGAATTGTTAATTGTAACCTATAAATTTTTTATGTAATTTTTAAATATGTAATTTTTATTTCAAAACAATTGAAGATTCTATACAATTAAATATTCTATGCTATCCCAATTTCTATATTATTCCAATTAGTCATAACATTAGTTAGTTTAACCTCATATGCAAATTAAGCCAAACAAACCCAAGTTAAGCCAAACAAATCCAACAAAGAAAGTAATTTTACAAACACACATCTCTATCTATATTTGTAATGTCGATTGACAAAAATATTCTTCATTGGTAAAAGACTTTTATATCCTTCATAATAAGACTAAGGCTAAAATTATAATAACTCAAATATATACAAATTTTAGGATAATTTTCAAATTTGTAACTTTTTTTTCTTCCTTAGGTGCTTAAACTTTCCTACAAATTTTAGGCTAGAAATATTTGTACTCTTTTTTTTCCAACGTGTTTCAAATTTTTGTACTTACGATTTCCTTTCCTTACAAGGAAAGACAACAAGCCAAATCTCAACTTAAAAAAAAATTGTGCTTACAGAAATGCACCTAGCACGAAATTATATAAAAAGTAATAAAAGTTTTACCTCAAAAATTACAACAAACTTGAAAAATCACTTTAAAAAAATATTATTGATATGTATTTTTGTACGATATCTAATTTAACCTAAATTGTCAAAAACAATGTACAACTCATGTTTATACATAAAAACATACTTCAGTTGCGCCCATGATTCTATATTATTCCAATTTCTCATAATATTAATTAGTTTAATCCTCATATCCAAATTAAGCCAAACAATACCCAAATCAAGCCAAACAATGCCGAATTTAAGCAAAATAAATCCAATGAAGAAAATAATTTTACTATTACACACATTTATCTATATTATTATAAAAGCATCAACATATCTTTTATATCCTTCATCATGTATGTTAACTAAGGCTAAAATTATAATAATTCAAACATAGTCTTAAAATATATATACTTTGGGTTTAGCTCAAATTTTTAGACCTAGGGTTAGGATAATTTTCAAATTTATAGCTATTTTTCCCCTTCCTCACGTGTCTCAGCCTTTCCTTTCTTAGGCTAATAATATTTGTACCCCATGCACCAAGCAACAAAAATATATAAAAAACAATACTCGCTCCGTCTCATTTTATGTGGCATCTTTTGACTTGGTAGGGGGTATAACATAAAAGGGAAGACTTTTGAAACTTGTAGTCTAAAATCATTCTGAGATATTGTGTGACTGAGAATCATTTGATTAAGAGTAAAAGGAGAATTTTGAGGTTAAATTATTAAAATGACATGAACCAACAAGAAAAGAGTAAGGGTAAAAGTTTTACCTCAAAAATTGCAACAAACTCTAAAAATCACTTCAAAGAAATACTATTATTGATACGTGTAAAAGTAATAATCTAATTTAACCTAGCATATGTCAAAAATAACGTAAAAGTTACCTGAGTTGTGCCCATGATAAGCAACGCTGGAAGAAAATCAAGTGGCCTCTTATAATAAAGCTTAACAGCACTCAATATATGCGAAGCATAAACCGATCCAGTGCCCGCATTAGCGAAAATCGTAATCAACACATGCTCTTTAATATTAAATCGCCCCGGGTTGAGCGTAAACGCCCAACGTGTGCCTTCAAGAAACACCCTCTTTGTTATGATTTTCGCCATGAGGTGCCAATGGGCACCACGGCAATCTGAACCGCTGTCGATGATATATTGAGCGGTTGAGAACGATACCAAAAAAATTGATTCACAAAAGACAACAACACACAAGAAGTGATCCCTAGCACCCACATTCTAAATGTTACTACAGGTGTTGTTGGATCATCAGTTTTGGGCACGGTCATTTCAACTTCCTTAACAGGACATTCTTCATCGTCATGATCCTCTTGTTTGGACAAATCCATTGGATCAACTTGTATTTCTGCCATTGAACCCTTGTTCTAAAATCCAAAAAGGGGTTACTTATATAGACTGGAAGGATAAGATTAAAAGCTGTTATCCTAATGACACTAATTTGGTTAAATAACATGGATAAGTACAGAATCTTAATGTATTATAACGACAATAAAAGTTAGCTAAAAATAGGACTACTATGGAAAAAAAAAAAAAGAAGGAAGATTTAATAATTTACTATTTAAGATTATGTGGATTTATTCCAAGTTATTTAAGGTATGAATGTGGATTTATTCCAAGTTATTTAAGGTATAGAATTAATCAATTTAAAAGATGAATATTATTTACGTTATATACAATTGTGAGATTAGTCTTGTTGTCAAACAATTAAGGGAAAAAATGGCTCAAAAAAGAAAACATTCTTCCAACTTTTATTCTAAAAATATCCTGCATCTTTGTTTTTGGTTTGTAAATATCCTCCCTTTCCATCTTATGATCTGAAATACTTATAATCCTAATATAATTAA
>JAPFFP010000070.1:13988741-14003944 GCA_026153255.1 Solanum medicagineum
TAAGTCCTACAAGCACCTCAATTCTTTTACTTCATTTAAGGCCGTAATCTCCTTAATTCGACACAAAACATGTATACGCTCGACCCCCTTAAGTGTTAGACGCACATAAGCCCAGTAACACGAGATTCAAGCACTTTTAAAATTTAGCGTCAATTTGTCCAAACCATGTCATGGTCCATTTGAATTGTACTAGTATTGTAAGGTGTGGAATTTTACAATACGTATATATGTGTGTATGTGTGCGTGCGCGTGTTAGTTTGTTCTTTTCTTTATCGTATTGTTTAAAGTATATTTTCGTGTATTAATATTAATATAATTTTGACTTTTCACATTAATGACAAAATTTTACTACTTCTTAAGTGTTCATGCGGTTGTGATTTATTATGTTCTTTTTTAAGTATATATTTTTTATAGGTGTGCGCAAAAAACAAACCCCAAAAAATACTACTCTATTGATTTATAGTTATTGAATTGACGAATTTTTTATGATTTTATCGGAAAAAATCGAGTTATCGATTTGATTTGATTTTTGTAAATTAGATTATCGAATAAATTGATAACTCATTAAGATTATTGTAATTTACTACTTTATCTTTACACATATTACTACTACATATTAATATCAGTAGTAGTGATTCACCACCTTATGAGTTACTATTGTTTTCCTTTAGCTTTCAATTTATACTTCACAATGACTCTGAGTTCATAAAAACAAATATTTTACTTGTGTTGCACTTGTATAGTTCCGTTTTTGTGTTCATTACTATTGTTTCCATTTTATGAGCATTCTATAAAGTTGTATTATTGTCCGATCGCACCGAAATATTGGAGAAGTCATATATTTATTTTAGAAAGAAATACTAAAAACACCCTCGAACTTTGCACAAATTATTAGTTTCGTCCATAAATTATTGATAGGCTTAAAAACACCCTCAACTTGGCGAACTAAGCTTAAATACACCCTTGAACTTGGCACGAATTATTAGTTTCGTCCCTAAATTATTGATAGGCTTAAAAACACCACTCAACTTAGCGAAGTAAGCTTAAATACACCCTCGAACTTGACACAAATTATTAATTTCATCCCTAAACTATTGATAGGCTTAAAACACACATCAGCTTCAAGTTTTTGTAACTTATTAAATTTTGCTTTGAAATTTTGTAGAATTTCATTTGCTACCATATTTTTACAATCCCAAAATCTTCTTACGAGATTGTACCCGACCATAAAATTTTTAATGTTGCCAGAATTCTACATTGATAAAAAATAATCATAAACAAAATAGGAAAAAAAAGAGAATCAACCAATTAAAAATGATCATGCTAAAAAAATAGATCATGCTTTGAGGTCGGTCACTATTAATGGAGCAAATGTTAAATGGGAAGAAGAAGAATATTCTAGTAGTTGGTAATTAAAAATTAAAGGGATTTTTTCTTAAAGGAAAAATTAAGGCCGATATGTGTTTTTTTTAACCTTTCATGCAATTTAAATAAATTGTACTTACTTGTTATGCCATATGACATGGGAGGGTGTATCTAAGCCCAATTCGCTAAGTTGAGGGGTATTTTTAAGCCTATCAATAGTTTAGGGACAAAACTAATAATTCATGCCAAGTTTGAGGGTATATTTAAGCGTAGTTCGCCAAGTTAAGGGGTATTTTTAAGCCTATTAATAGTTTAAGAACGAAACTAATAATTCGTAAAGTTCGAGAGTGTTTTTAGTACTTTTCTCTTAATTTTATGAGAATTTTTTTTATTAGAAAAATTAAAAATCAAACGACTAAATATCGCTAAATCAAAAACTGAATCGAATCGATTAATGCACACTCCTAACTTTTTATCTTTAAAAAATATGATATTTTGAAAAACATTTTGTTGTATTGATTAAAATTTATATCATTTACCAACTCTCAAAAGAAAATCTCATAATAGAGTATTTCTCATCTGCGTACAACCATAAATCAAACTGGACAGAGTGAAAGTCTCATTTGTGTTGTACCTTCTCCACAATAAAACAAAAAAGGTCTCCATCTGGATTGCATTTTCCACCCCCTGTCCTATCCTCCCATCACTGTCCAAGAAAATTCATCTTCCTTGCAAAGGTTTACTATACTTTTCCACAACAGAAAAATTGAATTTGGTGTCTTTAAATCAATTATCTCCTTATTTCCTCCACCTATAATCACACTCAATCCCTTCTCCATTTATTTCCCTTATACATGGCGGACGCTACATATAATCACCCTTTGTTTAGCTGCAGGATTTGCCAGAATCCCATCGCTCTTCCAGATGATCTTATCTCTAAACGATTTATGGTAATGACTATTTTTTTCTCTGTTTATTTAAGTAATTCTCCATTAACTTCAATTGATCCACATAATAACAACATATCTTATTACCCAATTTGATCGATCGTGTATAAGCAAGGTAGGTTGCATGCAGATGGACTGTTTTCAATAAAAAAAAGCCCAAAATTCGTCTTTCAAAAATTGCCTTTGACTTCAATCGATCCATGAATTGATATAAATTAACACTTTGTCGGCCAAAATCAGGACTAGATCATGAATTAATCCATATACGAACCCAAACCATTTTCAGGAAATTGGATTTAACTTGGATTGATCCATGAATTGATATCTATGTAAATTTTTTGGGCAAAATCAGGCAGATCATACCTTTTTCGGCATGCTATGAATGTAGTGGTGGGGAAAAAGGAAGATTGAAAACCACTGCCAGGTACTTTCAGCGTTGCTGATATATTATGGGCAGGAATTGGATTGGAAGTATGTTAAAGCTTATGATCCTGCACAGAAGTACAAGGAAGGCGGTTTCATTATCGAGATTGCCAAAATTCTCAAAGAATATTAATTTATGTGCTCCATCCAGAATAACAGTGTAAATTAATAAGATTTCTGGTCATCATCAAAATAAGGTGAAAACACTACTTTTAGCCTTTGTAGTGTGTATTATCGTGGTGCTGATCTGTAAGAAAAAGGGCAACCTTTTCTATATGTATAAAAGAACATCTTTTATCTTTTAACAATTAAGATGGTTTTCACTTGTTAACGTTAGAAAGGGATCTGATGTAGTCATCAAAATGTACAAGACAAGATACTAAAAAATGAGAACAATAAAAATAACGGAAAAGAGTCAAAAATTGGTCTTGAATTATGTGAAATAGCCCACTTACATCCTCTGTTATATTTTGGTATAAAAAATGTTCTGCTACTATTTTAAATGACCACAAATGCCCTCAAGAATTAACAACTGGTAAGCCACATGGCACTAATCCTACTTCTGTACTTGTCAACTAGAATACCCTTTAAATTTTAATTGAATATTATAATTCAAATCATAATCCATTTTTATTAGACATATCTCACTAAAATAACAAAAAAAAAAAAAATTGTTTTACGATAGACACATCCTCAGCAGTTTTAATCCATGTCTTTCATCAATTTTGACTTTTTAAGTTTCTAAAATAAGACTTCGTTGATTTACTTTAGATAAAAATCTGAATCTTATTTATTCAATTCTTGATTATTAAGAATATGTTTGGCCATGTAAAATAAATCATATGACATGACACTAAAATTTTATTTGAACATATAATTTGAAGTTGAGAAATCATAGCTATACATCGTAAAAAGTTTATACTAACAACACATTATGATAAATTCAAGATATTGAATGTAGCTTATACATATAAAACCTATATACTGACTACATATTATGTTATACTTAAAAAGCTGAATATAACCTACTTATATATGAGTCATACACTGATTATACACTATTCTACAAAGCTGAAAATAACTTAATTAAACATAAAGTATATACTAACTGTATACTTAATTATTTTTTTTATGAATATTTATTAGCTAACAAAAGAAGAAGGAAAAGGATGAAAAATTGTTAAAGTGAAGATTGATTATAAAAAAGTAGATGATTCCGGAAGTAAAAATAATTTTATTGCAAGTAAGTTTACTTTTTTCTATTCAATTTTGATCAACTTAAAATATCCTCTAAATAAATTCATTATAACTTAATCCTTTATTTTAACTAGAGGCGTGCATCAGTCGGTTTGGTTCGATTTTATACATTATCGTTTTGGTTTATCTGTTTTTAAATATGCCAAACCAATAAGAAATCAATAAAATAATTTTTATCCGTTTTGAGTCTTTAACGATTCGATTTTTTATTTACCCTATAAAAATGATAATGAGAATTTGCATTAATAAAAACAAATAGAATATGAAGATTATGTTTACAAATTTGCAAAAACTATAATTAGTTAATTACAAACTAAAATACTAAAGTGGATAACTAATCACTTAAGTACTATAAAAATTAAAATATGCAAAGTATTGCTATATTGTCCTATTCCTATTAAATTACTAATATTTAATATTTATGAAGGGGTAAAATAGTAAATTATTATAATCTTATTGAATTATTGATTTACCGAATAACTCAATATTAACGAATCGATAATCTAATAATCTTTTTTTAAAAAAAAATTATTAAAAATTCAATAACTTAATTACTCAATGATAATAACTAATAATATTTTTTCAATTTAATTTATTAGTCGATTCAGATTTTGCACACCCCTAATTTTAACCCATGTATTATAGTCTTGATATCAAATAGAGAGAGCTTGTCGAACGGGCTCATTATTGTGGGCTTTATATATTCGGCCCAAAATCAATGGCCAGCAGAGCAGCCATGAAATCGACTGAGGTACACAACAGTGCGCTCTCATCTTTCACAAAAATCAACTCAAAACCCCTAATGAACAGATTAGGATATAGTAATATTCAAATACGTAATCGTTTCGTCTTTATCCGTTCCTGATTTTCATGCTGGTAGGTGAGTCCAAGCAAAGAATAACAAACCCCTTTACTCAATTTCCTTTTTTCCCGATTTTCTGGTTTTCCTAACAAAACATGTTTTTGTTTCTTCCTTGATGATTCTCAATTTGCGTTTTACAGCTCAGATTCTTGTAATATTGTATTGTTTTAATTCGTCTAGTATTTTTTTTTGAATTGTGCATATTGGTAATCCTGTCTTTTTTCACAGCAGCTTAAATTTCTTCTCAGTTTCGTGACCATAAAAATTTCTATCGACGCCGTGCAAGTTAAATCTATCTGGGTTGTTATCTTTTATAGTAGAATTCTGGGTCGTGAGCATTTTCTCTTTTAAGGTAAAGAAATTTACTATTTTTTTTTTAGCTCGATTGGCTTATGCTTTGGTTTATTGCTTCCATAGTGTAAAGGGTTTACGTTTGTTGAATTTCGGGTTTAAATCTTTTCTTTTCTTATGTAGGATTTGGTCATTTGGGTTTCTGGGGTAAGTGAACAGTGAGGAATTTTGTCATTGGATTATTGAATGGATGAATTAGTCGGGCCTCGCTTGTACAGCTGCTATAAATGTCGAAACAATGTCTCTCTTCACGATGATATAATCTCAAAGGCGTTTCAGGTGATTGATTTTATCTATGCCTCATTAACTTACAGTACTTCCTGTTGGTGTGTAGTATATGTATGATTCTTGAAACTTGACGTATGGTGGTTTAAGTCATAGTAATGCTGTCACGATAACTTCAAAAGCGTATTTGGTATGCTTGCAATGGCTTGTATTCGGGATCAGTTGGGGTCATGCTTCGTGTTTATCTCTTATTATTCAGTACTAGTTGGCATTTTTCATTTGTGTATGATCAATGCTTTCAGATGAATTTTAGTTACTAAATCTCTCATTGGTCTTGAACTCAAAGTAAAGGATGGGATTAACTTGAAGTTAAGGAAAACCAAATGAGAAACAATGAAAAATAAGGTGGAATCAGCTCGTAATTATTGATGCTTTTTACCACTTCTTGACTTCAGCCTTCCCGGGATGTAATGATTGTTTTCCTTTTAGTCCCAGAATTTGTCGAAGCATAATAAACATTGAGCTGAAAATGGGCAAGGAAAGACTTTTTTTCTTCTGCGCTTCAAGAATCAGATGATCCTTAATTAGTTAGTTTTCTTTGTAATCATCTTGTTTTTGAGCCTTGTCCAAAGAAAAGAAATACTATTACTTTTCAGGGAAGGACTGGAAGAGCTTTTCTGTTTACTCATGTGATGAATATTGTTGTTGGGGCTAAAGAAGATAGAACTCTCATGACCGGTGTTCATACTGTTGCTGATGTACACTGTGGGGATTGCAATGAGGTCTTGGGCTGGAAATATGAACGAGCTTATGAGCCAACCCAGAAGTACAAGGAAGGGAAATTCATACTTGAGAAATCTAAAATCGTTAAAGAGAATTGGTAGTCCACCACCAATTTCTTTATTGATTCTTTATCTTAATAATTAATGTAAGTAATGTTTGTCCTATCTATGATATCACTCCTTGTACAGAACATGCCGAACTGAAAAATTGCAAATGATCAATTGAAGATTTCTACTCTCTGTTGTTTCTTGTAGTTCATTGGTATGCAGCTCCATTAGTAAACAAATGGTAGACTATTGCATGAAGTTATTGTTATACACAATTATCTTCAAGTAAATAGTTTCGTGGAGAGCCTTGTAATCTGTGTTAAGTTCTGTGATAACCAGAGCTGCAGACGATCACTCTGAATGGCAGGTTAGGATGCCAATCCTAAACCAAAAATTCAGGCTTCTGTTTATGTCTACATCAGCCAGTTTTGTTGTTGCAAAAAACAACGGGTAAGGCTGACAGAGCGCTAGCTGTGACTATTTGAATTTCCTGTTATAAGAGCTTGTAGAAGCTTTTGTTCCCCACACTTGTGAAGTGACACCTTCTTAAATAATGGCAATGGCATTGAACTTATTGGCAGTGGATTTTGAAATCACTCTGCCTTGAGTTGGTAGATCCAAGATAGGCTAGTTGGCTCCAGCTGCAGTGTCCCTAAAACTCGTGAACAGGTTATTGTAGAGAAAAGAAGCGGAGTAAGATAGGAAGTACATATGGTGCAGAGTGCACCCTTTGTTCAGGCCGAGAGCCCTTTAAGAGTGTTTTAAGCACGAGGAATTTAAGAGAATTGCTTCACCTGTCTTATAAGTAAAGGTAGAGGGTGAATGTCTAATTACCTTGGGTTCACTAGGAGGTTGAGTTTATGTATGTCTCATTACCACTATGAGTTTCTCATTTTTGTTAGTCCAACTTTATGTTTGTTGACCTTCAGTTATCTCTTCATATCCACCAAAAAAACAATGATATGAAACTTGTAACTCCTTGAAAAGAAAGGAGTGGCAAAATCAACTTACATGCTTCTGAATATCTGTTTAACTGATCATTAGGTTCAGTTAGGGATGGCAAAATCAAACCCAACCCGTTCAATTTGCCCAATCCGTTTAAGTTTGGACGGGTTATTGATCTGCCCATTTATTAGCTCAATCCAATCCGTTTCAACCCATTAAAAATTGGGTTGATACGTAATCCAAATAATGACTCAAAATATTTTTAATTTTTTCTTTTACAAATCGACTCATGAGAAATCTTCAAATTTGACCTCACCTATCCAATTGCGATCCGTGGGTTCAGTTCTTGCTGCTTCTAGGAAAAAAAAAGAGATACCAGAGATTCTAGACAATGATGAGAGATGCCAAGTAAAGGCTTAACGAGCATTAGAAGGTAATAACACTAGAAATTCCAAATAGAAGATCCTATTTCAGTCAAACAATGACTAATTCTAGACATGGTGTAGTTAGAAACAATCCCAACTGACTTGTTAGTTGAATTATAAAGTAGAGGTAGAAGAGGGAAAAGATGGGTCTTCCACTGGTACAGCAGCATTAGGTCTCCTTTGTACCATTGCAATGTGTTGGTTTAAAGGAGGGTGATTGTGTTGGCCTCTGTAAGTTACAATCCCCTTGTTTGGATCTCTTATGCTTTTCTGAACAAGTCTCTTTGCCGGACAATTTTCAACTTCACCACAGGTATAGTAGATACTCGTAAAAGTTGAATAATGACCCATTTCATACTTTTTCCATCTCCATTGATCCGCCTCAGCCACTATTTCACGTTTAGTTTTCTTGGTTGCGGGGTTCAATTCTTGAATTGGTATTCAGGTTCCTGGAAAGACTGATAACTTCATCTAACCCAAAGTAACGCCTGTTTTTCATGGAGAATAACACAGTAAAAATACCAACAGAATGACTTTCTTCTGGGAAATGAGCTGTGTCTTGTGTGGTGTTGACAGAATTTCCATGAATAGGATCTTCATGAACACTGTGATTGTCAAGAACAGAGGTATTATTAACATTGATATCACCATTAACAGAGTTTCCATGAGTAGGATCTTCGTGAACACTGTGATTGTCAAGGACAGAGGTATTATCAACATTGATATCACCATTACCATAGGTTCCTTGAGTAGGATCTTCATGAACAGTTTGATCTCCAAGAACAGAGGTATTACTAACATTGATATCAGCATTCACAGAGTTGTACATTCTGCCATAACTTCTGACAACTGCCCATAAATCCCAGTCATGTTCTTCTTCAGCCACTGACAACATATTTCACGGGGAAGGCTGGCTTCACTCAGTAATGCAAGAAATTTCAAGTTCGTTTATGGGCAGTTAGTTTAAACTATTTATGCAAGGAAATTTCAAGAATAATAGTAACAGAAACTTAATTACACCTAAATTATTTTTAAACCCCTTTTTCAAAAAATAAAATTATATATTATGGTGTGTTTGGCATGAAGGAAAAAAATTTTCAGAAAATGTTTTTTCAGCTTTTCTCATTTTTCGATTGATCAAAATTTTTGAAATATATTATGTTAGGTATCCAAGTTTCTCTAAAAGAAGGGGGAGTAAAATGACTTTCATAGTTGAAATAGGGAAAATAAATTTTACATTAGACCTTTACATTTTAACACGCCTCATTTTTACTCTAACTCTCATCTTACATGGTATGTATCTAAATTATACAAATACTTTTAGGATCGTTTGGTGCTGAAGGATAACACCAAATAGTCCCAAGATTAAATTATAGTGTCAGATTATCCCGAAATTAATAATTAGTATCGGGATAAGTTACCTCTCCCTAACTGTTTAACTGATCATTAGGTTCAGTTTTTGCTGCTTCTAGGAACAAAGAAAGTATCAGTGATTCTTGAAAATAATATGGATGCCAAAGGAAAAGCTTGATTACTATATTAGAACTAGACATCCAAAATTTCAAATAGAAGATCCTATCTCAGTTTCAACAGTGACTAGTTCAGGACGCAGTAGTAAGACTACTGCACAAAAGAATTTCTCTCCTGAAAAACTGGCTTATTAGTTGAATAACAAGGTAGAGGTAGAAGAGGAAAAAGAGGGATCTTCTGCTGGCGCAGCAGCATTAGGGCTCCTGTGTACCATCCCAATGTGTTGATTTGGAGGAGGGTGATTGTGTTGGTTTCTGTAAGTTACAATCACCTTGTTTGGATCTGTTGAGCTTTTCTGAACATGTCTCTTAGCCGGACAATCATCAACTTCATTACACCTAAAGTAGCTCTTCAGAAAAGTCGAACCACCAGTTAGCTTCTTCCCATACTTTCTCCATCTCCATTGATCCGTCTCACTCAATTTCTCAGCCAGTATTTCATATCTTTCAGTGCTCTTCCCGCGGTAAGGGAACGCCTCCCCTGGTCCAGTACTTGAACTTTGCATCGAGTATCTCACCTCCTTCTTCTTCTTCTTCTCCTCCTCCTCATGTTCTACAACCACCTGTTCAATTCCTGAATTGGTATTCAGGTTCTTGGAAAGACTGATAACTTCATCTAACCCAAAATAACGCTTGTTTTCGATGGGGAACCAGTCAGTAAAATCACCAACACAATCACTTTCTTCTGGGAAAAGAGTTGTGTTTTGTGTGTTAGTAACAGAGTTTTCATGAGTAGGATCCTTATGAAAACCGTGATCGTCGAGAACAGAGGTATTATTAACGTTGTTATCATCATGAACAGAGTTGTTCATGTTGCTGCAACTTCTCACAACTGTCCATAAATCCCAGTCGTTTTCGTTTTCAGCCATTGGAAGTGTTGTTCAAGGGGAAGGCTTCATTCAATAATGCAGGGTTCTCTCTGTATATATGGATTTTGTTTCCATCAAAAATTTCCTTCTAACTTCTAAGGGAAGGCTTAATTAATGCAGGATTCTATATATATAGATTTTGTTTCCATTGAAAATTGGAGATTAAACAAACTCTCTTGGGTCAAAGATTTATTGCCGATTCGATTCTTGAACTATTTTGGTAAGGAAATTTCAATAATTATTGAATCAAACTAAGAAACTTAATTACATTGTTTTTTTAAACCCTTTTCTTTTTTTTTTTTGGAAAATTATATTTACATATATTGGCCAATTCTCATGCACCCAATTAATATTTTGTAACATTGCTGTTGGATTTTATTTAACTTCTAGCCCTATATAAGTAATAATCAACTTTTCAGGATTAAGTTTTAGAGTTTTTTTTTTTTTTACCAGAAGGAAAATATTTTTAAATTTTTTCATGTTTGGGCTGGTCAAAAATTTTGATTTTTTTTTTTTTTGCTGGAAAAAAAAGTTTTTTGATAGATAGTTCTAGTAGGTAAAAATAAGTTTCAAAAGAGGTATTTCACATTGATTGTGTCCTTTTCACGTTCCAACACATCTCATTTTTACTTCAATCAGCATCTCTGTGGCCCACCACCACTCTTCTTTCATTATTATCTCCGCTACTATTTATCTAGATTATATACAAATTTTATAAAATAATATATTTTGCTTACGTAATAAACAAAAAAAAAAATAGAAAAGTGAGAAACCTACTTACTTTCTTAAAATACATTTTCCTCTCTATTGATCAAACATACTTTCATAGTTCTAGTAAGTAAAATAAGTTTCACAAGAGGTATTCACATTATTTGTGTCTTTTCACGTTCCAACAAATCTCATTTTTACTTCAACCCGCATCCCCGCCGTCCACCACCATTCTTCTCTCACCCTTCTCTCCGCTACTATTTATCTAGATTATCTACAAATACTTATAGAATAGTATTTTTTGCTTACGTAATAAACACAAAAAAGAAGAATTTCTCCCTACTGATCAAATATACTCTTAATCACGTCACTACATTACTCTAGGTCTAACATTTGCTGGTTTGTTTGGAAAATTACTTGGTAATTGAAATTTGTATAGTTACATATTGGGGTAGCAATTACCAGTATAGTAATTATAATAAAAGTTAATCCAAGTTTTAGAAAATTCGAATAGTATATAATTAAAAAAATCAAATGAGCTTTAAGATATGAGGTTGAATTACTTCTTCAAAACATTATGAAATTTTTTTATTGTTATTTTTTAAAAGAATAACTTCAAGAATCCAATTGTTTTATTTTATTACGAGCTACTAGTTAAAAATCCAATTAAAGTTGACACACTTTATTAAGTGCACATCTTCGTTATGAGAAATCTTAATTAACTACTAATTCATTTTGTTATTAGTTCACCTTTTTTTCTTTTATAAATTAATATGACATCTAAATTAATTACTCCATTTTTCAATTAATTTAATTTAATTCTTAATATTTTTTTCTATTCATTATATTTATTAAAAATAACTACTTCAATATAAAAACTTATTATTTTTAAATATAACTAGTAACCTTACAAATAAAATGATGGATGACATATTTGCATATAAAATAAACTATAAATATTTATTAAATTATAAAGGAGTAGCTCTTTATTTAAATATATAATCAAAAATTATACTTTATTTGATTTAAAATGTATCAATTTAAATATTAAATTTAATTTAAAGTTGAAACTGTCGAGCAAAATTTTGATTATAAAAAAACAAAAAGAGTATTTTAAACATATTTTACTTTGAAATTAATCAAATCAAATTTTAATTAATTATAGGAGATTACATACTTTATTTTTTCAATTTATCTTAATATTTTTTTGGTCAAGATAATAATGAAAATATAATTTCATAAAAACAAAAAATCTGTCAAGAAAATTATCAAGAAAAATAAATAGTTCTAGAAACATCTTTGGATATATAGAAAGATGAAATGGATTATGACCAAGCATAAAAATGCAAATTTATGTTAACAAAAATCTACCAAGAAATATTAATCTTTGATATAGTAATGCACAATGATTTGTAACTATCATTGTTACGCCGGAAAACGACCGACTCTTTTAAAGAAAAATAGAAAAAAAATCGTTTCGAAAAATCAAAAATCGGCTCAAAAACTCAATCGATTTGAGCAAAACCAATTCTCGAGATTCGAAATGAAAAAGACAGAGTCGCCACCTAATTTTACGGGTAATTAGGAAACCATTAAAATATTTTAAAAGACTAACAGAAAATCTTTTAAAAATCCAGAGTTCAGGTTCGGGTTCATATTTCCACTTCGAGAAGGTTTTACGCACTCGAAATGGCCGCTAAATGCGGTTATCCGACGATTAAAATATTTGACTAACTATGACTTGACCTTTAAAAAAAAAAAATTGATTGTTTTAAATGGACTGATTTTGAAGAAATTGATTATATTTCAAAAAGAAGTTGATAAACTTGAAAAAATTAACAAAATTAGCTTGAATTGGCAAAATTTGAAAATATCTGAATAGACTCGACTAAACAAAAAAAAAAAAACAATTGACCAATCCTGGAAGATGGACTAAGTTTGAAAAATTCAACATGACAAAATCACATTTTTTATTGTATATTTTTATTTTTAATGTGAACACTTTTGCAAATAAAAAAAAAAGAAAAATTAAATAACATAAATGGTTTCATTATTGGGGAATCTAATTAGATTAAAACCAAGACAAAATGTTAATGTCTAGACAACGATAAATATACAAACAAAAATAAAATAAAAGAAGTGAGTTGAAGTGTTTTGGGCCTTTATCCCATTTAAACTTTGTGGCGACTTTGGCCTTTTTTCCGCTTCCGAAATCCGCATAACAGCTTCTTTCCTAGGAATTTGGGCTGACCCGAAGAAGAGTGAGTTTGGGCCTCCGTGGCCCAGGGAATGCGTGTAAGGACCCAAAATGGGCCCAAAAGGTATCACATGCAAAAGAAGGAAAACAAAAATGATCGTAGCGATTTCCCATTGAGAAGATTGAAAATAAACACTATAAATTCCTAACCAAGCAATGATATCAACAAGAGCAAGATGAATACACTTTTCAAAATCAAATACAACATAGGACAATGATATGATCTCATGACAACTAGAAAGAACTAAAACAGTTACACAGCAGATTAGCCCTTTCTCGTTAGACCAGAACAAGATAAGAATAGATCAGCCATTATATTAGACCATTTTTTACATTTAGATGTGCTAAAAAGGGACATTGATCAGAATGAAGACATCCTCAATGCATGTGAAAGTAAAGCATAACTTAAAACCATAACGACACCAGCACAACGAACCAGATTCAAGAACAACAAACTGCTATGCAGCAGTAGACCAAGTCGAAGGCAATAAATTGTCTCAGCCAATATTAATATCATCTTATTAACAAAGTCATGGCTAAGAGAGAACAAAATGATAAGCAGCCACCCGACGTTTACTGAAAAAATATCAGTTTTGGACTCAAGCTTGCATGATTTGGAGATAAAAAGAAGGTTCTGCATAATAGGAGTATTCTCAGTACCTTAAAACAAAATGGGAGCTCAATTTGACATGACTTAGAGCTACATAATTCTATTATATCGACAACAGCTCAGATTCATAAGAGACAGGGTAAGAAATGCACAAAACATGTTTTCTGTTTCTAACATACAATTTACTAACAAGGTTTAATTCAACAAGAAGCAGTTTCTAATGAAGAAACATAGTCCCAGGAAAAAGATGACATAGACAAGCTCAAGCATCTTGTAATTAAGCTGATTAGTATTCTCAGACAGAGATAAATATGTTAAATAGAATTACAGTTACAACATCTTAAGAACAAATCCAAAATGAACAATGTTATCCAACGATAAGTGCATTTTCAACTTAAGAAGAATTTAAATAGAGGAACAGATATTTTTTTTTTAAAACAGGAAAAATAGTAGAAATACTTTCCCAGCTCAAACTTGGAATCACATTCAGACAGCAAAACAGCTATTCACTTGACAGTCACCATGTGTAGAGAGTATTTTAGTTTACGTTAAACTAACAATCGACGTGTTGTTACATTATAGGGAGGAGACTGCCACATTAATGGACTTCAGTTAAGAAAACACGTGAAGTTTAAGCATTTCAAACAAACTCTGGGCTTTGGGATGAAACTGTAAAGAAAGTCACTGACTCATACTTCAAACAACTGATAGGAGGGCTCGACAAAGATTGAACACACTCCTATCTTGATAACCAGAATAGCACAAAGTAGGCAGGTGCGGGAGGAAGGGATGCAAACTTAACTTGATACACCGACATGTGAGACTGCAGCAGCTAAATACACATTCAGGTTAAACCAACAATCAGGGATATTCAAACAATCATATTCCATTTTTCTATGTTCAGTCATCAGTAATTTCATGATAACAGAACAACAATTGAAAACATAATCTCGGGAACATTTTCAACAATCACATATTAACAACACGACAGCAACTATTAATTGTGATGTCTAACTAATAACATAACAAACACGGCCTTGGAGTTGTTTTATTAATCAGATAACAGCAACAGCACAACCTCGAACCTTCATAACAGGGGATTGACAATCCAGGCACACAAACGCAAATACTTCAATATAGCTTACGATATTCACATTCAGATGTGGTGTCAAACTTCGAAATGAAATATGATATTAGGATATTACCTTTATTGGTGCAGCGACTGGGACGACGAACTAGGACGAGATTCGCCACTACCAAAGAGTCATCTACACCTGCTTTTGCTTAAGATTTTGATGAGTTTTTGGTTTTCTCTGATTTTCGTTTCTGGTTTTCTGATACTTTTTTTTTTTTTTTTTTTGGTTTTCTGATTCTTGGGTTTTTCTCTGGTTTTCAGTTTTTTCCGATGGTTTTCCCTCATTTTTTTTTTTAAATACGAAGAAGAAGAAAGATTTTATAGGGGATTGGTTCGGGTTTCGAATGGGGGGAATGGAATCGAATTCAAAATTTAAATTTTTCAAAGAGTAGGGACGATTTCCCTTGATTTATGGCTTTTGGAGAAAGAAAAACAAGGCTACATGGGGAAAAGGGACGGGGAGCG
>JAPFFP010000070.1:14005709-14070496 GCA_026153255.1 Solanum medicagineum
TAGGGGTTTTATTGCTTGGTAAAAAGTGAGAGAAGGAGGGGGGGGGATGGAGGGGAGTGGGGGGGGGGGGGGGGGGGGGGGGGGGGGGGGGCTCGGTTAGGTGTTATGTTAGTTCATTAGAAGATCACTAAAATGCATAAATTTTGAGTTGAATTCGACTCTGAAGCTTTCAGAATGTGTTATTGTGATAGGTTGTTTGTTCAAGTTTCAATCTTTTTGAATGATCGTATGAACAACTGTATTTGCTGGCTAGAACAAATGTTTGATATCGTTTGAATGCTACTTCAGCATTGATGAGAACTAGATGCAAGTATTGAACTGATAGCTTTGTAGAATTAGATGCAAGTATTAAACTGATAACTTTGTATTTGCATGTAAGGGTAGTCTGTTCAATTACTATTTCATTTCATTTAAAACAAGTCAAAGGATGTTATCTTTTGACTTGTTCACATTCGCTAAGAATCTGAGACTTTAGTTGAATACAGATGAAGCCATAACAGCTGCAAAATTAACAACTTACTAATATTCTCCTCATTAATGTTTATTCTGTGATTATTTGGGGGGAAAATCCTCCATTTTCTGTTGAATGGTTAAAACTTACATTAGTAACTCCTCCAGTTTCGAGATTACTCTTTGCTTTATTTGGAAAATGGATCAGGCTATTAACTGTGAGCTATGCAACAGTGGTTCCGGTTCTTTTTAGACATTCCTTGAGAGATACAGAGGACCAAAGTGTTAGCAATCTAGACCACATATTTACTGTGGAACCTATGGAGATAACCAGCCCGTCAACTGATTCTGAAGTTTCTCTAGCACTTCGAGTTCTGGAAGGTTGTTGTCTGATTCATTGCGAGAGTAATGTTTTGGCCCATCAGTACAAGGCAATCCCGGTAAAGTTCCCCTATTCATCATATCTTCTCACCAAAATTTGATCTGATGACTTTCTTCTTCTAAATCATGCCTCAGCTAAAAATTATAAGCGTCTTCAAATGATTCTGAAATTATATATTCCATGGCATTTTTGAGCTACTTTTGGTAGTTGGAAAAGAGTTAGTGTTTTTTTCTTGAAAAAAATTTTCCTTCAGAGATTATTTATGGCCTCAAAATTTATGCTTTCATGAAAAATAGCACTTCAAAATGATGACATATTTTAACTTGCTTGGAAATAAGCAGGTGTTGATGAACATACTGTCGACTCGAGGGGTGTTGGGACAAGGAGCTTGTTTGGATGCTTTAATTGCAATAATGCTGGATTCATCTGCCAATCAAGCGGTAGATATCTTTTCTTTCGACTTATTATTGACAGAAGTGGTGTAGAACCAGTTTTTTAAAAACTGTAATACTCATTTGGAAATAGTTTGGTATGAGGTGTATTCTATATTCAGTTGGTATTGAGGAAAAGTCTTTAATAAGTGGCTGCATCTGGATGTGTTTCCTCATTTAACTGAAGGAGACAAGATTAAAACGTACTTGTGTTTTAATAGTAGGTTCAATCCAAAATTTATGCAGTTCCATATCTATTTTATCCTTAGATGATGATCTGTACTTCGTTTATTTATTGGTTCCTTCCTTTAATAATTAAGCCCATGATTAATCCACTGGCTGGTGATGTACTAGGAATTCGAGGCTTGCAATGGCATTGAGGAAGTTGCCATACTGATTAGAGACAAACAAGCAGATGAAAAATTGAGGTATTTCATCTCTTTAAGCTCTTTTATTTTGAATGACGACAAAATCTCTTGCAATGTGCATGCCTTTCTAACTAAATTGATGTTTTTTCGTGCAAGAGCATCCTCCATATAGTTCTAGTGTTTCCACCCTTTCCTTTTCTCCTCTTGGAGTTGGAGCTGATGCTCCCTCCTCTGTGTCTCTCCGGTGGCTTAGAAAATATATTGGTGGTGTATGCCTGACACCTAGGGAAGTGTGCTAGTGCCATTTCTGTCTAGGGGGGGAAAAAGGAAACTAAACCGTGACATAGAAGGCATGAATTCACTTAGCCACTCTGTTTGATTGTTTCTGAGAATTATTGGTTTCTCTAGGCTCAAGTGTGGAGAGTTTCTACTGCTTCTCATTGGACATGTAAACGGGAGGGAGACGCCTCCCATGGCATCAATTCATGATGACATAAGGCGATTTCTTGGTGAGAAATCTGCATCATTGATTTGGGCAGCTAGTCAATTTGGTTCAACCCTTGATCCAGAACAGAGATTGACAGCTTTGCAAATTCAAGCTCGTAGAGTACTGGAGTCAATAGACCTTTATTGACAGTAAGGATTCAGCAATTTTTGTCCTTGTGTGATGTCCAGAAGCCTCAGAGAGGTGGCAATTTCACTGGCAGACATATCCTTGTAACAAGGATTGACTACTAGGCTATCAGAAGCTACAATAGGAAGATAAGTTAATTCTGGCGACATTACAATATCACAGTGTGAATTATTGTAAATTGTTTGTCCTATACAAAAGTACAATGCTCTCAGTTTTCTCCTCTTATTTGTGATGTCAATATATTTAATATTTCATAAATCTCATCTGTTCTTTGATGGGATGTATCACATGCTACAAACACGTGTATTTCACCTTTATCTTCAAGCCAACTACATCCAGGATTTTTGTGCATTTTCCCCTCATTGATGAGTTGTCTTATTTTGGCAAGATCAGCCCATCTGCCTACAGAAGCATATAAATTTGCTACCATGACATGGTTCCCCGTGTTTCTTGGTTCTAGCTTGATGAGCTTGTTTGCTGCAATTTCACCTACCTCAAGATTCCCATGGATAACACAGCCTCCAAGCAAGGCACCCCAGATCACTGTATCAGGTTCCAAAGGCATCTCGTTAATGATCTTCAATGCTTCATTTATCTTACCTGTTCGACTTAAAAGGTCAACCATGCATGTGTAGTGTTTCAATGTTGGTTTTACATTATAAGATCTCATCAGATTGAAGAATTCAAGCCCCGTCTCTACTAGTCCTGCATGGACACATGAAGAAAGAACTGACAAGAAGGTTATATCGTCTGGTATGAATCCATTATCTAGTATTCTGCGGAAGAATGCAATTCCTTCCTCCCCATATCCATGCATAGCATATGCAGTAAGCATTGCATTCTCTGTGACCAAGTTATACTTTTTAATGTTATCATACACCAGTCTAGCATGCTTGACACATCCACATTTTGCATACATGTCCACAACAGCCGATCCTATGTATGTGTTTGAGTCATATCCAAACCTAATTGCATGAGCATGAATCTGTTTTCCGCGGTCAAGAGTCGCTAACCTTGAGCAGGCAGGTAAGACTGTTCCAATCGTGTAAATATCAGGTCTCAAACCTGAGGATTGGATGTCCATAAACAACTGCAGAGCTGACTCGTTATGGGCATTCTCAACATGGCCAGCAATAATACTGTTCCATGTGTAGATATTTGGATCAAATCCGTCTGCCTTCATCTTCTCAAGAGTGCATTCAACACTAACCATGTCGTCAGCGCGAGCATAGCCAGATATCAAAGCATTCCATGTAGATATATCCCTTTCTTTTACCTCATCGAAAGCTTTCTGAGCAGCCCCAACATCCAGACACTTGCTATACAACTCTACAAGTGCCCCACCAACAAAAGGATCTGTCTGAAGACCCTTTCCAATTGCATAGGAATGTATCTCCGTCCCACGTCGTAACAAACCCATATCAGCACAAGCAGCAAGGGCACTGCCAAGTGTGAACGAATCTGCTTCAATTTCTTCCTTCCACATTACCTGGTGAAACATATTCAAAGCTTCATTGAACTTAAAGTTGTTTACATAACCTGAAATCATTGAATTCCATGAAATTATATCCTCACACTTCTCTTCATGTTCCATTTGATGAAACAGCTCTTGAGCCTTTGAAATTTCTCCATTCTCAAAGTACCCGACTAACATAGTGTTGTAAGACACATCATTTTTCATCGAATACATTGAAAATACTAGGAGGGCATTCTCCATATCTCCACACCTCCTATAAACATTTATTAAACCATTAACAACAATAGAGTTAGACATCAATTCATGTCTGGTGAGATATCCATGAATTTCTTTTCCCAAATATAGCATTTGCAATCTACCACAAGCAGGAAGTACACTCGCCAAAGTTTGGGCATTTGGCTGGAATCCAGCAGCTTGCATTTTGTAGAGATATTCAACGGCCTCTTTATCGTATCCATTCTGTGCAAATCCACCAACCAAAGCACTCCAAGAAATAAAATTTGGAGTAAAATGGTCCTCAGCAGACATCATATTAAAAACTTCAAGAGCTTCAGTTAACATTCCATTGGCAGCAAAAGCAGTAATTACTGAATTCCAAGAAACACAATCCCTCTTCGACATTTTGCTCAAAACCTCTTTTGCATCATCCAAACTGCCACATTTGCCATACATATCAATCAAAGCATTGCCCACAAAAACATTCGATGCAAATCCGTACTTAATCACTGTTCCATGCAACTGCTTGCCCAATTCAACGCCACCATAACCGCAACAAATCTTGAGCACCACCGGAAACAAGAAAAAATCCAATTCAAACTCCTCTAACCTCACCTGCCCGAAACACTCAAAAGCTTCCTCGTAAAGCCCATCCCTTAAATAGACATTAAGAATAGCGACCCACGCATACAACTTTCTTTCACGCATTTTGTCGAACAGTTGGACTGCGTCATCAAAGCAACCACATTTCCCATACATCTGAAGCAACTTAGTCTCAACGAACTCGTGTCCGTGAAACCCATTTTTGAGTGCTTGTGCGTGGACTTGTTTGCCCAGTTTAGGACATTTGCAGGAATCAAGAACTGAAGCATAGCTGCTTGAACTTACAAGGTCGTCCAAAGGAGAGAAATGAGTCTGCCCCGTCGATATGGCCGGTGGAAAATCACGTCGCCGAGGTAGATTTGATTTCTTAACGGAATGTTTAGACGCTCTGAAATCAAAGGAATCATTGGGTGGCTGTAACTTTGGGAGTGGCAGAGCAATGGGTTCCAACAGGGAGACCGTTTGAAGCATAATGTGAAGCGGCAAAGTTCACATTAACACAATTGGGAAAAAGAAAAAGAAATTGACACTAAAAATTTATAAATTTGGCATAACAATAATGACACCCAATTCGGCTACAACCATTAATGGTTACATATAATAACAATATTAATATTTTTAATGAAATTTTAGAACTGCAATTTAAAAAAGATATAGTTTTATTCCTATTTTATGAATATAAAATCAGCCATTAAATCAAGTTACGCAGACTATAATACTATTATGATTAGGTGAGAAATTTTTTTAGCACGTTGAATAAAAATGTTAAGATCCTAAAATTTAAAAAGCTAAATAGCCTTTTTTTTTCTGGGTACGTGATTACTGATTAAGAAAAGGACGAAGTTTGTGGAGAGAAAAATAATAGAAAATGACATTTTTTACCGCGAGAGATAATATTTTGACAAGATTATCCTCAATTAAAACATCAAAAAATTATTACGTTGGATTTGAAACTTCTACGTACAAAAAATATTATGATCATGTTGTAACAATGGGGCGGTGTGAGTTTCAACTAATGCAGTGCGAAGTGAGTGCGAGATCAGATGAATTGAATAATTTTATGAAAATCTAAAATAAAGCTGAGCGAGATACGAATTTATCAAATCAATTTTTTTTATATCATTAGTTTTACGTTTTTAGTTCTCTCACTACGCCACTTTGTTCTGATACTACTAATCGATAGTTTTCCTTTTGAATAAAATGCTCCAATTAGGAGAAAATCAAACAAAAAATCTTATACTAAAAAGTGAAAAGTTTTGCTCCTCTATTTTATTTATTTGAAAATTATATCTGCATTGTTGTTATTCATATTTAATTAATGAATAAAAGTATTTGATGACAATATTAATTTGGAGAGATTTTACTATACCTTCTTATAATAGAGTAAAAGCTATCCATTATGGAGCAACCAAAATTATAAATACGGAGTGTAGATGGTTTGTTATGATCATATTATAAGGTGTGGGACTTGAATCCCATATCTAGATACTAAGTTAAATAAGAAGTTGATGAAGACTTTATAAATATATATTATGAAATTCGATTTTTCATCTTAATATATAGCTAATTTTTGGGGTATGATTCTTCCAAATCATATCATATATAAAAGTCTTAACATAATATGTTCAATCCAATAATTCCCCGTATGTGATTCCTACCTATTATGTCGAAATTCGATCTTTAGTACTTCCTTCGTTCAACTTTGCATAGAGATTAAGAAGTCGTAAATAATGAGGTAATTTTACCAAATTATCCTTTGAATATAATAAATATGATGTCTTGAAAAATGTAATATGACTATAATTAATGATAAAGGTAATAAGGAACTAAGAGTAAAATTGTCTTTTGATTTCATAAAATGGACAAATATTGTTGTTGAAAAAATATTACAATATTAATATTAGACTAGAATTAAGTAGCTTATCACAAATATTGTGTCGTGGCAAGCCACTGCCTTGAAAGCGATTTTGGCCCAACTTCGGTGCAAATCGCTCTAGCCGGTCGCTCCCCAAGGTTCCACAGTTACTCTCAAATGCGTGCACTCATGGTTGAAAGTTAGAGGTTGCCCAAAAACCAATTGCCCAGAAAATATTAAGAAGAAGAGAGGAAGTTTTTATATTTCTTCTTTTGTTGGTTGATATATGTTTTAATGTTCACAAAGCCAACTTATATAGGATTTTCAAGAGATGAGTTTCAAAGAAAAAGAAGAAATGTATAATGAATATTAATGGTATTAAAGACCCATTATATCACATTTACAAAAATATTTTTCTTCTTTTCATTTATCCTGAAACGTAAATTATTCTCCCATGTAACGTATTTGATTTTTTTCTTTTCTTTATCCTTTGCATTAATTAATTAATATATGTAGTATTAATTTACATATATTAACTCAACAACCCCCACTAATGCAAAGATAGAAAATAAGAAAAAAATTTGGGCAAAAGGAAGGAACATGTACTTAAGTGTCAATATCTTTCGAGTTGAATTAACACGTAGTGAAATGAGGCAACAACTAATATCCAAAAAGTGAAGTACTCTTGAACTGAATGGATATACATTGAGACCCCCATAACATATACCATATCCTTAATTTTTTAAGCAACCTCCGCGATGCAAATAAAGTGTTTTTATGGTCATGCACACACACCTTGGGTCTTATGAGTGCTCTAGAAAGACGACCCAAATCTTTCACAAAAGGCCACCACACCTTTACACTCACGTAGGCGATTCGATCAAGTCTATCTTAAATAAACCACCTTAAGGCTATAGAATCATTAAGAGCAAAATAAGTTCAACCTTATAAAACATTGTCTCATGCTATCGGGATAAAAAATGTGGTGTATATTGAGGCCTAATAGGTCCACCACACTACCTCAATGAATGGGTTTTAACCCTATCCCCCTTGACATTTCAAGGATCATTTTCCTTGTCAAACCCTTGGTCAAAGGATCCGCCAAATTTCTTTTGGATCTTATATATTCCAGGGAAATAACACCTAGTTTCAACAACTGTTTAACTGCACCATATCTGATACGAATATGTCTCTTTTTTTCATTGTATAAAATAGTTTTGGCAATTCCAATTGCTGCCTGTGAATCACAATGAAGAGAGACAGGTGAAGCTCGTCTTCCCTATAATGGCACATCCGCCAAGAGATTTTTCAGCCACTCAGCTTCTTGCCCTGCCAACTCGAGAGCAATGAATTCAGATTCTATGGTAGATCGTGCTATACAAGTCTGTTTAGAAGGCTTCCATGAAATAGCACCTACACCCAAAGTAAACACATAGCCACTAGTGGAGCTAACCTCATCATTGTCAGTTACCCAGTTTGCATCACAAAATCCTTCTAGGACAGCAAAAAATTTATTAAAATGCAAACATCAATCCGTAATACCTCTCAAATACCTTAGCAAGTGATGAAGAACATTCCAGTGTTCACTACTAGGGTTATGAGTATATCTACGCAATCTGCTAACAACAAAAGCTATATCAGGCCAAGTATAATTCATAAGAAACATTACACTCTCAATTATTTTAGCATATTCAGTCTGAGAAACACTAGATTCTTTATTCTTTTTCAAGTGTATGCTAGGATCATAAGGAGTTTTCATCGGAACTATATCAAAATAATTAAATTTTTTCAACATCTTTTCAATGTAATGAGACTGACACAAAGAGAAACCATCAACAGTTCTTTTGATTTTAATCCCCAAAATCACATCCGCTTCTCCAATACCTTTCATTTCAAACATATAAGACAAAAACTTCTTAGTCTCATTAATAATATTCACATTAGGCCCAAAGATTAGCATGTCATCTACATACAGACATATGATCACACAATCTGATCCTATCATTTTGGAATGAACACAAGTATCAGATGAATTGACAATAAAGTCATTATCTACTAATGTAGTGTTAAACTTTTCATACCACTGCTTAGGTGCTTGTTTTAGTCCATACAATGATTTCCTCAATTTGCATACTTTATCATCTTGTCCCGGGACCACCAAACCCTCAGGTTGAGTCATATAGATCTCTTCCTCTAAATCACCATTTAATAATGCCGTTTTCACATCCATTTGGTGGACCACTAAATTATGAATAGCGGCTAAAGCAATAAGAGCTCTAATGATAACTATTTTAGTCACAGGAGAATAAGTATCAAAATAATCAACACTTTTCTTTTGGTTAAAACCCCTAATAACAAGTCTTATATTTATCAATTGTACCATCAAGTTTCAATTTCTTCTTAAATATTCACTCGCTATTTATAGGTTTACAATCTTTAGGAAAATCACACAAATCCCAAGTGTGATTAGAAACTATAGAGTTTAATTCACTTTTAGTAGCCTCTTTCCAAAACATAACATCTATTGACCTCATTGCTTCATCATAACTCTTAGGGTCTTCTTCTATCAAGTAGAGAGACACTAATTCATCATTTAAGACATCAATATCAAAATTTTCAGTCAAGAATGTAGTAATAAAATCAGGACAAAAGCTAGTCTCAATTCTACGTCTTTTACTCCTTCTAAGTTTATTTTCATTCTCATTAGAAATAACATCAGAAGAAAGAACAACATGAGAATTCACAAATATAATGTATAAGCATTATTTTGCACATCAATAGACACATTATTTTTCAAAGAAAAAATATGCTCAAAAAATTCTGCATCTCTAGATTCACAAATAGTATGATCATTCAAAGACATAAATCTATAAGCAGCATTATTTTGAGCATAACCTTAGCCAAACACCCCCACACCTTTAGAAATTTCAAGTTGGGGGCATATCGTTTCCACAATTCATATGAGGTCTTTTCTAACTTCTTATGAGGGACTCTATCAAGAATATAACATGTAAATAAGACAGCTTCCTCCCACATATTATTAGATAGACCCGAACTTAAAAGCATAGAATTCATCATTTCCTTAAGGGTTCTATTTTTTCGTTCGGCTACACCATTTTGTTGGGGAATATATGGAGTACTAACCTCATGTATAATACCATTTTTCTCACAAAATTCCTCTAGAGTTTTGGTACTAAATTCACCACCATTGTCAGATCTAAATCTCTTGATCGTCCTACGTAATTAATTTTCCACTTCTGCTTTGAATTTCAAGAACATACTTTCAGCCTCATCTTTACACTTAAGAAGATATACCTTAGTGTATCTAGAAAAGTCATCAACAAAGGTAATATAATACTTCTTTCCACCTTTACTCACAGTGTTCTTGAAATCTGCTAAGTCTGAATGTACTAATTCAAGTAATTCAGTCTTTCGATCAATAACAAGTTTAAAAGATTTCTTGGCATGCTTTGCTTCTACACACAGAGGACATTTAGAAAAATCTTCAATTTTTATCATAGGAATTAATTCCATTTTTCTAAGTTTTTTAATAGAAGTAATATTAAAATGACCTAGTCTACCATGACATAAATTAATAGACTCAGCAATATAAGCAAAATTGAAAATACTTGTATTATTGACAATCTCATGAACAATGTTTAGTCCAAATAAACCTCCACTAAGATATCCCTTCCCAACAAAGTCTTCTCCACGAGAAATAATTATTTTATCAGCTTCAAAAACAAGTTTAAGGACTGCTTTGTTGAGAAATGCTCCGAAAATTAAGTTTCTACGAAGGGAGGGTACGTACAAAATATTGTTCAACGCTAAAATTTTTTCACAAGTTAATTTAAGTAAAAATTTTCCTTTACCTAGAACTCCACCAATAGTGGAGTTACCCATATAAACACATTCATCATTATTAGACTCCTCAAGTTCATAGAATAATTCCTTGTTGGTACAAAATGTCTTGTAGCACCTGTGTCTAACACCCAGTCTGTCTTATTAGCCACCAGATTTGCCTCAACGACTACAGTAATAGTTACTTGATTACCCTCAGCAAGATGGCTTGGACATCACCTTGTCCTTCTTGCTTGGAGTTTTGCCGTTTTTTTTTATAGCACTGAGCAACCCTATGACCAGGTTTTTCATAAACAAAACAAGGTTCTTTGATTTTTTTTTTAATTTGTTTCTCTGGTTTGTTGAAGTGTTTTTTCTTCTTCTCCTTTTCTTTCTTCTATTTGTCTTTAACAATAGTACCAGAAGATCCAACAAGATTAGCTTTAGGAGAATTAAGAGAAAGTGTTTCAATCTTATCTTTGAGACGATTTGCCTCCTCAGTCCTCATGTGACTGATAAGTTCTTGAAAAGTTAAATTCTTTTTCTTATGTTTTAATTGATTTCTATAATCACTCCAAGATGGTAGGAATTGTTCAAGCAAAACATTAGCCTGAAAAATCTCACACATTTTCATGTTCTCGTTGAGAACATCAGCAGCCAAGTTCTCATATTCGTGAACTTGTTCCATTATTGGCTTATTGTCAACCATTTGGAATCTAATCCATTAACCAACAACATATTTTTTCTTTCCTACATTGTCAACACCATATTTCTTACCATCCCATATTTCGTTAGCAGATTTATATGTAACAAATAAATCAAATAGAGGATTAGTCATGTGATTCAGCAAATGTCCTTTAACAGTTTTGTTATCCTTTTCAAACTTCTTTTTAGTAGCATCATCAATAGCTAAAATATTGCTAGAATTAGTAGTAGTGTTAGAACCATTCTTAGGAGGTTCATTAAATAAAACATAATCAACTTCTAATTGTTCAAAGAAAATTAAAAGTTTTTGTGACCCATGTTTAAAATTGTTTCCATCCAAAACCTCAAGCTTTGACAAATCAGGAAAAGTTTTGTTCAAGGAAACAGCCATTTATCAATATTGTATGTAAAGAAATTGCTTTCAAATTGTTGAAAAAATACTACAATATTGATATTAGACTAGAATTAAATAACTTATCACAATACTGTGTTGTGGCAAGTCACCGCCTTGAAAGCGATTTTGGCCTGACTCCGATGCAAATCGCTCTAGTCGGTCGCTCCCCAAGGTTCCACAGTTACTTTTAAACATGTGCACTCATGGTTGAAAGTTGGAGGTTGCCTAAAAACCAATTGCCCAGAAAATATTAAAAAGAAGAAAGGAGGAAGTTTTTATATTTCTTCTTTTGTTGGTTGATATATGTTTTAATGTTCACAAAACCAACTTATATAGGATTTTCAAGAGATGAGTTTCAAAGAAAAAAAAAGAAACGTATAATGAATATTAATGGTATTAAAGAATCATTATATCACATTTACAGGAACACTTTTTTTCTTTTCATTTATCCTGAAACGTATATTATTCTCCTATGTAACCTATTTGATTTTTTTTTCTTTTCTTTATCCTTTGCATTAATTAATTAATATATGTACATAGTATTAATTTACATATATTAACTCAATAATTATTGAACATCCCAAAATAATACATGGGTCAAGTAAAATTAACGGTGATAGTACTAAAATTTCAGTATTTCAGTACAATATGTTTGGAATTTCAAGAAAAAGGTTGCCCCTAAACAAGCAGCACTACTAGCTCAATAATTGTTTTTTAGCTTTTGTTAAGAGTTCGAATAAAACTTTTTTTTTATTCCAAATTCAATCAAACACATATCACATAAATTAAAATAAAAAGAAGAATAAAAACAAACTTTGAATTTGTTAAATGAATTTTGACTCCATCAAATATATCCTTAATCGGTTAATATAAGTTATAGGTATATTACTGGCCTCCATATATCGTTTTAGAAAAATTTATCTCAAAATAATTTATAAACAATGAATTTAAATTGTAAAATAAGTTAATAATATCTGGGTCAAAGTACATTTTTTAAGATAAAATTTTTCTTAAAAAATTTTTAACGTTGTTGAGATACATAAGTACTCTTCTTTGTCTTCCTTCTCATGTGATTCTACAGTACTTCAGCTGACCAACAAATTGCCGATCTAAAACTGTTCACACGTTGTCTCTTCTGCTACACAGCCCTTTGGACATGCATATAACTAGGACAAATTTTCGCATCAGCTACTCGATCAAAAATATTTTAATTATGTACTATAATTATAGTTTGGATAATTATATTTCGTAATAATAGTTATAGCAATATTTGTATAATTCACGCAATATTTGTATACGTACTGTCTAATTCGCTATAAAATTCACAATTTTTGTATAGCGTTTGTATATTTTGCTACACAATTTATATAATTGTGCACAATATTTGTATAAATTGCGCGAATTATACAAAACTCAAATTGTAATTTACAACTAGATGTTTGCTGCAAGCCATAATTAATTCAAACATAGATGTATTAGCAATTTAACTAGTAAATATTCTCTTAATGTTTCCTATAATGAACCAACAAAATATGCAATTAGGGACAGATCTAGGAGTCTGAACGATACACTCTCATAAAAAAATTATATTGGACATAAGAGAAGTTGTGGACGCAATATTTTTAATTTTCGAATCCTCATATCATTTCCAACAACTTTTTGCTCCTTTATCTTTTGTATGTGTGTATACAAAACAAAAATTTGGACAATTCTTTAACAAAAAAGAAACACATATATTGTTATGTCTATAACTATTCATTGTGAATATGATAAATATCTGAAGCTATGTACGTAGCAAAAATGAGTGGACTAACCGTAACTTATGTTTTATGTGATGTTGACTTGCTTTTCTGTAGATTAATTTCTGAGCAATACGCCAAAAACATTGATTTCTTGCACGTATAAATCTATTTATAATAAACTGACTGACAAAGATATCTATCGTTAGATTTCAAGAAAACGACATACTTGTCTTGCCCAATAAAAATGGTTATGCATGACAAAAATTTTGTAGTGTCATTCGTTATAATCACCAATGTTTTCTAATGGCGGAAATAAAATTTGCGCTAAAAGTACTTAAAATAGTAAAAAAGTAAATTTATAGAGAATTAAAAGAATTATAATATTTATTATATATACATAAAAAATAACTTTATTTATATATCAAAACATAATTTTTTAACGAGAAAGTTTGAGATCGACCATCCGCTAGACTAACATTAGATATATGCTCTCTATTAGATTTTCTATATGTAATTAGTACAGGAAAAAGTAGTCACATGCAAAGATATATATTATGACAAGGATATTAACTAAGCACCACATATTAAGACATTACTCCCTTTTATTTATTGTATGTGGCATTTTTTAATTTTTGTCATGATATTTAAGAAAAAAAAAGACTTTAAAAATTTATGGTCTAAAATCATCTTTAGATATTTATATAACTGGAGATCATTTCATTAAAAGTAAAAAAAAAATCAAAATTAAATTATTTTCAATTAAAGCTGATAAAAAAAGAAAGGATGTCACGTAAAATGAAACAGAGGAAGTAATTCACAAGATAACTAGTTTTTATAGTTTACTTATTTATTTATTTTAGTTTCCTAGCTCCATTGTGATCGCAGAGCTAGAATTTCAAATAAGGGGATTCAAAATCTAAACAAAAAAGCACACGGGGTTCCACATATATTATTATATAGATAAAAAATAATGTTAACTATGAATAAATATTACGCCCTCCATCTAAAATGTGGCACCTTTTTCTTTTTGATCAGTCCCAAAAAGAATGTCACCTTACTCAATTGGAAATAATTTACCTTTAAAATTCTCTTTTTACCCTTAATGAAATGATTTTCAGTCACACAAATATCTATGAATGATTTTAGATCACAAGTTTTAAAAGTCTTCCTTTTTTCTTAAACATCATGCCAAGTCAAAGGGTGTCACATAAAATGGAACACAGAGAATATAATTTATCATCGGATGAATCACTAGTCAAAGAGTCGCTCCGCCACTGACTGTGATGTAGTGTTTGGCATAGAAATTTTGAAGTAAAATCCGGATGAATTTTTCTTTTAAATTTCAATATAATATTGCAGAAGTCTTTTAACCATATTGCAACATGAAAGAACTTTCCAGAACAAATTTTGAGAAAATTACGAAGTGTATATATATCTATCAGCAGATGCACCACACTAAACATTACAAATAAATAATGAACCCAACTATACATGATCCAGAAAGAAAGGCTTTTTGCTGAACATATATAATTGACTACTATTAGTAATTTATTTTCTGGCATTGTTACCAAGGAGAATGTTTTCGAGTAGGTCCCTTTTTAAAAAATGTAATAAATGCATCGCACTCAACCCTGGCCCCTTTGTTCTATTTTATTACTACAACATAATTTTTTGCTAGGTGCATGATGTATATAATATGGTGAGCAAGAATGTGACAGAAAAAGTAAAAGGTATACAGCTCAAACACATCATTCATGGAAACATATGCCATCATTAATTCAATTAAAGGATTGCAAACTTTGTATGCCAAACTAGTTCATTAAGGT
Source organism: Solanum medicagineum (assembly GCA_026153255.1). Lineage (NCBI taxonomy): Eukaryota > Viridiplantae > Streptophyta > Magnoliopsida > Solanales > Solanaceae > Solanum > Solanum medicagineum. The sequence goes on from JAPFFP010000070.1 coordinate 14,020,633, forward strand.
GGACTTATCTAAAAAGTATAAGCTAGCTATTAGGTTGCTATCCATACAAGTAGAATATCCTACTTTTAATGAAACATGAGGAAAAGGTGATTGGAACAATGTGGGATACAAAATTAAGGTTGTAAGAGTTGGAAAGAAGTGACAATCCTCAGTAATATGACCTGTCGACAAACTCAAAATTAAGCATGTTGGATGAGTGGTTGGATGAGGATAGTTACAAGAATGAATAATGAAATACCAGCTTCAACAGCGGCAGAGCTATATTCACTCAACGGTGATCATATGAACATTTTTTCTCGAATTTTCTTTTTGGATATATATATATATATATATATCAAGTGTTGAATATCCCTGATACAAAAATCATTCACTCATATTTTAAAAACATGAACACCCTTGACAAAAATGCTGGCTCTACCACTTATCTCCGACTGCACTTTAGTTTACTCTGTATTTAGAGAGCAAAATAAAGGATAAGATCTTTAACTATACTCTAAATTGCTCTCTGTTTTTTATTTTTAGAGAGGTGTAATGGTTCTTCAAATTTAGAGAACTACTATTCTCCTCTTTATTTCACGTTTTGATTACTTTAATATTATTTTTGCTAGATAAGACTTAATTATTTTTAATATAATATAACATCTACAGATATATTATTGATGAAATGACGAGTATATATACTACTTTAATTCTGAATTAATAACTTTTCTATTTTATTTAAAAGAAAAGTTTGTCAGTTTCTAAATATATATGTAATTTAAAATTATTTTAATTATTTATATTCTATAAGATTATTAATTAAGTCTTTAACATTTTTAATTATTTTTAATGCAATGACACATTTAAAAATATATTATTGATAAATATACTACTTTCATCATGAATTACTTTTTTAAATTGATAAATATATTATCGAGGAATGGTGGTGTATGAACATCTCTTACTTCAATAATCTTTAACTAGATATGAAAAAAAAAAAATTAAGGACAAAAATGTGGTAATTTTAAAACTGTAAATGCATTTAGAAGGCATTATGAGAGAAATGATTTAAAATAATCTTGAAAGTTGAGCATATATCTAATCATTTAAAATAATTTATACTGATATAATTTTTATTATATAAAATAATTTGACCACTAATTTTACTTTTATTTGAATTATCCATTAATAGGAATAATATATAAGAGAGCAAAATGTAGAATTGATTGAACATTACCTAACACGAGGCATAGTTTTTTGGCATGCGCGATGGCATAGCAATTTTATAAAACGTAAAATTATGTTATATCATATTTGCATAATAAAATATATGAAGGGTAACACTAATTTCATGAGATGCACTTAAATCAATAATAATTTTAACTCTATCACATAAAAGATAAAATAGTTAATCTCATTAGATATCCTAACCCGTAGGTATCTTTATCTGCCTCATCTAGAATAAATATATTTTTAAAAAATGACACACATACTTCAGGACGAGGCAGAGTTATTAATTATAAATTAATATGAACTCAATACTTTTTACAATGATATATTCATATTTATAAAATTCACGAGATATCTATAAATATTTAACTAAATTCAATCATCATGGTATATTAACAACTCATGAACTTAGTTTAAATTTTTACATCGGCTTCAACTTGATATTAAAGCTGACAATAGGTTCGAGTTCAAATCTCATCGTTGCTCAAAAAAAAAATCTTTTAATTTTTTCCCCTAAATCTTACAGAAGACAATGGTAACTGTGTACTCCCACGAAACCAAAAGGGAAAATCCAGATTTTACAAACACAACACATAATTGGAAGTTGTGCAAACGAAACAACAACATGCCCAGTAGAATCTTACAATCTTACAAGTGAAGTTTAAACTATCTTTATAAGATAGAAAAGTTATTTCCGAATTGTCTAAAACTCGAAGAAATTAAAATTTCACAGCACAGGCAAATGGAGGGTTAAAAAAGCATGCATACATATATATATATATATCCTAATCTGTTAGTAGGAATTACACTAATACAAGTTCTGATAACACATAAATACTGGAAATTAAACCAATAAACTCAAATTAAATTAAAATAACACCACCTTTTTATAAATTTCCTTCTTTTTTTACCAGGATGATCCTCCACCCAACATTCCATTCCAAAATCCATTAGATTGGTCAGCTTCTTGTCCTCTATTTTCTTCAAACTGAGCTTCATTAGCTGTTGAAACATTAATCTTCAAATCATCCATAGGGAAAAACAATTTTGCCTCATGATGATCGCCCCCATACCCGTTTTCAAACCCATCCAAACAAAAATTGATACTACTGGGCTTCAAATCCGAAAGCCCAGTAGTAACAGATGATGATGTGTACAAACTATCCGGCATATTCAATGAATATGCTGAATTAGCTGATGGATGGCTCAAGGGTAAGGCCATAAAGTCAGAAAAGCTGCTAAAATTGCAGGCAGTAGTTGTAGCAGTGTGGATTGGGTTATAAGTCAAATTGAGGTCGTTAGGGTTTGCCAGATCTGAAAGTAATATTTTTTTGGATGATGATGTGGGAGAAGACAAAGACGAAGAATTGTTATTGTTACTATTATTGTTATTGATATTATTGTTAGATCTTTTGTTTTTTCTGGAACCGCCACCAACTGGAACATTCCTTAGTGAACCACCTTCAGTCCAGTATCTTCTACATGTCTTGCAAAAATATCTTGGCTGAGACAGACTATAATTATTGTAATAACAGAATTTTGTGTTTGTTGAATTGCACCTTGGACAATTTATTGCTTGTTCCTTTTGTGGCCTTGGCTTTCTTTGATCTAATTTTGATGAGGTTTCTACACCCTTTACAACTCCTATACCCTGCACATATAAAGATACAAGAAATTAAACATAGAATGTACGCAGATTTTATCATTGCCTCACGTATATGTACAAGCAAGTAAAAAACAAATGAAACTGGCTTTTGAGGCAACTTTATTGGAAGGTGGAGAGACAAGAAAAAGATGATAGGTAAGATCAACATCAAAAGGATGCATGGTGACTTTTAATTAATTAGGAACAAGAATTAATTTGTAAACCCTAGATAGAAAGCAAAGTTGAATTTACCTGTGGCCACTGAGAAGAAGTATCCATTTGAACAAAGGCAAAAAAAGCGGAGACGAAAAAGAAAAAAAGAAAGAAGAGTGTGGAGACAGATGATGAAAACAAGCCACTTTTCTAACACATGAAAACTGGTCCTAAAGCTAGAAAGGAAAAGCTACTTAAAGATGTCCCTTTGGCGGTTCCATATATCGGTTAGCTACCTAGAATAATATTGTTGATAAGTGCTCCTCTGTTTCATTTTAATTGAAATATATATTTAAAAATAAAATTTATATTATATTTTTTATTATTATTTTTTATAAAATTATAAATATGTAATGTAATTTATTTCATAAAAATATAAAATTTTAATAAATAAAAAAATAAATATAAAAAAAAATTAAACATTCATCTTTAACTTTGAATAATTTAACTATTTTGAACATTACAAAAAAATTTTAAAATTCAATTAATTTAGAACGAAGAGAGTATTTTATTTTTTATTAAATTTAAGTTTTTAGAAATAATTTAGTGAAGTGTATAAGATTAATTTTGAATATAATGTAGTATTATTTATGCTGTAATTATATTTTACTCAATGTTTGATTTGATGTGTGAAAAATTCTTTGTCAGTAATTTTTAAAAAAGAAATGTATCTACCAAAGTATTCTCTACAAATATGATTGGAAAGGATAGGAAAAAAGTTTTGAGGAACAATTATAATTTTAACCATGCGAATGCATGTGTTCAATCCTTTTATATTGCCAATATTGAGATTTTCATGTATTCCTCCATTTATCTTTACTTGTCTATTATACAATACTTGTTCAGTTTATGAAATCAAGAGATAATGTTACACTTAGTTTTAAATTTACCTTTATCATTAGTTATAACTATTTCTCCATTATATTTTTCAAGACATTATATTTGAGATAGTTCCTAATTTGTCTTTATTATTAATTATAACTATTTTTCTATTATATTTTTCAAAACATTGTATTTATTATATTCGAAAGATGATTTGATAAAATTATCCTACCATTTACTACTTCTTAATCCATATACCAAGTCAATAGACAATAAATAAAGATGGACGAAAAAATATTAGCTATACATATTTAATATCAATTGAAATGTATAATTAATACTTTAATTAACTATACACATATTAAAAAAGTGTATCAAATATAATGTTAATAATACATAAAATTAATGCATGTTTTTTCCTAATACAAAGTCACTTAACCTTTTTCTTACAATTATTTTAATGGTGATCACTTGTTTGACGTCCTAGCTAGCTATAGGCATTACTCCTCTACTTCATAGGAGGAGTGACTTTCAAGGTTTCTAACATATGTACACCAAAATGAAAATTAATGTACTCAATAAAATTACTAAAGAAACTAAAGGACGGAAATATCATTTATCTTGCTCAAGACTAATATTTAAATTCATAATTAAATAATTATGAATTTATAATTGAGTAAGGCAAAGAATGGAGCTTATGTCCATACCTGTTGTGTGATTCTTGATCTTGTAAGGCTTTTTGATAAATAAAATATTTATTTATCAAAAAAATTATTTAAAATCAGGATAAATGTACCTGAAATTAAGTATCTTTGCATTATTGGCAAGTCCGACCAAATTACAAATCCACATTTTCACATTCATATATCTTAAGTTAATTTTATCAGTAGTTAAATTTCGAAAAATTATTAATTTCATGAAGTGAGGTTTCATAATCACTAGTCAATCTGTTTTTCTCTCATGTATTTCTTCGTTCATAGTTCGATACTCTGATATCTGAGGCATAAAGGAACCACATCAATCCATATCGAACTTGATGATTAAATTCTACTATGATGACTTACTATAGAGAAGGTCCTGCAAAAAAATAGCTTAACATCAGAATGATAAAAAGCTTAACACCTCTTATTCTTATTATTTTTTTAATATGAAAAAAAATAAAAATTTGAAAATGAATGTTTTACTTTTGAATATAAAAATTATCAATTTTTTTTTAATTAATTCAAACTCAAAATAAATATGAGATACCAAACAATTAAAACAACCAAAAGCAATAAAATAAGATACAATTATGACCGTAAATAACATAGTTGACTAATATGGTCTTTTAGGTCCATTTCAGAGTATGCGGCGCATCAAATATATTTATGTCAATATTTTGTTCCACCATTTATAATATTCAAGGACCAACTTTTATTCTCTTTCGAGGAAAGGAGTAAAAAATGCCTTATACGATAAGAAAAGATTAAATTCTTCGTTTATATTTGAAGTTATTTATATTTTTGCATTATTAAAGAAGGTTAAAAATATTTTTGTACTATCAGAAATAAATTAAAAATACATCGAATTCGTTAGTGTCATTTAAACCAGAGCATTTTTGACTCATTTCTGATACTACAAGGACATTTTTGACCCTTTTTACATATTATATATTTTTTTTAAGCATATTGTGTTCCTAATAAGAAAATATTTTTTTTTATTTAAAAATTCACATTAACTAATAAAATTATAAGAAAATAATTTTTTTTCTTAATCTCATTTTATCGATTAAAATAGAACATTACAAAACGCGATAATAAATATAAGATTTTAGTAAACCCAACATTAATTTTTATTTAGATAACAATAAAAATAGTAATTAGAATAAAGCAAAAACAATTTTAATTTTTTTCTCGAATTGAAGTAGGATAAGTATATATTATTTGTTTCAGGGATACGGTGTTGTATTTTAATTGATAAAATGAGATTAAGAAAAAAAGTATTTTCTTACATTTTTATTAGTTAATGTGATTTTAAAAAAAAAATAAGAAAAAAAAATTTTAAAAATATTTTTTTATTAAGAACTCAATATGTTTAAAAAAAAACATATAATATGCGAAAAGGGTCAAAAATGTCCTTGTAATGTCAAAAAGGATAAAAAATGCTCTATGTTTATAGTTTGCACCATTTATTCCCTTATACTACTAGAAAAGGTCAAAAATGCCCTTGTACTATTAGAAATGGTCAAAAATGCCCTGGTTTAAATCACAATAACAGACACATGCCATTTTTGACCCATTTGTGATAGTACAAGGACATTTTTTATCTTTTCTGATAGTACAAGGGCATAAATGGTCCAAAGTATAAACAGAAGACATTTTTATCCTTTCTGATAGTATAAGGGCATTTTTGACCCCTTTCCCTTCTCTTCTTTAGTTAGTAAATTCTATTTTTAAAATTTTAGAAAATTAAATCATAAATTTGAATTTAAAATTTTACCTTTAATATGAATTTGAAATTAAAAATCAGAATTTCAAAGTGAAATTAAAATATAATTAGAGAATCTTAGTAGCTCAATTGGTTGACTACCTAAACTTTCACCTTATTGGTGAGGGTTCAATTCTCACGTTATAATCTCCCTTCCCTGCCCCCAATTCAACATAAAATAAAAAAGTAAAGTTCAATTCTAACATAAATTTAAAATGTCATCTCTAGACAATATCCCTATATACTTTTTTAATAAATATTTATTAGCCCTCCATTGACTTGATATAAAATCGAATATAAATAAGTATAGTACCTATCTTTTCTCTTTCCTGTGCTACTATAACTAGCAGTGTAGTACACATTTTTTTGTATCTTCTAAAATGAATTAATATTTTTCTATAATTAAAATAATTTATTTTTTATTTTTATATTTTTGATAAAATTATTTACAAAGAAATAAATTTAAATTTTATATCAAATTAAATAATATCATATATTTAAGAGTACTTGTTTTATGAGGGAGACGAGTCATGGAATATGTACACTTTTAATCAGCATTCTGAATTTGGATTGTAATGAGAAGTACAATTGAAGTCCACTTCAAAGTTTTCCCATCTGGTAGTAATTACTTTAACATGTTGTAGGTGTTTGTACATGCTATAAAAGTAGAATTTAACATGCTTCCACAAATCTGCACTTATGTTTATTTTTACGAGGAAAAAAAAATTATATCATATAAATTAAAAGTAAAAAAAATATTTTAAGTAGGTAGGTCATGTCAAAATCTTATCAATTGCTAAACAAATGTTAAGATATATAAAAGTGTTATTCAGAAGATACATGTTGTAGAGATGATGATGTTGAGATAGATATGTGGACATATGAGGAGTGATAAGATTACGAATGAGGTTATTCAAGAGAAGGTGGGAGTGATATCTACAAACAAGATAAGAGAAGCGAGACTGATATGATTTAGACATGTGCAAATGAGGTGTGTCGACACTTCTGTTAGGAGATGCGAGAGGTTGAATTTAGGAGTTACGCAAAGGGATAGGGTAGATCGAACAAGTATTGGAAGGAGGTGATTAGTCAAGATATGGTGCAACTTCATATTATAGAGGATATGACCTTAGATAGAGAGGAGTAGAGATCGCGTATTCGGGGTGGAAGGCTAATGATGATAGGATGTGTCTTGCCTTGTGACAATTTAAGATTTGTCATAGGATTAGTTGTGTCATTATAGTTGTGTTCTTAAATTGTTTTGCAACTTTTTTTATTGTAGAATAGACATGACTCTTCGTTTTAACTGCTATTTTATATGTATTATTTTTTTTCTTCATTTATTTGAAGCTGATACATTTGAGTCGAGAATCTTTCATAAACAACTTCTTTATCTCAATAAGATAATAATAAGATTTGTGTACATTCTGTACTCTTTTAAATTCTCTAAAGTTTCACTTTGGTTATATTATTGGTGTTACGGAGCTGTAAGTGTTGGACTGTGTTTTGACCTTTTCATGGACAACACCACCAGTGAGTTAGAAATTGTGCAGAAGAAAGTCAGAAATTAAGCATAAATCCAAAAAGAATACTACTGTTAACTGTACTTGAGAAACTGTGCAGAAGAAAAAAATTGGAATCTTGTTAAATGTAATTATTTATTTTATTATTGAAATTTGAAGCAGTAAAGCCAAATCCATACTATATGTGACATTGTGCATAAGAAAATTATGAAATTGGGTCAATTCATTGACGCCAACATTCCTATTCTTCTTCCGCTATATATAATTCCTTCATTTCACATTATTTTGATTCATATATTAAAAATAAATATTTCATTTATTTAATTTCAATAAGCTTTTTAATAAAATTAATTTTAGAGTACTTTTTTGAGGAATATTAAATAATTTGGTGAGTGGAAAGAAGAAGACAAATTAAACTCATATGAAACGTTAGCTATGAATGGGGTTCACACTGCTTGCCATTTGGATAACAAATTAATTAAAGCAAAAGTTCCTTTAATTTGTCGACCTTATTATCCCGCGTCCTATTTTAGTTGTCAAAATAAAATATGATATAATTCTTTTTAAAATAATAATAAGAAATGCAATTTAACTAATATAATTATATTAAAATTGCTAGTACTTTTTAAAAAAATTCATAGTAATGGAGTTTTTTATATTTTAAAATAATTTAAATACTAAGGATAAGTTAAAAAAAATAACTAATAATGTTCTTATTATTTAAATTGGAAAATTAAATTGAAATAATTATTTTTAATATATTTAATAACTAAAATAGAACGAAAAAAATACAATACAATTTCACAGTAGATTCAATTCACAATTGACAAAATTTACTTTTTTACTTCCTTCTCTCCCACAGGTAACTCTTTGGTTATTTTATGTTGGGAAAATTATCAAATATACTTCTAAAAGATATTCCATATAGAATAATTTGTACCCTTTTATTTATTTTAGAAGTGTCTTATTCGTAACCTTCTTTTTTTTATTACAGTATCTTTTCTTTGAAGGTTGACGATGAATAACATCAGTTTAAAAATAAAATATATATAAAAAATATTATAGTCAAAATTCCTTTTAAATTTATGTCTCCAAGCTTAAATTGTCAATTAGTTTAGAGTCAGGAGAGTAATAAGAAGTGTAAAAAGCACCATAATTTTCGTGTAATGAATCTATTTTTTGATTCATGAGAATTCCGATTAAATTCGAATCACACATTTCTTTCAACTCAGTTGTCAATGAAAATAAATTTTCATCACTGCTCCAATTTAAGAGCAGTTTCATCAGTGCAGCAAAAATACATGTTGGCAAGTTTTAGTTGATGTCTTTTTTTGTTTTCGAGGGTATCCTCCGGTCAGACAGGCGAAAGGCTAATCTTTTATAAATTTGAGCTCCATTTAAGAGTTTGTTGTTGGTCAATTAATTGCTACATGCATAAAGTGGGAATCGAATCTCCGATACTTGCTTAAGCAACCTAGTGAACTAATCACCCGATCAACCAAACTTGGTTGAGTTTTAGTTGATGTTGACTGTGCAGTTGCAGTTGGTAAAAGAATCTGAGTTTTGTAAAAGACAACAAATGATGTAAGACAAAAACGCAGAGAGGAGACGTGATGGGCCAAAGACAGCGTTCCAATACTGTTCACTTCTCACTGACAAATATATGTGTCTTATCTGACTCATATCTCTAATTCCAGATAAGAGGTTACTGTTTGCCTTCAACATAGCACTTGAGTAATATTAATCATGTGAGATTTTTTTAAAACTTGAAATCAAAAATAGAAGAATTGTTTAAAGAATATAGAAAGGGCAATTTTGGTGTTCTACACGGGGTCGAGGAAGAGCTCAAATCACAAAAGTCTTATCTTGCAAATTGTTTTTAAAGTTTAAATATGTGACTTTCTAGTCCTGTAACAATAATTTTACCAGTTACTCCAAGGTTTCCTTTCAAAAGATACAAAGACTTCATCAATTCAAATATCACATTCATCAAATCAAAATAATATACTAAGAGAATACAATATATCAATATAACATACTATTCTCTTTGTTTAAAAAATAATGGACTTTTTCTTTTTTAGTCTGTTTAAAGAAAGAATCACTTCTTTTCCTCTGTTCAATTTTCCATATGACATGTTTAATATTACAAGATTAAATGATATTTTTGTATATTTGACGTAAATTTAATTTAGAACCACAAAATTGAAAATTCTTTTTTATTTTTTCAAATTTTATACCAAATCAAATTAACTATTTTTTTAAACGAAAAAAGTGTAAAAACGTGTGACAACCATCCAAACAAGTTCTTTTGATTTTCTATACAGAAAGAATTATAACAAAAATGAAAAATAATGTTAAACTATTTCTTTCATATAACATCTATACTTGGAGAAAAAAACAAACGAAACAAAAACAAAAGAAACCCATTTTATAGTCCACAGTACGTACCCTACACACGACCGGAGATAAAAGCCATAGACATAACAACCAAAAACCTAGAAACTAATGTCATGCCTCTTGCCGGCACAAAATTAAGAATGTCCAAGTTTTAGTCAAATTTTATATTTTTCTTGCAAACTTACTCCATTCATTTTTACTCGTCATTTTTAATATATTTATATATTATTTTTTTTATTAAATTTGTCAAGTTAAATCAAATAGTGACAAATAAAAATAAAAAAAGAATATTAAGTATAAATTATACTCTCTTCCTTTTAAAAAGAATGATTCGCTTTATATTTAATCTGTTTTAAAAAGAATGAGCTCTTTTATGTTTTGTTAATATTTTAATTTCAATTTTTCATGTGGTATGTTTAAGTCCACAAGATTAAAGAATATTTTGGTACATTTGACACAACTTTAATACACGACCACAAAATTAAGAAATCTATTTTATTTTCTTAAATTTCGTACCATGCACATCAAATTAGGTCATTCTTTCAAACTTTACTCTCTCCGTCTCATTTTATATGACTCCTTTCCTTCTTAGACCGTCTAAAAAAGAATGCCACCCTACTTAAATTAAAAACTTAAAATTTCTCCTTTACTCTTAATAAAATAATTTTTAACTATATAAATTAGATCACACATTTTAAAAAAAAATTCTTAAATATCGGATCAAAGCAATGTATAGCACATAAAATCGATCGAGAGGATATAATTTTTATATTGAGACTTGGCTTTTTTTTTTTGTGTTTGTGGGAAAAGAATAACAAGCGTCAGCAGTAATAAGGGGGAGAAGATTGAAGAGGCAGTGAGTAGGAGACGTGTAGGAAGAATATTTAGGTTAGCGAGAGCGGACATAAAGCGGTTGTCTGTCGCAGAGAGGAATCCCGCCAGGTCGCCAATGAGGGTGTCGCCTGACGTATAATAATTTCAAAATAAAATATAATATTAAATATTATAGGATCATATATTTTAGAGGTGTCAAATAGCAAATTGAGTTGAGAATGAAATGTTAAAATAAATTGAAATAGAAATTGAGTTAAGTTATGACTTTTTAAATTTATTTTAGGTTCAAATGAGCTAAGACTTAGATTGGGTCATGCCTCGTCCAATTCGACCCGTTTAACTTAAAAAAGTTTAAAATATTATTATTTATATTTTATAATCATAATTTGGATTTCAATTCAAAAAATGATAATAAAAAGTTATAAATAAATAGATGAATGATTGAACTCTTAAAGTAGATAGAAATACATTGCATCAATGCAAGTAAAAAACCTTAGAACAAGTTAAAATTAGAGGTTAATTGGATTCAATTGAAGATTCTTTTAAAATAGAGTAAGCCTTGAACGGGTTGAGATAGAACCAAATTAACATTATCTTAAGTTTAACCTATAAAATTTTGGACGAATTATCTATATTTGAACTTATTTTGACACCCTTAAGATATCCGATTATTTATATTTCATATATATAATAAAATAATTTATTCTACAACTTATTCTTATCAAATGATTCCTTAGTTAAGAAACGACTAGCCTATGGCATCACATTCTTTAGCAATGGGAAAAAAATTTTGATGTCAATGAAAATCTAATTTTTTGTATGACCGTTAATATCTGATGTCTACTTATTCGATTAAAAAGTACTCCCTTTTCTCAATTCACGTAGGAAATTTTCTTTATTGGGAAAAGAATATTCATATTTTTATAATTAAAGTAATTTAATTTTGACTTCTTATATTTCCTTTTTTTTCAGTTGGCTTTTCACCTTGGGAATCCACTTTATAATTTTCAGCTGGAAAGTTCTACCAGAATATGCTGTCAAATCATGTCTTAATACGTATTCTAAGCAAAAATTCCAAGAGTTCAAAGAATTTTGTTTTGATTATGCTATTTAAAATTTTTTAAATTATATTTTTATTTGTAACTATAAAAACCACGTAAGTTATGAGAATTATTTGGATTTTACTAATTTTATACAATCTCGCCATATGAACTTATCATATTTCGTAAAATAAAATGTCAGAATATCTTAAGGTGCTACATCAATAACTTGCATATCTTCTGTTCCTTTTATAAATAACTCTTCATGATTATAAACTTTCAAATAATATAATTTTATAAAAATTCAGTAGTCAACAATAATAGTAACTACGTTTTATTTAGTACTCTATAACTTATACATGGTACGAATAATCTTTTCGCACAAAAAATGAATCAATTTTTACAAAATTTAAAATGACAAACCTTTGTTCGAAAAATTTAAGCTTACGGATCAAATTTTACATTTCAAAAAAATCTTTAAATTCCAAATCATAACTTGACATCGACCGTCCAAACGCAATCTATCCACTAGAGAGTAAATGTAATGGAAATCCACAGTTCACACTAACAAATTTAAAATCTTAAATGAGCCTCCGTCCAAAGAAACCTAAAGTAATAATTAACCTGCTTTCAGTTCTATATTATGAAATTAAAATCTTTTTGAAGTCTAGTAGGTTGAAATATTAAAGAGTAATTAAGTTGACTTGCACGTTATGTTATTTATTTATTAAATAACCAACAAGTTGGTTACTTGAAGTTTTCCACTTTCTTCCATTGCTGTTGATAGTGCTTTCCATCTCCTTACTATAATATCCCATCATAGTCACTTTATGTTTAGTGCTTTGACGATGTAGCAAACAAAACATTAAATAAAGTCCATGTTTAAAGATACTTAAATCTTTTTTGTCCAATTAATTGTGTGTTTTGTGCTCTAAATCAATATCAATGAAAGGTAATTTATGTTCTCCACTCTGCTATTCATAATCAGTCATTTTAGTCCGTACATTACGGTCATTAAGCACAAAATTTTTTTGCAATTTTTTGGCACAAGTCAAATATTGTTAACTTCATAATAAGACAAACCTAAATGACTGTTACTAAACCGGGCCAAAAGTGATGTAGAAGTCATTTTCTTGATACTTTCATGCATAGAAAAGGACGCAATTTCAAAAGGCTTTACAGGAAGCAATATGGCATATAGTTTAAGCAACTTTAGGCCAATTGCAGTTCTTTCATGTAAGCCAGTATGGTTCATGAACATAAATTCATCAGAAGGTGACAATTGGAACGGCTGGCATTTCCTCGACCAGATAGCACATCTGGCGAGGTATTTGTGGAGGAATGATAGCGAATAAACTAAAGATTACAACAATATTGTCCTAGCAAGCTGGCAAATAGCCGAATGGGGGGTGTCCACAATCAGTTTACCAGGATCGCGGCCATTTCATTCATTCAGTTTGCACACATCCACAAATTTTTGTACAGCATTGTGGTATTGAGTCCCCTGCAACAGCATCATGTAACAGTAAAACAGAGAAACCAGACTAGAGAATGAGAAAGAGAACAAGAACGAACAAATGAACACCAGGCTCTGTTGATTTACGGGTGTATGGGAAAACAGTGGGGTGGGAGTGGGTGTATATGAAGGGCAAGTAGACAGCTCACCCAACTCAGAAAATATACTCTTTATTGACAAAATCATCGTGATATCCATCTAATACACATTGATTTTCGATTCATTGATCTAATGTGAGCCAGAATTGTCAAAGGCTCATTTAAAGCGCACTTAAGCCCTGAAGCTCAAAAAGCTCAGGGAGGGCACTTAAACTCACTAGCACTAAGGTGTGTGCCTCATTACACATACTCCTATCCTGAATCACAAGGTACTAAACAACGAACATAACAGGCAAGGAGATACATTAATTGTTAAAGAAACATTATGAATGTCTACATATATATTTTTATTTTTTATTTTCTTAATTGAACCTTTTTATACTTGAGCCCACACTTTAATAGCGCATAAAGCCCTAGTAGAGCAAGAGCACTTTTTAAAGCTTTTCACCTTTGACAACACTGATGTGAACATGCACTTTAGGAGGGTGAAAACATTATCTAGTTTTCTCAAAAACAAAATATATCTTTATTATAGTAAAGAATCAAAACAGAAAGAACATCCATGGTCTTTGGAAGCATCTGATGATGATGGCAAAAGATTTCGATCCCCTTGCTATTATTAAAATTATTTATAAGCAGGATAACAATTTGCCTCCCTACCTCCACGAGGTAGTATTAAGGTTTGCATACATTTTGTTCTTTCCAAACTCCACTTGTGAAATTTTACTGGATATATTGTACAGTAGCAGGAAAGGGAGCATCGGAGAAATCCCCTGTGGGCCTCTGACTCTAGATGGCGTGCATAAATCTAGGGAGTATTAGCCCACTCTAGTTATCCTCTTAAATGTTAGGCTTTTGTCTGCAGAAGGATGTGAACCTGGAACATACACCTATAACACACACATCAAGAGTCACATCCTCAATGCTAAACCAAAGCCTTGGGACCCGGAAAAAGGCTATCCAGTTCATTCTGAATCTATCATTCTGTTCACCATGGCAAACTTCCTATGCACTCTAACTGAAAACCCAATAGCGCAACCGTTGCAGAACAAGTATTTCACAACAATCAGAGACCAAGCTACTCCTAAGGTGGCAATAATCATTGAAATAGTTCAAACCCTGCCTGCCTCAGAAGGTACTGTTCAGCAATTCACTATTGAGCTTATAGAAAGAGACTGCGTGTGCAGGGGAATGAAAAATCAGTCAGGATAGATACAAAGCATGGAGGCTGGAGAGAGGTACCATAAACCTTTGGTGGAGATGTGAGGGACTGATCTACCTGTTGAAGCCCTTTCATTGGAAGTTACTGCTATTTGGTAATTTCTTTTCGTCTTCTCAAAACTCTGACAAGTGTGGTGACAGGGTCAGCTTGTGCTCATAAACCTGGTCAATCCATCAAGCAGCCTGCTACAACTCACAAATGCAGATGCCTACAACCATAACCCAAGGCTCAGCAAATGAATTCACACTAACTATTCTAGCTAGGATCCAAACCAGGGGTCTACAAGATTTTATTCTTAGGCCCCAACCACTCATCACCGTAGTGACAACTTTATTTTTATTTTTTATTTATTTGTATAGAAATAGGTCTGATCAGCTTGCATGCACCTCGACTAATTCCTTAGCACACCTACCACGACCCACCAACAATAGATACCAAGTATCTCTGTCCACCAAGGCTAGATAATGGGAGGAAATGACCTAGTGTTTTTGTCTCTACTAGAATTTGATTATGATATCTCATGGTTCTCAACCCAATTCAGTGACCACTAGGTCACACCCTTGAGTGTCAAAGCCAACTTTATAACTATGACAATATTCTCGATCGATTATGGAGAACTCTTTTTTCCACTTGCATGAGCACCTCATCTGAAAAAGAAAATATTTTTAGGGTGCAGATATTTTTTTCCACTACAAACAGACCAAGAACTTTGCATGGCTAAAAGATGTCACACATAAGAACAGCTTTCATTATGTAAACATGGTTGATGGTAGCATAAACATGCAAGTTGTGACACAAGCTATAACAAGTCCAATTCATTTGTATATACTCTACTTCTTTATAGTAGAAGTGGAAGGAAATAATTTCTGGAACGTACACAATCCAACAAAATCTGATGGACTAGATAGCAACTGAAAGCCTACCTCCCAGTAAAGTTGCTTGCAGTCCATGCATTGCCAAAATTCCAAATTTTTCTTAAACAAGCAGTTTGGAATCACCTGGAATCCCTTAGCTGCTTCAACAGCTTCTTCTGTTGTCAGAGGTTTTTGGATGAACTTACCGTTGCATTTTGTGCACCTTGACATCAACTGGTCCTCAGAAATTTCCAATTGAAAAGCTTCTATTACCTGTATATATGCAAGGAAATATTGCCATGAGCAGACGGTTGACAAACGTCAAAAGCAAAATTTTCAATACTGGTCTAGCATTCCTCTCCACCCCACCCCCTCTTCCCGTCTCATGTCATTCACCAGTCAATTCAAAACATTTTTATTTCTAACTGCATGCTCTAGAATTTGAAGGCATTCATTTTACCTCAACCAACTGATCATTCTTTAGAAGACTCTTAACCAGGTAAATCTGATTTTTTAAGAGATAATCATGTCTCAAGAGTTTGGAATCTCTTGTTAAGAGTACTCTCTTCTCTTTACAGGCTTGTTCTATTAAAGCCCTGAAGAAAACAAAACAGAAAAATATCACCAGGAAAGCCATCTAGGGAAAACAGATTGCTACTGAGTTTCCACTTAGAATCAACTAGGTCAAGAATCGGAAATCATTCAGAACCTCGATTCAGGCTTCTTTGAATGAGGAACAGCAGCATCAATGCCAACACATCTTAAATGTTTCGCCAATCCTTCAACCTGAAAGATTACCACAACCTCCAATAACAAACACAAAAAGAAGAAAAATGTGCCATACTTTAGTCTCCCAAAGAAAGAGAAAGAGGAGCGACCTCCACCTTAATGCAAGAGAGGGCATTAAAGAAGCCTACGCATAGCAGTTTTACAGAAAAGCAATATTTGTAACTAAAATGTGGTATCTTACCATCACATCACATAGAAACTTAGGACAGCCATCCCCGCCGGAGGTCGCAGCCCAGGGTGGTGGACCTTGCCATCCTTCACCACCTTCTGTTGGACTGTGCGTGTTTGCTACTCTACCAGATGATTTTTTTGCTTTCTTTCTCGAGATCTTTGGCTTCCTATCAGATTCACTTAACAAAATTTTATCACCATACTTCCTGACAAGTTGTGAAAGAACGTAATCCATCTGATTAGCTTGATCTGGTGACAGTGCAGTAACATCTTCATCTGATATGACGACGGTTTTACAAAAATCAGGTGGGATAGCTTGGACCATCTCTAAAGCTTCGCCAAATTTGATACCACACATTTTGTTAGATTTTTGTTGTGTGTCAAATATCTGTTTCAAACCAAGATCCAGCTGAGATAACTGGAGACCAGTTACTCTTTCGACAGTATTCCCTGAAATGGACCGCTTACCAAATGTAAATAGGACAGACAAGGAAGAGATGATGCTGTAAAAAAGGAGTTTTCATTCCCATGTGATGGTCTATAGCTCCTGATGGCTGGTGGAACATAACTAGCCTTTTCATTTACTGTTTATTCAAGGAATTGCACATCGGAAAAGTGAAAATATAATTGGACATACGAGGTACAATGTTAGGGCCAAAATTGGATTGATCTCTCTCCTAGCACTCCACTGCTGCAAACACTAGACATAGCAAAACTTATTTCAGATGAAAGGGCATACTCTATTACACACACTCACCCAAGGCGCACACAAAAGCACAGGCACTTTTGTAGTTCAAAACGAGATATACTCCCGTAGAAAGCCTAATGAACATACTCAAGACACCAAACTTTCTAGACAACTATCTTTTCAATCAAGGAAG
Organism: Solanum medicagineum; assembly: GCA_026153255.1. Lineage (NCBI taxonomy): Eukaryota > Viridiplantae > Streptophyta > Magnoliopsida > Solanales > Solanaceae > Solanum > Solanum medicagineum. The sequence continues at coordinate 14,038,313 of JAPFFP010000070.1, forward strand.
TTGGTTACTGGTGTATCAGAGCTGTTTCATGGAGGTTGTAATTAGGGATGGCAACTCAGTAGTCCAGGTGACGGGTCACGATGGCGCAAAATAACAAACAGGTAGTCAAAAGCCAACCCAAATTTGCTTGGGTCAAGACGGGTTGGTTAATTGGTTATATAATAGGTCGAAACCCAACCCAATCCAATTTTTACTAAGTTAACTTATTTTATTTGTTTTCTTACAAATCATTAGTACAAAACAAAATTATTTTTCTTTATTGTGACTATATATAATATATCAATTTAAAAAAAATATTTTGACAAGATTACTCTCGAGTCAATTTGAGCTACATATCAACCCAATTTTTAAAGGGTTGAAATGGGGTTAAGCTAATAAATGGAAGGGTTGGTTTTGATTTTCCAACCTTAGTTGCAACATGTGAACATGCACTAGAAGAAGATGAGAAAGGTACTTCACCAACCTTCTGTCACAACCTTAGCCTTGAAGACTTCAAAGATATGAATCAAACAATAAGCATCAACTGCTGCATATTGTATTTGCTCTTCTGTCAGAGGACGCTGTGACCAGTCACTGCATTGGAGTTCCTGTGATCAAGATGCAAAGAGTAAACAAATGGAGTATTTTTAAAAGTTTATAATAAATTCGTATTTATATTCCTGACTAGCAAAATGCCTACATCAAGATTACACACCTTTGATAGAGAAATTCCCAAAACCTCCTGGCAAATTGTTGCCAAGCTCTTTGTTTGCTTTGATAATCTTCTCCCTGGTTGTCTGTGTTGAAGGTTGTTGTATATGGTTGTAATATCTAAAAAAGGTTCCACCTAGTCACCAATTATTAGCTAGTATATGACAAGCATTAACCACACAAAACAAAAATCAGTCCTACAAAAAGGATACAAAACATAAAGAGTGTGCAGCATATAGAGTGTGTTAATTGAGCCAAAATTGCTTCAAGAGCCAAAAAGTCCAAGTACTTTACCAAATCACAAATATTAACTGCAGCATTGATATATTGATAAAACCAACTGGTCTTTTACCATCTAAGACAGTTATTATAAAGCAAAAGCCAGATAAATTCAATAAAGTTGATGACATTCTTTAAGCAACCAAGCATAAGCAATTAAGAGGTCTGTCGTTGAGCTGCCAATTAGTTCTTACAGAGTTAGTTAGCTCGAGCTGTATTGACCAGTATATATATATCTACACAAAATTATGCAAGTTAAGCTCCTCAATCAATATCATGGAATACCAAAACACCAAAATTTACGGATCATTTCATCATTTGAAGTCATTATCTGAAAACAATATGCTACATAATCATAAAACTTCGACCATTGCACTACAATTCGAATAAGCATTTCTTCAGAAGACAAACAAACAAAACTAACCCTATCAAAACCAGGTTCGCAGCCATGAGCGCAGAAAGTAGAAGACAAATACACTAAATCCTGTTTGAATCTGAATCCCAATTTCAGTATATTCGGCGAGACAAACGCCTCCCTGATAAGCTGGTAAATTGATTGTAAAGGGATCGAGGTTAGGTCAATTAAGAAGACTGGCGATTCCACCGACGCGTCGGCGCCGGCGAGGCAGCAAGCGATTTGAAGAAGCGAGACGATGGGGAAAGTGGACTGATGGGTTCGAATGGGCTTCCATTCGGCGTCGAGTCCGATGACTGAAGAACGAGTCAATGCCCGAGTCAGATGGACGAACTCGAGCGAGTCAGGGGATGAGACCACGAATATGGACTCCATGGGTTCGGAGAGGTCTAAAATTGATAATTTTAATATCGCCATAGGAAAACGATTTATTTAAATTGATAAAATGATAATATGTAGTATGTAAAATAGCTAGAAAAATAACAAGTTCGAGAGATACTTAACTTGAAGTAAAAAATTTATAGATGAACTTGAGCTCTGGAACGACTCAACAGCATGCAATCAAATCAATCATATGGGGTATTATCAAGATCTATTTGGGAGTTTTTCTATCAATAACTATTCCTTATGAGTCGATGATGATACAACGAGTCGACATTGTTGCCACATCCATCCAATACTTTATCAAGGTAAAGATCGAATCACAATCATTGGATTCATTATCAATCAAATCAAGTCATCCTTTAAAACAAAAGGAAATCATCGACGTTGTCGTCACATTCATCCAATATTTTATCAAGGTAAAGATCGAATCACAATCATTGGATCCACCATCAATCAAATCAAATCCTCTTTTAAAACAAAAGGAAACATCTTTTTTAAAAAAGAAAAAACTGGGGCGTAAGGGAAGGATTGCAATATGGAGAATTGAACCCTCATCAACAAGGTAGTAGTTCAGATAGCCAACCAACTGAGATATTAAAATTCCCCAAAAGAAAACATCATATTTTACAGTGCACTCCTCTCATATGCTAGCTACATAATTTATTGAATTTGAGTTGTTATTTACTCTCACCTAATTCATTGCTCGATACTTCTCCCAAAACTCAATATGGTCATAAAACTCTAATTAATTTATTCAGTTAGCTCATAAAACTCTAATTAATTTATTCGGTTAGCTCATAAAACTCTAATTAATTTATTCGGTTAAGTCATTTGATTAGTCTTATTGGACTTTCATCAATTCAACTATATTCTCACAATCAATCCCTTCAACTAATTATGAGTTTAAGTCATATATATATTTAATAAAATAAATTCTATTTTTAAAACAGTGGTTTACACTTTTGATGTTAAAGTTCAACGGGGTGAGGACCTGCCATAACTATTAAGCCTTCATTCATAATTAACTCATTTGCAATTCATGCTTTCAAGTTTAATCAACACGGGGTGATATGTTATATGCAATATTCAATTAAGATTTAAGTATTTGACTCATAAAATACACCAACTTATGCAGTAATACATAAAAAATTATTACTATATAAGGATATTTCTAAGAACTCGGTCATGGGGAATTCAAAGATCAAACTAGACCATCAAGTCTTCTGAGCAGGAAAATAAGACACGTGGATGAATTCAATCCATGTTTTAGTTAGTCTTACATACTCTGAACAAAGATTTGAAGACTTAAACATAAAAGATGTGACTTGATCTTCTGAACCCTAACTTTATTTTTTCTCCTTGGTGCTAGTTCTCAAAGTTTTAACATTTAAATGATAGAAAAATCACACTTAGAACATGATACGGGGTCAAATTCGACCTCAAATTAACATGAATTAGGACATGAGGGATAGAAAAAAATTGAAATGCTTTGTATTGAAATCAAGATCGAACCGAAATTTTTGACCTGTCATAAAATAAGTTTGTATCGTGGACTTGTTCCACCACAGTTTATTTTTTTGCGAAAATTATTTACGATAATTTTTTAACTAAAATGACCAGGTCCGCGATGCAGACTGGCCGTATACTCTATTAGTTAAGCTATTTTGCCCAAAAAAAAATTTCTCTTTCGAATCGCTTGGCCAATAATTCCACCAAGATGATTTCGAACATATTATTGAACTTCTTTCCATATCTCGATTTGATCTTTGCTCAAACGACTAGGGACTATAGGATTTTGGGGGTGTCACAATACGCCTACATGACTCGTAAGATGTGGCACTCTCTTTTTCACGTGAATTCTATTTATGATATGCTTATTCGCAAGATTTATGTCACATGAAATTCAATTTTTTATATGCTCATTCTCGAGATTCTTTTTCATGTGACTTTAGTTTAGTACTTTATGAATTTAAATTTTATTTGCGATATTAAAGGCTTGAGATATTGAATGACTCTTAAGGTGCGTATGTTAGCACAACACACTAGGCATGTAAGTCCACATGACCCTATTATGTCCTGAACTTATACTTTGGACATGACCAATACTCAAAAATCATTTCTGACCCCCAAGTAAATTACTTGCCCTAACTATTTTACTGAACAAAAGATTTAGATAATAAAGAATAAGCTGATATTAGGCACAATATATAACATTATTAAATACTTAGATCGTATCAAGCAAACCTTATTATTTTGAAGACAATCTGAACGGAGTAAACTGTAATTATATTCACATTACACACATTAGATAGGTGAGCCTAAACGCCTCGCCTAAGCGAGTGAACCTGTAAAACACATTAGACATGTGAGCCTGCACAACTCACTAGGCGTGTGAGTTTGCAAGACACACTAGACATGTGAGCCTGCATGAGTCACTAGACATGCGATCTCGCATGACACATTAAGCTTGTGAGCCTGCACAACACACTAGACATGTGAACCTGCACGACTCACTAGGCATTGAGCCTGCACAACATACTAGACATGTGAACCTGCACAACTCACTAGGCATTGAGCCTAGAAGACACACTAGACATGTGAACTCGCTCAACTATCTGGGCATGTGAACTTGCACGACACACTAGAGCCTGCACGACTTGCAAGATGTTGCACACTCTTTGCACGTGAATTAAATTTTTAATGTATTCATTTTCTAAATTCTTTTTCACGTGAATTTAGTTGAATACTTTATTAAGTTTTACTTTTAACTTGTTGAACTTTTTATATGAAGAAACAACAACAAAAATTTAGCTGAGGTTCTTTAATTTTTAGCCTTTTTTAAAAAAAAATGATGCATTTTTTTCCTTTTTTTTATTATCATTTTTTTAAAAAAAGTAACTAATATATTTTTTTACTTTATTTTTTAATAATTGAAGCCTTTTTTCCTCTAATTTTTAAATGATTGACTTAAATTAAAATAGACTATTTAACTTTAATATTTTAGCTTTAAATATTATATACTTTTAGGGATTTAACAAATTCCCAATTTCAAAATCCAAGAGGTCCATGTCTCCCACAGCCTCCGCGCTCCGGTCATCTTCGTGACTTTGTAGTACTTTATATTTGACACCCCTAGATGGAAATTCTGGCTCCCCCACTGCCTACAGTTTCAACCACAATCAAAGAAATACTTCACTATCTATCTCCTTTGCAAAGTCATTTTTTGTATCCCCCAAAACTACTAGAATTTTTTAGTCTCAAATAATTTATTCACTGTTTTTATGTACTCTTTGTTTCGCTGTGAAGTAAAAGAAATTAATTTTTTTTTTGCTTTAAAGAAGGGATTATTTTTTTTTCTTTTTTTGGTTGCTCGAATTCATCACATAGGAGAAAATTATCACTTTTCTAGTAAGTGGGTTTAATTATTTGAAGTTATTTTGACCTATATTGATAAGAGATAGTTTATTTTCAGATCAATTGACCAACGCTGATGTCATGCCCAAGTATGATGGTGAAAAGATCGAAGCTATGACTGAATACGATTGTGAAAAAGCTGAGGTACTTATATAAGTTGATTTATATATTTTTTGCGAATTTCTTTTTTTTCTGGCATTTATCATTTTAAGTTCTTTTATATATACAAGTATTGATAACTTTGATTTGTATAAGTTACGTTTCTTTATTCATGAGATTCTTTTCCTTACTTCATGTGATTTTTTTTGCTTGATTCATAGCTTATGTATAATTTGTGTGAGGTTTAATGAAATTACCACATTCATCATTAATTAAATTGAGGATCCAATTATATAAATATTTAATAGCCATGGGAGATGTACAATAGTTGCTCAAATCCGGATTGTGCAAAATTCGAGTCAAACTATTAATCCGAACCGATTTTTTGATTTATTGGACTATTGGATCGGGTTATTAAGTTATTGGATCGGTTAACGGATTATTCAAAAACACTAACAGGTTACCGGTTATTGGTTCAGGTTGTAGGATTTTGTTATCGGGGGACCCGATAACCTAATACCAATCCGATAATTTATTATATTGTCATAACCTTGTAAGGAACAAGATTGCAAAACTTTGCACATTTCGGTTGTAAACTGGAAGTTGCAGCCTTGTAGACTAAACTTATAACTAAAAAGTAGAAAGTTAATGGCTACTGAAAAGTTGTAAATAATTGAAATGCAATTGGAGTTGTAAATGATTGAAGGATACCATTGTTGAAAGTGTTGCAGCTTGTTGATAGCTACTGGAAAGTTGCTACAACCTACAAGGCTGCAACTTGTTAATGTAAGGAAAGTTGGAAACTGGTTTAAAACTTCTGCATTTTAAAAAAATCTAAAATACGTACATCTAGAGTAAGCTCAAAGTTGCACACCCAATGCATATCTACAATTAAGTCTTAAACTTATAATTGTTAATGGTTTATTCGATAACCAAACCGATAAAGGTTAATAATCAATAAATCGATAACCGGTAAACCGATATCTTAAGGTTCCTTAATGATTTAGCATATTTATAAATCGATAACCAATAAGTAAAATCGATAATATTCAAAATTAAACCAAATCACTTGATACGCAGTCCTAGCTCAAATTATAGCTACATTACGTAATTAGCCAAACATTAGCTTTTGCCTTTTTGCTATTTTTAGAAATCCTCAATAAAAGATAAGTTTTCTTTGATTTAGAGGAGGGATTGTTAGTTTTTTTTTTCCTTTTTTTTGGTTGCTCGAATTCATCACATAGGAGAAAATTATCAGTTTTCTGATTAAGGGTTTAATTATCCGAAGTTATTAAGCAACTTTGCCGTGAAAAATTTTTGGCCAAAAATTTCACTAAAGTCATTTTTCGATCAGTTTTTTAACCCTTTTTGATATTCTAACCCGATTTTAGCTAAAACGATTTGGGATGTTACAAATGTCAATATATGGTAGTCTTTTTATGTGAATTCAATTTTTGGTGTATCCATTTCTTAAAGTTTTTTTCATGTGAATTTTTTAAAATGATTTATGACTTTAAATAATGATTATTTTATTAGATGCATGAGGTACTTAATAGCTCTTAAATTATGTGTGGCTGCACGACTACTAGATGTGTGAGCATGCACGACTCGCTTAAGCGTGTGAACCTGTAAAACACATTAGACAAGTGAGCCTGCAGGTCAATAGGTGTGTGACCTTGCGAAACACACTAGACATGTGAGCCTGCATGACTCACTAGACATGCGAACTTTCATAACACATTAAGCATGTGAGCCTGTACGACACACGAGACATGTGAACTACACGACTCACTAGGCATTGAACCTACAAGACACAATAGACATGTGAGTTTGCTCGACTCTCTAGGCATGTGAACTTGCACAACATACTAAGCGTGTGAGCCTGCACGACTTGCAAGATGTTGCACACTCTTTGCACGTGAATTCAATTTTTTATGGATTCATTTTCTAAATCTTTTTCATGTGAATTTTGTTGAGTACTTTATTAAGTTTTACTTTTACCTTCTTGAACTTTTTATGTGAAGAAACAACAACAAAAAACTCCTTTGATTTGTGAATACATTCACATGTTTCACCTACAACCCCCCAAAATAAATTGAGATAGTTACGTGACTAAACAAACATATACTAGTAAAACATTAACCATAGGTACAGTTTCAACTAATTATCACTCGTCACTATATTTTATTTTGAATGGTTATGAGACTCACGTTCTAATTTGTATCATACGCATAAAACACCTCACTCTTACCTATTTCACCCTTTACACAAATTAAGAATTCTCTCTCATCTTAAATGATTCACACTGATTTATCTTCATAATTCACTCAACCACAATCAAAGAAATAATTCACCTATCTATCTCCTTAGCAAAATCATTTTTTGTGTCCCCCAAAAGTACTAGAGTTTTTTAGTCTCAAAAATTTTGTTCACTTTTTTTTATGTACTCTTTGTTTCGCCGTGAAGTAAAACCAATCAAGCTTTTGTTTGCTTTAGAGGAGGGATTATTAGTTTTTTTCTTTTTCCTATTTTTGGTTGCTCAAATTCACACATAGGAGAAAATTATCACTTTTCTAGTAATTGTATTTAATTATTTGAAGTTATTAAGCAACTTTGCTACAAAAGATTATCTTTCGAATTTCTTGGCAAAAAATTTCACCAAAGCCATTTTTAGATCTATTTTTGAACCCCTTTAGATATTCCAATACTATTTTAGCTAAAATGATTTGGGATGTTTATGGATCAAAATATATATGGTAGAGTCTTTTTATGTGAATTCAATTTTTGGTTTACCCATTGCCTAAAGTCTTTTTCATATGAATTTTATTAAGTGATTTATGAATTTAAATATTGATTTTGCTATTAAACGCGTGAAATACTTAATAGTTCCCAAGTTGTGTGTGACTATACAACACATTGGACATGTGAGCCTGCATGACTCACTAGGCGTGTGAGCTTGTACGACTTACTAGGCGTGTAAACCTGCATGACACAATAAGCCTGTGAGCCTGCATGACATACTAGACATATGAACCTACACAACTCACTAGGCATGTGAGCCTGCAAGACATGACACTAGACATGTGAGTCTGCATGATTCTCTAGGCGTGTGAATTTGCTTGACACACTAAGCGTATGAGCTTGCACGACTTGTAAGAGGTTGCACACCCTTTGCACGTGAATTCAATTTTTGATGTATTCATTATTTAAATTCTTTTTCACATGAATTTAGTTAAAACTTTATTAAATTTTACTTTTACCTTCTTAAACTTTTCATGCGAAGAAACAACAACAAAAAACTCCTTGGATCTGTGAATACATTCATATGTTTCGCCTCCCTCCTCCCCCCCACCCCCACCCCACCAATAAGAAAGAGATAGTTATGTGACTAAACAAACATATACTATAAAAATATCAATCATAGCTACAATTTCAACTAATTATCACTCGTCACTATATTTTAATCTAAGTGGTTACTCTTGCCTATTTCACCCTTTACACAAATTAGGATTTCTCTCTCATATTAAAACAATTCTCGCTGATATATTTTCTTAGTTCACTCAACCACAATCAAAGAATAATTCACTTGTCTATCTCCTTAGCAAAATCATTTTTTGTGTCCCCAAAAGTACTAAAGTTTTTTAGTCTCAAGAAATTTGTTCACCTTGTTTTTTATATACACTTTGTTTAGTTGTGAAGTAAAAGTAATTAAGTTTTTATTTGATTTAAAGGAGGGATTATTAGTTCTTTTTTTTTTTTTATGGTTGCTCAAACTCATAACATAGGAGAAAGTTATCACTTTTCTTGTAATTAAGTTTAATTTTTCGAAGTTATTAAATAATTTTATCACGAAAAATTATCTTTCAAATTTTATGGCCAATTATTTTACCAAAGCCATTTTTAGATTTGTTTTTGAATCCTTTTGATATTCCAACCCAATTTTAGCTAAAATAATTTGTAATGTTACAGATCAACATATATAGTAGAGCCTTTTTATGTGAATCCAATTTTTGGTACATCCATTTCCTAAAGTCTTTTCCATGTCAATCTTGTTAAGTGATTTATGAATTTAAATAATGATTATAATATTAAATGTGTGAGGCACTTAATATATAACTCTTAAGTTGTGTGTGATCTCACGACACACTAGACGCGTGAGAATGCATGACTCACTGAGAGTGTGAGCCTGTACAACACACTAGACGTGAGCCTACATAACTCACTAGGAGTGTGAGCTTGCAAGACACATTAGACATGTGAGCCTGCACTCACTAGGTATGTGAACCTGCACGACGCACTAAGCTTGTGAGCCTACAAGACAAACTAGGCCTGTGAGCCTGCAAGACACGCAAGATATGTGAGCCTCACGACTCTCTAGGCATGTGAACTTGCACAACACTCTAAGCGTGTGAGCTTGCACGACCTGCATGACGTTACACACCTTTGCACGTGAATTCAATTTTTGATATATTCATTTTCTAAATTCTTTTTCACGTGAATATAGTTTATAAATGTTTTATTAAGTTTTACTTTTGTCTTCTTAAATTTAACAAAAAAAACCCCTTGGATCCGTGAATACATTCACATGTTTCACCTACAACCCCCCCTCCCCGCTCAAATAAAGAAGAGATAATTACGTGACTAAACACAATTATACCTACAAGCTACAGTTTCAACCACAATCAAAGAACTAGTTCACTTATCTATCTCCTTTGCAAAGTCATTTTTTATGTCCCCCAAAAGTATTAGAGTTTTTTAGTCTCAAAAAAAATTTCAGCGTTTTTATGTACTCTTTGTTTCGCTGTGAAGTAAAAGAAATTATTTTTTCTTTATGCTTTAAAGAGGAGATTATTAATTTTTTTTCCTTTTTTGGTTGCTCAAATTTTCCACATAGCAGAGAAATTATCACTTTTCTGGTAAGTAGATTTTATTATTCGAAGTTATTTTTGCCTAAATTGATAAGAGATAGGTAGTCTTCAGATCAATTGTTCAACCCTAAAGTCGTGCCCAAGTATGATGATGAAAAGATCGAAGCTATGGCCGAATACAGTTGTGAAAAAATTGAGGTGCTTATATAAATTGATTAATATATTTTTTGCGAACTTCTTGTTTCCGGCATTTATCATTTCAAGTTCTTTTATATATGTAATATTGATACTTTTGATTTGTATAAGCTATGTATTTTTCAACTCACATAGAGGGTTTTTTTTTTAATTCCTGAGATTCTTTTCCTTGCTTCATGCGATTTTTTTACTTGATTTGTAGGCTGGTGTATAATTTGTGTGAGGTTTTATGAAATTACCGCATCTATCATTAATTGAATTGAGGGTTAGTTTATATAAATATCTAATAGTCATGGGAGATATATAATAGTTGCTCAAATTGTGTGAGGTTTTATGAAATTAGCACATCTATCTTTAATTAAATTGAGGGTTGAGTTTTATAAATATCTAATAGCCATGAGAGATGTATAATAGTTGCTCAAATTGTAGCTACATTATCTAATTAGTTAAACATTTGCTATTTTGGAAGTTCCCCAATAAAAGATGGGTCAATTGGGCTACCTTTTAGCAACGGGCCGGGTTATGGGCCCAAAAGGCTGCAACTCTAATCTGATCTCCTTGACCCGCTTAACTATTTGGCGCTAATCTCCTTTTTCCCGCGAACAGTAAATAACGCGGGAAAAAATTGCTATTTCGACCCTACTGAAATCCTCAATTTGTTTTCACAGTAACCTCGATTGTATCTCCATTCTCAGATTTTCATTTAGCTAACAATGGGTTCTTCAACTACAGTAGTTTCGCGGAGAAGAACCCAAGCACCAAAACCGGGAAGAACATTGAGGAAGAAGTTCAAGTCAAGGGCAATGGTTGAAAAAGATGAATTTAGCGATACGTTGTGTCAGAAATGTGGATCTGGAGATTACCCAGCTCAACTTTTGCTTTGTGATAAATGTGACTGTGGGTTTCACCTGTTTTGCTTGAGACCCATTCTTGCTTCAGTGCCCAAAGGCTCCTGGTTCTGCCCATCTTGCGATGACAACAAGAATCCGAACGGTTAGTTCGTGGGGTTTAGTTATTTTATTCGTTTCTTTAATTTTTGAACCTTTTTGTGTTGGAATTGTATTTGGGTGTTTATAGAATTTGCTAAAGTTGAAGTTTGATGTTGGTTGCCTAATCTTTTCTTTTTTGATGATGTGGTGTTATAGCCTGATACTTCTTGTGCTCCAACTTGAGTGCATTTCAAGAAACTTTAGTGTTAGGATATCCCAAATTTATTTAAGTATTGGAATGGGAGGGTGCAAATCAGGTGTAATGCAGGGGTGGAACAACATTCATCCGCAAACTTTTTCGAATATATAGGTTAAATATAGATATTTTGATATATATCAATTGTTAAATACCCTTGATACAAAAATCACCCACCTATGTTCTAAAATTATGAACACCCTTGATGAGACTCCGCCACTTGTGCAAATGAAGTGTGATAGGTTTTGATGATTCATATAGCTTATCCTGACTAGTTTTGAATTAAGGTGTAGTAGTAGTACTAGTTTCTTTTAAGGAGAAATGGTAATCATTGACAAAAATTAAGTTGGCCAGATGTGATCATCACTATTTTACAATGCCATGGTGATGAATATAAAGATTCAATTTTGTACATGTAACATAATAAAATGTCTTGGCTATTTTATGCTTTTAAGGAAATAAGGGGTATCCAATGGTTGCTCTAACTTAATTTACTAATAACTGATAAGTTGCTCGTTATCTATTGTGCAGAATTTTCTCTTGTTCAAACAAAGATAGTTGATTTTTTCCGAATCCAGAGACCGAGCTCAAATGATGAGCTCAATTCAGGCAAAGGTAAAATCTTTATAGTTGTTTGAGATTATCTTATTTATTTGCTCCTATTGCTTGATCTGATGTGTTTCTTTTGTTTTTTGGTGGTTTTTTTGGTGGTCAGATTTCCAGAAAAAGAGAAAACGTAGTAGTAGCTTGGTAATGTCAAAGAAGAGAAGAAGGTTATTGCCCTTCATTCCTACTAAGGATCCTAACCGGAGATGGCAACAAATGTTGTCTCTTGCTACTGCCTTAGAAGCAGCTGGAGCAGATTTCAGTAATGAGCTTACCTATATGCCAGGCATGGCCCCGCGATCAGCTAATCATGCTGCACTCGAACGAGAGGGAATGCAGGTAAATAGAACATAAATAACATTTGATTGACCACTCGTGTCGGATTTAATCTGGCATGCTATTACTGAATATAATTCTTAGAGGGGTCAAATCTTTTAATTGGATGAAAAATGATTAGGATGCATTAGCACCTTTTAGTGGTTAGAGATCATGTTCCTAGCATATTGTCAGATAAAGAATGGTCAATTTCAGAGAATCCTCCGATGATCATATGATTTAACTGACCTCAACTAACTAGATTGAGAATGGTCTGATTGACTGCTGGGGGAATCCTGTATGTTATTTGCCACATAACCAAGTCTTTTTGATGAAAAGAACTGGTGTGGTTTACTTGGATTATGCCTTCTGTGTGATGCCCAAAATTTTCACTAGGAGATAATAGTATTTAGCAACTTAGTGTGCCCATAGCGGAAAAGATATATAAAACCTTAAAAAGGATAAATTGCGGAAAGATTTCTTACTTGTATTATTTAGAAAAGAGTTGCAAGTTTCTTAGCGTGATCTTTGAATTGCCTAATTATCAAATCTTAAGACTTCTGTTATTCAACTATAGGTATTATCTAAAGACGATACAGAAACTTTACATTTGTGCAAGAACATGATGAAACAGGGTGAATGGCCACCACTCATGGTTGTTTTTGATCCCAAAGAGGGGTATGTATTTGATCACCACTTAGCTTTTCTCTGTATTCACAAATTATCAATTTTTTGTGTGATCTCAATAAGGAATGCTTAATTTATCTATTTGTTTTTGTTTTGTCAGCTTTACTGTTGAAGCAGATGCGTTCATAAAAGACTGGACATTAATTACAGAGTATGTTGGAGATGTTGATTTCTTGAAGAACCGGGAAGCTGATGATGGAGATAGCATGATGACTCTTTTAAGTACTAATGATCCTTCAAAAGACCTCGTCATTTGTCCTGATGAGCGCAGTAATATTGCCCGTTTCATCAATGGGATAAACAATCATACTCCGTATGTTTCTCCTCCATCAACCACTTGTGGTTTTCTTGAAGTTACTATGATATCTCTCATGCTTATCCTATAGTTCTGTGGACAAACACGATTTATCCCAATTACACATCATCAATTAGTCTAGTATCCATGTGTTCTGTCTTGTTGAATGAAACTGAGCTTTTTGTTACAAAATTAAACAAAGAACTGGTCTTTGAATATGTGGAGAATCAAAATTTCAGCAAATCTCAATATTGCATGCAGTTTAGTCTAAAACTGGACGTACAAGTTTAACCGAAGCATGGCTAGTGTTGAATTCAAGTATGTCTTATACATGCATCGAGTAGTTTTTCTCTCATAGAGTTTTTAATGTCACGTTTTTCTTAAATGCAGTGATGGGAAGAAGAAGCAGAATGTTAAGTGTGTGAGATTTGATGTTAATGGTGAATGCCGAGTTTTATTGGTTGCAAGCAGAGACATTCGAAAGGGAGAGAGGCTATATTATGACTATAATGGTTATGAGAATGAATATCCAACAGAGCACTTTGTTTGACCTCATAAGATCCAACCTGAGTCGTCCATCTTTGGTTTCTAAACTATTTGAAATATCGACATATAGTGCAAAGCCTTGTAAACACAAGGGCTAGGTGGAGGGGTATACAAGAATGATTTGTCTTGGGTGCACCAGATGCGAAGGATTCGTAGTTTTTGGTCTCACATTTCATACCTTCAAGATATTTTTTGTGGCCTCATGAACTTGACAACCTGAGAAGATTGAGTACAAATATCAGCTATCCGTTTATTCGTTGTGTAAATGCTTTAAGTTAATCTACTGCTTTGTCTTGGGTCTGGAGATAAAACTGTTCTCTCAGGAAATTCATGTTTCCCCAAACAGAAGTTCACAAGCTCTCTAAGCAGAACTTCTATTTGATTAATATCAGACTTGTTGAATACATTATATAAGTTGAATTGGACAAGTTTAATCTCTACTTCTGTAAGTTACTAATTCATTCTTACTATGCAGTTATAGTTGATTATTAGTAATAGAAGATCACTACACATTTGGTGTATAAAATCAAACCTGTTGGTATGTATCTTAAAGACAAAATACTGTGTGTAGGAGATGCATAGATGCCATAAAATGGAGATGTGAGAGGTTGGTTATGGATACGTTTCATGGGACATAAGATTATCAAGGGGAACATGATTAGGCAAAATTTGGTGCAGGTTAAGATTATCGAAGACATTACTTTAGATAGGAGATTATAGAGGACTCAAGATAGAAAATTAATACGTAGTTGAGTATTGTCTCGCTTATCCATCCATACTTGTAATCATAGTGTTACTCTGATAGTTCTTTTTTTATTTGATTTCTATTATTATTTATTACTCTTTGCGCTTCGACTATTGGATTATTTTTTGCTCCTTTTTCATAATGCTTTGTTGAGTATTTTGTCTTGATTTCTTTACATTACTCGCCGCATATGCCACTTATGAGATGACACTAGATATGTTATTATTGTTGCTATATATGATAAGGGTGTTTGTGATTTTTATTCCCTTTGTTTCTCATATGATCTATTTTGAGAATTTTCATAAATAGCCTAACCTTGAAATTTGATATGGTCAAATAGTTATATTTTACATAATTACACGGCATAGCTTCGGCTATGTGACCTGGAGGGGAGGAGAGAGACAAGCGAGATAGGGAGGGAGGAGAGAGACGAATTGTATATATACAACAACAACAACAACATACCCCGGTGCCTCAAAAGGCTCCCGCTCATTGCGGGGTGAGGGGGGGTCGGATGTACGTAGCCTAACCCCTATGTTTAAAAACATAAAGCGGCTGGATTATCAAATTGTATGTGTATATCTATTAAATAATTATATATGCGTGACTACTATAAATATGTATTTGTATATCTGGCAAGCGAGATAGGGAGAGAACAGAGAGAGACAAGCGAGATCGAGAGAGAGAGGAGAGAGGCAAGCGAGAGAGGGCAGAGAGTGGAGAGAAGCGAATTGTATATGTATATCTGTCGAATTGACTATGCATATCTCTCAAAATAATTGTATATATGCAGCTGGTATACATATATAATTGTATATCTTGCAAAGAGGAAAGAGAAAATAACAATCAAACCCTAACTATTGTTATAAATTGTAATTTTTTCAAACTATAGTGGTATAATATAAACACATATCATTTGTTTTGCCTAGCAAATGGAGACTCCAAATAGTGAATTCTGACTTAAAACTTGCATGGGCTTCAGGCCCAGAATGAGTCTGAAATTTTTGTAATGCTCAAAGTGCATGGAGCCTAATTCCTAAGCAAGAGAAGTACTGGTGAAAATGTACCAGGATAAGAAGAAGATGAAATTGGGGCTGTTTGTCAGTAGTCCATAAAAAACACTTTAAACCTATGATTATAATGATGTACATATAACTGCACATAGGACCACCCTATGGCTCTGAATGTTTTAAAACCAAACCAAACAGAAACACAGAATAGAGTGGTCCTTTATTAATTTATAGCTTTACCATAATCACTACACTTCTCACACAACACACCAGAAGACAACATATCACAGTTGTCTCATTTACTTCCTTTTACAGCTTTCTCCACCTCGTGACGCACTTTTCTTTTTAATCCCGAATTAATTTCTCATTTTACACTTGGTGAGAATTAAGCTTTCAAATATTATAACATGTTCAAGGTTCATACGTCTAGTTCTCTACTGCTTCAAACTATATTACGTAAATTGGAACGAATCGAATACTATTGGAGAATTTTCATAAATAGTCTACGCTTGAAACTTAATATGACCAAATAACTATATTTTACATAATTATACAATATAACCTCGGCCATGTGATCCGGAAGGGAGGAGAGAAGCGAGCGAGATCGAGAGAGGGAGGAGAGAGGCAAACTATATATGTATACTTGTCAAATAATTGTATAAGTGTAATTAATATACATATATATTTGTATATCTGGCAAGCGAGATTGGGAGAGGGAGGAGAGAGGCGAATTATATAGGTATTTCTGTCGAATTGACTATGTATATCTGTCAAATTATTGTATATATACAGTTGGTATACATTTGTAATTGTATATCTGCAAGAATTTGGAGGGGGAGAGAGAGAGGAAGAGAGGAGAGAGAAAATAGCAACAAAATCCTAACTATAACTATAAATTCTAATTTTTTTCCAAACTATAGTTATATAATGTAAATATATATCATATGTTTATGTAATTATATTATTTTTCCACTGTTGATTTTGATCAATATTTTGAGTTACTATTCCCACAACACTTTTAGTTGCGTGGTCCAAAAGGTGTAATTTATTTGTTCTTCAATTTTTAGTGCATTACCAGTGGGAATTTTTTTTTACCAATAGACAAAAAAAGAAATAAAAATCCCAGAGATTTTGGGGAAAAAAAAAGTGCACAGATCCCCATAGGAATTTGTCAACTATGAATTACTCAATAAATACATAATGCTCAAACCGTCCAGTTCATATTTTTCTTCATCCAGTGCAGTGTACTGTTGTGTTGTGTCCCTCATTATTTAATTTGTTTGTTTTCTATCTACCTTCTATAAGAAAGAGTGCCCTCTTTTGTTTTTCCTAGTCATATTATATTTTCTCATCATAAATCATCGCTTTCTTCTCTGCTCCTTTGATTAATTAATTGGATTTAAGTTATACACATGAACATGGTTTAATAAAACATGCCAAGTTACTAATCAATATCCATGCATATAATGATCATCAGTCTTTCAGTGCATAACTCATTAGCTTACACTTCATTTTTAAGTCAAATATACAATTAAAAATGACATAATTTATCTAGAAACCCTCTTTTTACCTATGCCCTTTTCAGAAACAGTGAACTAAATACAAATTATACAATGCAACTGATTAACAAAGACTTTATTTAATGAGTCCTCCTATTAAACCTACAAACAGAGAGATTTAGCTAGTGTGTGTTTCGTACCAAGGAAAATGTTATTTTGAAAGAAAAAATATAGGTTGCTTATTTGATTGTATCTGGTAATTAAATAAAAAAATATTGTCTCAAAAATATTTGTAGTATTTAATTGGGACAAATACCATTGAGTTTGGGAGGTTAGGAGTGGTAAAGTTGAGGTTTGGGACACAGTCAGAACTTTTATTAGAGAGTGTCAAAATATAGAAAAGTAAGAAGTCAAGGGGTGTCAATAAGTAATATATATACATAAAACACTATTTTTATCGGATTTCACAGTATAATTTTTCGACGAAAAAGATATCGATTGACACTCATCAACAGCATGTGATCCGCCCTTGGTTGGGGGATGGGTGTGCTCCAAAGTGAATATTAGACAACAATGTGAAATATGACTTATCAAACTTGATTGTCTATTTTTATCAGGAAAGTCGTTTTCGCATTTTTAAGGAACTCATTTTCATAGACAAAATATTTCCTAAAAGTTTTTGATCTACAAACAACAACAACATACATAGCGTACTTTCACAAATAAAGTCTGCAAAACTAAAAATAAAATATATGCAAACCTTACATGTACCTCTTGTGAAAGTAGAGTCATTGTTTTTTATAGACCTTTCACTTTAAAATATATATTTCTCGACAGTTTGTAAAAAAATGCAAAGATAAATAAAACGTGACTAAAAAAACAAAAACAGTACATAACACTCATAACATGAACAACTAAATAACAAAATAACCAAAACATAAATCAAAGAAAAATTTAAAAACATTTTCCTCCATACCAAACACAACCTTGATTTCCTCTTTATTATTATTATATATTATACATAACGGTGAAGCAAAATCAAGATTCAATTCAAAAGAAAGGATTTTTTCAAATCGTATATCGTGGATTGCCCACTAAAATAATATTCGGCAAGTGTATATTTATGTGTTAATGCATGTATATATATAATATACATATGTTATACATTGTTAATCTGAATGATTAGCGATTGTAATTGTTTTTAGCGAGCGGCCTAATAAGTAACTTTTCCAAAAAGAAAGGGCCAAGCCCATGCAAAATGGTTAAGGACAAAGTGGTTAGTGGGTACCCATCCTACTTAAAACACCTTCTCAGAGAAATGCAACCATCACAAGAAATTAAAGGCCCACTCTAAATTACCCACCACCCATATCCCTTTGTTTGGTGAAAAATGTGTAAGTTTCCACCTTCATTTCCACCCCTTTTATCTTAAA
This sequence comes from Solanum medicagineum, assembly GCA_026153255.1. Taxonomy (NCBI): domain Eukaryota; kingdom Viridiplantae; phylum Streptophyta; class Magnoliopsida; order Solanales; family Solanaceae; genus Solanum; species Solanum medicagineum. The sequence goes on from JAPFFP010000070.1 coordinate 14,056,978, forward strand.
AAAAAAATGGCTGCTGCTGATTCTATACACAACATACAATTCACTACAAAATATGGTAAGCTTAAAAATCTTACTCCCTTTATCCCACTTGATCTAAAGGCGATTCAGAGTACGAGAGTTAAATTGTCTAATTTCAATATAAATTCAGGTCATTATATGAAAATAACAACAATAATAATAACATATCCACTGAGATTCTACAAGTGGGGTTTAGGAAGGGTAACATGTATGCAGACTTTACCATCACCTGGTAGAGATAGAGTGGTTGTTTCTGAAAAACTCTCAATACCAATATATCAGCCCCAAAAGTAAAAAATATTAGATACAGAAATGACTATAGTGGAAAACAGTTAGAAAACTCATAAATATACGATGCAAGTAGCGAACTAGCCTACTATCTTAATACACAATTCATAATGACACGACTAATCCTATAATATCACAAGGAAAAATATCATCCTACCCTACTAGCCTTCTACGTTAGTACGCGACCTCCATTCCTTTCTATCTAAGGTCATGTCCTCGGCAATATGAAGTTGCGTCATATCCTGTCTAATCACCCTCCCCCACCCCCCAAATACTTTTCAGTCTACCTCTACCTCTCCGCATAACCCCTAACTCCAACCTCTTGCATCTTCTAACAAGAGCGTTAACATTTCTTCTTTGTACATACCCAAATTGTTGTAGTCTCACTTCTCTTATCTTGTCTGCCATAGAAGCTACCCCTAACTTCTCCCAAATGATCTCATTCCTAATTTTGTCGCACCTAGTATATCTGCACATCCATCTCAACATTCTCTTCTCTGCAACCTGCATCTTCTGAACATGTGAGTTTTTGACTGCCCAATACTCCACCCTATATAGCAAAGATGGTCTAACCACCATTCCGTATAATTTTCTTTTAATTTAGGTGATATCTTCTTATTACACAATACTCAAGAGGCAAGCTTCCATTTCATCCATGCTGCCTCAATACAATGTGTGACATCATCATCGATATGACCACTACTCTGGATGATGGACCTCAAATATTTAAAGTTTTCTCTCTCTTGAGAATAGATTGAGTAGCAAGCCTCACTTTAATGTCCACTTCATCTCTCGTAACACTAAATTTGCACTCCTGATATTCTGTCTTGGTCTGCTCAATTTGAATCCTTTAATTAGATTCTAAATATAAATTACGATATTAATAATTTAAAATATAATGAAGAAAAATATATTTAACTCGATTTCGGAATAGTAAATGTGAGGGACAAAAAGAGTAAAATGTAAGAATTTCAATATTCTCTCTGCATTATGTGCATCTATTTATGGGTTGGCATTTTTATTTTTATTTTTATGTTTTTGTCTACCTACTCAATACAATTTTCTATGGACAACACAGGAGTTACTTCATTCAATGTTTAGTTGGTTCTTTTGTTTGCTCATTTCTAGGCTTTATTTTGACCCTTTCTCCAAAGTGGATCTTTGGGGGATTTTCTACATTTATAAACTATAGAGTATATAACAACAATTATATCCCAAAGTCAACTAATAATTGTAGTTTTTGGGGGTAGTAATGTTCATTGCATAAGGGCTCTCTCATGGTTCAATTCATCTTTGCATTTAGAGTAGAAAATTGAAATTATCCCATGAAAGAATGTCTTGGGATCCACTTATATCTATACACACAGAAAGGCAGTTAAATCAGTTGGCCTCGCGACTAGTAGTATTAATCTTTGCATGTATCAACGACATTATTATATTCTAGAGTTACTGTTTTTAAATTTGTTTATCTGACACTATATTTACAAAAGTAACTTTTTTAAAGAAATTTTATCATCTTAAATTAAAAATATATATAATGTATCAAAATATCTTATAATCTTTCGTTTTAAACATATTATGTAGAAATTTAAAAATATTTTCTTTTAAAAAAATGAAATATTCTTTAAAAAAATAATAAAGAGACTAGCCTACCAAAGTTGTTAAGTTGGCAATCCATTTCCAAATAAATAAACTTGCAATTGCCCTTTGTTATTTATGAATATAAGCATTGTTTTCTTTTAATATTGTGATCTCAAACTATAAATTCATAAGACGCATGTTGCATTCTCTTCGTCCCATTTTATATGACACTCTTTGATTTGGTACGACGTTTAAAAAAAAAATTTGAAAATTATGATCGAAAATCATTTTTAGATTATTTCTGTGACTGAGAATCATTTTATTAAAAGTAAAAGCAAAATTTTAAAGTTAAATTATTTTTAATTAAGATAATATTCTTTTTGGGATAAACCACACATGAAAGAGTGCATATAAAATGAGAAAAAAAAAAACTACTCTAAAGTCATACCATTAATGTCAATAAACCGTAAAATCTTAAACTTATTTCAATTAATATTGCTTTGTATAATTAAAATAGTTACATAAAATATTTTGTATAATTGATTATTTACATAATAAATACGTGAAAACATGCATACAAAACTTTTACGAAATTCGATAAAATTATTTAATAAAAATACTTTATCAATTTCTACTCAGTTAAAATACATAACTTAAGTGTTTAAAAAAAAATAATAATACGTACTGTTTTAATTTACTATAAATTAAAAAATATTTTTAATAATATGAATAAATAACATGACACGGAGGAAGAGAGTCTAGGGGGTTATTTGAATTGAATCTTTTTTAAATGAGTTATAATTTAAAAATCAAAAATCATAAGTTAAATATCTCTTCTTTTATATTTTTATTTTTTTAAAAAAATTTCTACTTTTATAAATGCTTAAAAGTACTCCCCTTGTCTATCTTTATTTAACCCCTACATTATTTTGGATGTTTCATAATACTTATCCACTTTATGAAATCAATAAATAATTTTACATTTAATTTTTAATTTATCCTTATCATTAATTATAATTATTTTTTCATTATATTTTTTAAGACATAGTATTTATTATATTCAAAAGTATTTTTATAAAATTATTTTATTATTTATTATTTTTTAATCTTTGTACTAAATCAATATGAGTCAAATAAAGTTGAACGGATAAAATATTTTTTTTATAATCTTTTAATGTAGTAGGATTGAAAGTAGCGAAGTTGTTTGTGCATATGACATGTGTGTGACTTTATTAGACCTTCGAATCGTCGGTACGTAGCTTTGAGAAGCGAACAAAAGGCATGCGTCACATCAACACCCTTTTTCTCTCCCCACTTCACATCTCCATCCTATACAACATCCACCTAAGTAAATACTTATCTCAAATGGAAAATTCAAAAACATATGAGAGATAAAAGCGAGAGTTGCTCGGATGATATATATTTTGAGATATATGGGTTTAAAATTTAATTTATTTTAGATATATTATATTTAAGTAAATTTTTATATGTTTAAAACATATAGATAAATCTTGTTCATTTAATTTATTTTAGATATATTATATTTTTAAATAAATTTTTATATGTCTAAAACACATAGATAAATGTTGCTCATTTTTCTCACATAGATATGTGCGAACCACACGAATCATAGGTAAACACATGTATCTGACATATATAACTATCTTGTTAGCCTCTCTTTTGATTGTTTGGTAGATGTTTAGATGTTAATTATGTATAAATTAAATTCTACATGGAGTATTATGTTTGATAATTGATTGAGAGGTAAACTATAATTAGTAGGATATTTAATTCATAATTTAAAAACTCGCATAACTAATATATATATAAGTTAGGAAGGAATCAATATAAATATAAAAAATAATACAAAAATTCTCTCATAATTGCATAACTCTAATCACCTACCAATCTACCTCTGAGTTAATTGATGCAGAATAAATAATAATATGTTAGATGTATGCAATTATCCGTTAAATTATGATTAATTGATGTATATTGTTGCTTTATTAAAACACTTAACTATAATAATTTGAATTGATTGATTACAAATACCCAATATAAACAAATCTTCACCCATCATCCGTATCGAAAATTTCTTTTGTACTCTCTTCGTCTCAAAATAATTGAATTTGTAAAGTAATACACATATATTAATAAAAACATTTAAAGATAAAATTTACATCATACTTTTCACTATTGCCCTTTATAAAATCATAAATACGTAATGTAATTTATATCTTAAAAAATATAAAAGTTCAATAAATAAAAGGACAAATAGAAAAAAAATTTAAAATATTTACCTTAAACTTTGAACAATTCAACTATTTTGAATTTTGAAAAAATTTTAAAAATTTAAATACTATAAAATGGAAAAAATAATAAATACTAGTAATTAAAGAGGACAAAAAAATAAATAAAAATGTTTGGGCAACGTGTTGGAAAAATTAATGTAAGATATAATCTGAGGCGTCTTCCCAACTCCCAAATCCTCATCTAACAACACATTTACTTCATTGAAGATAGCTACTGATCACTTTCATTCTTAATCGGATGTTTTATATTTAATTATAAAAATTTTTATTAAAAGAATTATTTTTAAATAAATTATATAGCGTGTGATTTAAATTTGATGTAAATTTTAATATAAATTCAACACATTAGATTTTTAAAAAAAAATTTAAAAGCTACCGACCATTAAAAAGAGAGTCCACTAAATTGAAACTATATGCCGACAAAGATAAAGATAAATTTAGGACCGTTTCGATAAAGGGAATGTAAGATACTTACAAAGGGTGTCTTTGGTGGGTAGGAAAATATTTTCTTTTTTGAAAAATTATTTGCTGAAAATAAATTTATTTTAAATTTTTATTATGGTGTTGGGGAAATTAAAAGATATTACCCATCTGAATATTTATTCTATTTATTTTATTTTTGTATTTTGGTTTGATCAAGTATGTGTTAAAAAAGTAAAAAATAAATAAATTTTTATAATTTTAATTTAAATATATGTATATAATATAATGCATCAAAATACTTTTAAATACTAGATAATATTAGGCATGTATACGAGCCTAATATCCCCTATTGTTTTATCCAACTAAAAAAGTTATTCATAAAAGATATTATTATAGCAATTTAACCTATATATTGTTGGCATTAATTTTTTAAATATTCACGTGAAATTTTTTATAATCTAACATTTTTATCTTTTGCTATTGTGTAATAATTTAATTTATTAGGATTCAAAGTTAATCTATTTATCAAATTAAATTAAATAATATGATTATCACAAATTATTGCATATTACTATATCAAAGATCAATATTTCTTGATAGATTTTTTACTATGGGTGGCAAAATTAAGCCTAATCCGTTCAACCTGCCCAACCTGTTGAAGTTTGGACGGGTTAATAACCCGCTCATTTATTAGGTCAATCTATCTCAACTCAACCCAACCTATTTAGAATTGGATTGATATGCAACCCCAATTGACTTGACAAAAATCTTGTTAAAATATTTTTACAACACTTTTTTTAATTTGATATATTGCATATAGTCATAAATAAAGAAAAATATAATTTAATTAAATATTAAAATATTGAAAAAGAACCAATGAATAAGTAAAACTTAGTACAACTTGAGTCTAGTTGAGTATTGACTCGCTCTATAACCCGTTACTTAACCCATTTTGACCCAGCCCATTTTGACCTGAGCAAGTTTGGGTTGAGTTGGGTCTTGACCCGTTGTTATCTTGACCCATTATAACCCGCTCAAATTTAACGCAACTCGTCCAATTGCCACCGCTCATTTTTGTTAACATGAATTTGTATTTTTGCTCTTGGTCATAACCCATTTCAACTTTCTATATATAGAAAGATGTTTCTAAAACTATTTATTTTTCTTGATATCTTTCTTGATGGATTTTTTCTTAGTATGAAATTACATCTTCATTATTATCTTGACCAAAAAAAGAAACAATAATATTAAGCTAAATTGAAAAATAAAATAATGAATGTACTATAATTAATTAAAATTTTGATTTGATTAATTTCAAAGTAAAATAATGTTAAAAATACTCTTTTAAGTTTTTTTGTCATCAAAATTTTACTTGACAGCTTCAAATTTAAATTAATAAATAAAATCAAATAAATTGCAAATGTGATTATATTATATTTAAACAAAGAGCTACTCCTTTATAATTTTAGTAAATGTTCATAGTTTACTTTATATGCAAATATGTCATCCATCATTTTATTTGTAAAAGAATTATATTTTAAAATAATAAGTTTTTATATTGAAGTAGTTATTTTTAGTAAATATAGTGATAGAAAAAAAATATTAGGAATTAAATTAAAATAATTGAAAAACGGAGTAATTAGTTTAGATATCATATTAGTTTATAAAAGAAAAGAAAGTGAATTACTAACAAAATGAATTAATAGTTAATTAACACTTCTCACAATGAAGATGTGCATGTAATAAGGCATGTCAAATTTAATAAAGCGTGTCAAATAACATGCTGAAAACTGGTAAGAAAAACTTAGTTTCTTAACTTGGGGAGTATCTTTAACCGACAACCACCACTATGAGCTTCATGGTGATACAACGTCTTAACCACGCTGCCAGAATCATCCCGTACTTTGCCGGGGTAGGGGACGAATAACTAGGAGAGTGGATCCATCCCAAAACTGGGTCGGTCTCAGTGGCTAATGAGGAAGGTACTGTGGTACGATCTTATCCTATGCCGGCTACATAGTTTATGGGTTTAAGTAATTTATTCTACTCTCACCCATATCGGTGCTCAATACTACTCCTATAACACTATATATAGCTCATACCTACTAGATCATAAATTTTTGAACTCTGGCTTTCTTTGGGACTTAGCCCAGCTGACTACATAGCTTACTCATATGACTTCTTTTAACTTTACTAAAATTAGAATCAACTCGGTGACTAAATTCACACTAAAATTTGTTGGTTAAAATACAAGATAAGTCTTTAAAATGCACTTCTTGAACTTAACTTAAAGGTACTCAAACTAATATTTCCTTTTCTTGAAAAAATATTGTAAAGATTTTCAAGAAAGCTCAACAATAATAAATCTTAATCATAATTGTACATAACTAAATAACAAATCTTGAATTTGATGCTAATAAGACCAAGGTTTCATAAAATTTCATCAAGAATATATAGAATTGTCATGGAAATTAACATACTTACAAAGTTTACGATAAATTTTGATACTCACAGGTTCATGGGTGAAAACTGATTTCAATTTCTACAATTATTCGCGAAATAATTACTTTTAGGTGGCCTTACATACCTGAGAAAGGATTCTTGAAGACTTGAAGAAATTTTCTTGGAGGTTCTACCCGTTTCTTGATCTTAAACATGAATTTTCTAGGAAGGGTTTCTTGCTTGAACGTATGAATGAAGAAAACTGATTTAGTTTAGGATATGGGGTGTGGAAAAAGTCAGATTTGCCCTTTCCCATTAAGAAGAACGAAACTACCTCATTTTTACACTAGTGTGCGACGCGCACTAGTGTTATTTCGCGAATTTCAGATTTTCGTCGAAATTTCGGAAAACACTAAATATAACTCCGCGTTCTCCCTGCGTCGCGGAGAGGACGCGGACCTTTACTGTTTCTGAAATTTTTTGGGAAAAAATAATTCGCGTTTATTTAGAGTTTTTGTCGAGTCGAGACCATTTTCCGACTCGATGTTTAGCAATGATCGCAAATCCGGTCTCGAATTTATAGACATAGCAAGGGAAGATACGTTGCGCGCAAGGTCAAGTCTAGGAGTATTTTCGTCATTTCTTGAGGGTGTTACAATTACCCTTAATCATAATCCATTTCATCTTTTTATAAAAGATGTTTCTAGAACTATTTAATTTTCTTGATATCTTTTTAATAGATATTTTTTTAGTATGAAATAGATATTTTGTTGGTATGAAATTACAATTTTACCCTTGGTCGTCATTGGATTCACTATTCTATATAATAAAAATTACGGTCTTATTTAACCAAATAGATTAAATTTAGAGAACAAGTGTAATGCAAAATATATAATATTTAATGAATTAGGGTAGAATAATAGATATATCCTTTATTCCTCATGCTTCATCTTTTTATTAAAAGATGCTTCTAGAATATTTATTTTTTTCTTGTAAATATAAAATTACCCTTAATCATAATCCATTTCATCTTTTTATAAAACATGTTTGCAGAATTATTTAGTTTTCTTGATATATTTTTTAATAGATATTTTGTTGATATAAAATTATAATTTTACCCTTAGTTATCGTTGGATTCACTCTTCTATATAATAAAAATTAAGATCTGAAATTAAATATTGCGTTATATGTTAAAATACATTTTGAATTTTATAGTCTCACATATACCATATTGTAGGATCTTGCATTCAAAAGATTATCCAAGTATTAAATATAAAAAGTGAATTCTTTAAAACAAATAAAAAATACAATAAGACACATTAATTAAAACGAATAAAATAGATGAGATAGCTGTGAGTCAAGAGTGGAGGGTGGAGTTGGTGTTTCCAAAGATTCCGCTTATTAAAAAATATTTGATATATAAATATATATATATATTCACAAATGAAAATATGAAATTTAGACCCACATGATCAAGACTAGGAACATAGATTGCAATTCATAAAACTTGTTTTCCTATTCCTCTTAAGAAAATAGTTTTCCTTATTTATAAGAAATTTAGATTTTAGAAAATGAAATATTAAAATATTTGATCAATTAAATATGAAAATATTTTTTAAAAATAAATATTTTCCTACCAAACACACTCTAAATTTGTTGATGACTTAAAAGATCCCATGGAGGGGATGGTTGTGTAATTTTCTGTCACTTCCAATGTTTAAATTGACATTTGACAACTATTTCTTATGTTATACTAGTCTTCTCTGATGTAATGCAAAATGTTTTCTTCAGATTATTCATTTTTTCAATAATAAATCTTAAAATTTTATCGTACAACAGAGACTAAGAGTTTCTTTGAATTTTTCAGTTTCAAATAAAATTAAAAAGTATTTATTTTAAGCTATAATAACAAAAATTAATCAAGAATAATAAATGAAAATTTATTACTTTAGAGTTTTAACTTATAATCATAAGCTAATAAGCTAAAAATTTAAACGGGCTCAATAGTTTCGCCTTTAATTAAGTGTGCATAATTTTTTAACATTTTATCTTAATTATTTAAATGAATAAATTTTTATGTAATCAAGAATATATATTACTTTTACTGTGAATGAATAAACATCACATAATATGAATAGCATGAAGTATACTATGACTGTTGGATCAAAACAATAATATTAATTTTATATGAATTAGTGGTAGAATGTGATAAAAAGTTTGTGTGAAACTATGTCTTATAATTTTTCTAACTTTCGAAACATAATTTTTCCATTCATTTATTTACATTATTATTCATTTTATTTCTATTTAAGACAAAGGAAAAATTTCTCACCTATAAATAAAGATATTTCTTCTTTATGAAGTGTATGCATAAAAAATGAGAAATATAGATAAATATTGCAGTGCATAGTGGGGTTAGCGTAGCGAAACAGGGAGTTGAGAAAGGAAATATTATAACTCTTCAACTAATTAACTATACAAAAGAAAAATAATTCTATGTTTAATTTACAGGAAGATATTCTTTGCTTTGGACTTCAACTAATCCAAAGTTGTTTTATTCATAAAACGTCGTTAGATTATTATATTCCATAAGGGATAAATTAAAAAATATACTATTGATCGATGAAGATTACACTATAGGAAAACATAGAATTAACTATGGAATTTTGCTGGAAGTCCCTGGATAATCCAAGCTAATTGAATTTTTTTATAATATATCAACGTACTAAATGAGATTAACATAAGATTTTTATTGTTTAACTATGAATTTTTGTCTGCCATTAATTTCTTATTTTCTAGTTGTTGTGTCATATCACAGTTGGCTTAATTCTCTTTAAAGAGAACGAAATATTTGCGTCTCTACCTTAATAAATTATTTATTTATATTAATAAAATATTATAAAGTCTAGTATATATAATTATCAGATAAAAAAAGGGGAGAAAGGTCGGTATGTTAAAAAAGTTGCAACACGTACGTTGACAAGGATTGAAAGTTGGTCGGTATGAAAAATAAAAGTAGTAAATTAAGGCGCCATTTAATCACATTGTATAACAAAATAAATAATATATATTCCCATGCATATGAAATCCGTGACCTCATTAACATCCTTCCATATTCCAACCCCACCTAAAAATATTCTTCCAAAAATTTCCTTTTTTTTTTTGAGAGTTGAAATTAAATGTAAAAATGTTATATTCAGAAATTTCTCAAATCTTATGAAAAATTAACAATTTATATCTCAATAGATCAGAGGTTGTTCTGATGGTAAACATCTTTTCAAAAAAAGATTAAAAATATGGATGTTTTCGATTATAGTAAAATTTTCTTTCTCTATAACCATTTCATGTATGTAAAATATCACTCTCTTTGTCCCATTTTGTGTGACATTCTTTTCTTTTTGGTCCGTTCTAAAAAAAATTTAACTTACTCTAATTAGAAACAATTTATCTTTAAAATTTTTCTTTTACCATTAATGAAATGATTCTCAGCCTCACAAATATCTAAAAATGATTTTTAAACCACATGTTTTAAAAAGTCTTCCTTTTTTTCTTAAATATCGTGTCAAGTTTAAAAAGTGACATATAAAATGAGATACAGAGAGTATCATTGATAAAATTTTATGAATTTTTAGACGCCCCTAATTTAACATTTTATAACAGCCCATATGAATTTAACTAAAATCAATTCAAAGTTCCAAACAAGTTGACTCTAATATAATACTAGTAATGCGTTTAGGGAATTCACGAGAAGGTACAATATGGAAAAAATCAAAAGAGTAAGTTTTTTATTCGATACGTAATTTAGGAATGTATTTTGTCTATTGGGGGATGTTGGGGGTCAACTATTATGAAAAACAGTGATAGAACTATAGTATATGTGTACATGATATCATCCAATATGTCAACATTAGTATAAATTTGAGAAGTTAAAATAAAAAATATGGAAAACAGTTGGAAGAATCTAGGTGCTGTTTTCATAATAACAAAGCAATGCATATGCATGCAACTCCTTAAATATAGAGAAAATATACAGACATCATTAATTAATTTAAGCATTGAATCTTTGGAGCGTCGTGTGCTTTGTCAAAAATGATTTGTTGCTCAACAACCAGGCAACACGATTCAATCATACTCAGTAACTTTAGTTCAAATATTATATTTATCTGCAAAAAATATACTTAATTAATATTCATAAATTATTACTAATTTAAAAGACTTCATAAACTTTAAATTTTATTCTCTCTGTTCCATTTTAATTGAATTTGTTAGGTAATACACACATATTAAGGAAAACATACAAAGCATTATTGTCCTTGGTAAAATCATAAATATGTAGTGTAATTTATCTCCTAGAAACTATAAAACTTCAATAAATGAAAGGACAAATATGGAAAAAGTTTCAAACATTCACCTTAAACTTTGAACAATTCAAATATTTTAGACATAGAAAAAAGTCCCAAAAATTTAATTAACGAAAGGAGTAACTAATTAGTTCACCGCTCACTCTGCTTCACAATTATTTTTTTCTTTCCTACTCATGGTAATGCTTTCTCTGAATTTACAGCTAGTTCAACTAATTACACAACCTCCTAAGGTCCCCCACGTTAGATAATTCCATAGATTCTGTTTCTTCATTTTTCTTTTAGGTTTTCTCTCTTTTCAACTATTTGGTGTCATTTATCTTTATGGGTTGAGTATTGAGTGTACGAGGAGGACTTCGTCTCAATACCCCCCTCACGTCCAGTACTTAGCATCTGGTGGCCCTGCTCTGATACCATGACGAAATTGGGTCTTGGGCCTAACTTACACCCGAAAAGCTAGCTCCAAGGGAGGAGGATTGCCTGAGCCTTATAAGGAGTCCACTCATCTCATTAACCACTAATGTGGGACTTTTCGTCTCAACATTTATATTTGAAAAAAATGAGTTATATATAAGGCATAGAGAAACATGAGTAATAAAGTTAAGGCTTTTCAAGAAAGTCGTGTGGACTTGAGAGCATAAAATAGATGGTATATACATAACATTGTGTTAAAAATATATTCAAACTATTTTATTCCAATATAGAGAGAATACGATTCAAGTGATATATATATATATATACCATCAGAATAATTAAAAATAAATTTATTTTCAAGTGAAAATGATAAATTCAAGATAAATAAGTGGGGGTTTGACCTATTTATTTATAAAAGAAATATAAAGTATATAATTTATCAATTAGACACATTAAATATATCAATATGTTGCGTATAAATTGTGATTTGCTCATTTCGTAAAAAAAGATCAGAGTTGAAAAAAAATGAATAATATTTACAAATTATAAGGTTGACATATTTACAAGAAATTTTATTATTTAAGAAATTCAAATTTTATGTTTAAGCGAACTAATTTAATTTAAAATCACTAATTTCAAATCGTGAATTAAAAAATGTCAACAAATGGGCTCTAAATAAATTGAACATCAAAACGTGTAAATGATTCAAGACCCCACAGGGGAAAATGTGTAGATTGGGTATTGGAGCCGACTATAGAAAAAAGACACAGAATCAAAATTTTCATTTTTCAGCATCCTTCACTTATTTATTTTTTGTTCATTAATTTCACCAATTATAAATCAATAATTAAAGAAAATTAATGCCCCAATTGGTGTGTTGTACCTATTGATGAAGAGAGTTTACCTGTATTTTTATTTTGGCCGACTTACTATTATTTCGCCTGTCTTAAAATATTTTTTATATATTTGATTTATACATTGTTTAAGACATATTAATTAAAATAATTGTTTTGTTTATATATTATAATTGAGGAATTTATAGTATTCAAGAGTAATTATTACTAAGAATATATAAAAAAATTAAAATAACAAATATTTTGAGATCATAGAAGTATATTGACTGCGCATAAATCTATTTTGGTATCAATATTAGTAGTATTGCTTAGTAAATGTGATAATTTCAGCGCGTATTAACAATCCCGGAATAACTTGCCGACCTCTAGGGATGGCAAAGGAGCGCTGCGGGCTGAGTGTGGGTGCAGGACAAATTTAAATTTATGCAAAGTAAGGCGGGTTGAAATGGTTACTTTAAAAATTAATGCGATGCTGATTACAGATTTAGAAAATTAAATAAGAATTTGAAGAAAATTAAATATTTGTAATTATTAAAACTTAAAGATATAAATTTTTTATATTAAACATTGACTTTAATTTTATTTTTTTCTAAAATTTAAATTAGATATGTCAGGTAAATTATTAGTTGTTAAAATATTAATTAGAAGCTTTTAATTAACGATTAAGAAATAATTGTTGAAATGTCAACTAAAAATAGTAAATTAGCAACAAATTTAAAAAAATTATGAATTTTGATTTTTCATATTAAATTTAATTAAAAAATAAAGAATTTTAAAAATCTAAGTGGGACAGGTTTATGTGAGGCGGGACGGATTGAAAATGAAA
>JAPFFP010000070.1:14086463-14102699 GCA_026153255.1 Solanum medicagineum
GGTAGTACCCTTTATTGAAATTGAAGTATGTTATGTGGGGGAGACCAGGTTCAATGGGAGTGGATTGGGATCCATGCTGGATCTATTGTTTTTTATTTTGTTGTTGTAATGTTAAGAGGGGGGATAGTATAATTGTTTTTCTTGTCACTAGAATAATGGAGTTTCCTAATTTTTTAATCAGTTTTAGTCATCTTGGTAGTCGTGTTTTTGTGTTTGTTTACTAAATGCAGTTTCCTTTCATTTGTTTATTTAGGTTTTTATGAAGGATGGATTATATAACACATTTCACAGGGCTTAAAAAGATGATTTCCTGATGTGGGGTTTCATGGGGTGAACTCAAGGTATCAATGGGTAGCCTAAGTGATGATGAAGGGGAATGTCGATTTTACGATGCCCCTGAGAGCATTTCCCAGATCTCTGATTCAGGTTCTAACTCTACCCAAATTGCTGAATCTGGCTCCGGAATTGACAATGGTGTTAGCTATGATGAGTGGATTAAAACCCCTAGAAGTGTTGTTGAGCGGCGCAGGCAATTCCGTTGTTGGATGGGTTTAAGTTTAGATGGAATGTCTGGCGAAGATCCAGTAGATAGGTGTGGAAGTTCCAGTTTATCTAATGGGGAAATTGAAAGAATTATGGAGCGTAGTGGAGCCGTATTACGGACCTCGATTTATAAGGACAAATTTTCTTGTTCCCAGTCTTCTATGCCTGTTTTGTGTGGGGAAGCTTTGGATTCATCTAGAAGTGGCGATGTTGATAGTGGAATTGGGTGCAATGTACATGTTCATGCAGGGAATGGGCAGCAAAGCAATAACGGAGCTGTCGAATTGGGACGACCGCTAGTGTCTTGTGAGCCTGAGAACCCTCCATGTGTGTCCTCCGTGATTGGGGAACTTGGACATGGAGAAGTGGATAAAAATGGAGACACGCCGAAGAAATTAAATGGAGTTAGGAGTCGGATATTAAGTAGGATACGGTCATTTACGTGCATAGCAAATGCTGAAGGGAGATGTCTTGATTTGAAGAACAACAGTTCTGACCCTGTTCTGAGGTCTAGAGTTCAGAGAGTTAAAGTTCACCATTGTAAGAAGCGGTTAAAGGAACTATCTGCTCTTTTCATGGGCCAGGATATCCAGGCTCATGAGGGTTCAATTTTAACTATGAAATTCAGTTTTGATGGGCAGTACCTAGCTAGTGCTGGTGAAGATAAGATTGTGCAGGTGTGGCAAGTGGTTGAAGATGAGAGATCGAACGAATTTGATATTCCGGAGCTGGATCCTTCGTGTATGTATTTTACGGTAAATCATCTTTCTCAACTGGCTCCTCTGGTGACAGATAAAGATAAAAGTAGTTGTAAGTTGAGGGGCCTTAAGAAAACAAGAGACTCTGCCTGTGTTGTTTTCCCCCCAAAGGTCTTTCGAATTCTCGAAAAACCATTGCATGTGTTCCAAGGGCATACTGGGGAGATATTGGATCTCTCATGGTCAAAAAATAATGTAAGCTTATTAGATTGCTTTTGATCGACAATTTTCTGAAAATTCTGAAAGTAATCACCTTTCTTGTTATACATTGTTTCAGCAGTTTTTGCTCTCATCATCGACTGACAAAACTGTTCGTCTGTGGCAAGTTGGACATGATCAGTGCCTCAGAGTCTTTTCGCATAGTAATTATGGTATGTGCAGATCTTTATTAAATTCCACTCTAGCATACTTTCGTGATTCGGAATGTATTAATTGTGATAAACCAGTTTGTAGTGATTGAGTTTCATGTTGCATTATTCACTCTGTTTTTGCAGTAACTTGCATACAGTTTAACCCTGTGAACGATGAATACTTCATCAGTGGATCAATAGACGGAAAAGTTCGAATTTGGGCCATTAACAGCTGTCAAGTATTGGATTGGATGGACATCAGAGACATAGTGACTGCCGTTTCCTATCGTCCTGATGGAAAGGTTTGCTTTCATCTTTTTAATAATGGTACATCTTTACAGATTCAGAAACCCGAGTTACCTATTGAACAAATTATCTGCTTCATACAGGGTGGGATCATTGGCTGTATGGCGGGCAGTTGCCGCTTTTTCAGTTTGGAAGGTAATATTCTATTCAATCTTTGCTTTGTGGTATTGTTAGTTGCTGTCATTGGTTTCTCCCAGAGTCAGATTTTTAATTTATGGCATTGTGACATTATATGTCAAATTATTAATCGTTGTTTAAATGGAATGTGGCTGTTAATTGACCTTCCAGATTTGATTTTAGAAAATGATAACATTTTGCTAGCTTATTTGATATTGCTCATTATCATTTTTTGGTTTTAGCCTCTTTTTCATGTGTGATGTTATTGGTTTTCTGCACTTCTTAGTCTCTTGATTTTTTGAATAATGTTCCAGTTCTTTGCTTGGTTCGTCTTTTACTTAAGCCCTCTTTTAGTAGTAATTCTTTATAAATCATAATACAATTAAAGAGGCTTTTTTTAAATGAGAACACTATCACAAGATGTTACTACTATTTGTGGCTATGATGATTGTTATAGCATAGTAATGCGTTAATTCTGGAGCTTCAAATGTGTTACTCGGTATTTTAGTCCATGCTTTTACAGAAAAAAATGTACAACATTTTGTTAAGTTGGAGTTAAAACACAGTTGTATTGTGACAGGTCATGAGATCCAATTTGAGGAGCAGATGTGCTTGGCCAATAAAAAGAAATCGATTTGCAAAAGGATTACTGGCTTTCAGGTAATATTACATCACCAAACTACGGTTTGTGGTTCTGGTCTAATTAATTTTCTGATGTACTGTATGATGAGATGCGTATACTTTGCTTCTTGAATGCAGTTTTTTCCACAAGACCCATCTAAAGTTATGGTTACTTGTGGTGACTCTCATGTCAGAATCCTAGATGGCATCAATGTGATCGGCAAGTACAAAGGTTTGTTCCCTTTTCCTATTTCAGATAGTATTCTATTCAATGTCTGTTTGCGCTGTCTTTTGACTGCCTTATGCTTGGTTTAGTGAATTAAGGCAATGTGAATTGCTGCAAGCTGAGTTCTTGTTGCGATTGGCGACTCCGTTGTAGTTCCTATATTTAACTTCTTGCAGCTTCCTTTTCTATACCTTTTTTTAATTTACTGCTGTTCCATTCTCTAGGTCCGCGAACTGCAGGAAACCATCTCTCTGCCTCTTTCACCTCAGACGGGAAGCATATTATCTCAGCTTCTGAAGATTCTAATGTCTACGTATGGAACTGCGATGTTCCCGAAGATTATGTATCACAACCTAAAGTGGTGAGGTCATCTGAGTTCTTCTCCAGTGATTCCTCTATTGCAATACCTTGGTCCGGCTTGAAAACTATAAATCCAGATAATGGACGGCATTCTGTAGGAGGACTAAGCCAAACTTCAAATGGTATGTTACCCTTCATTCACTCTCCATATCTTTCTTTGGGCAGTGAGTTGTTCCTTGAGGCAATTCCAAAAGGATCAGCAACCTGGCCCGAAGAGAAGCTTCCCGTGTCAAGTCCTCGGTCAGTGTCTTCTGGGATGTGCAAATCTGAATACAAGTTTCTGAAAAGTTCCTACCAGAGTTCATCTGATTCTCATGCCTGGGGTTTAGTTATTGTTACTGCTGGTTATGATGGGCGAATAAGGTCATTTCATAATTATGGGTTGCCGTTGCCACTTTGAGTAGTAGGTTCCATACAGGGTTTTTTGGAACTGGAAGTTATATCCTCTTTCAGAGCCTCCTGTGGAATATTTATCTTGTGGCCCGCGCTGCTTGAGAACACTCTCTTTCATCCGGGCATCAATGGAAGGATTCAACAGTATGTTGCAAGTGAAGTTTTGCATGTCCAGAGATAGGTGGGTGTCTGTCGTGCTCTTGCCACTAATTGGGTAAATTTCCTCTGGTTTATCTATCTATGCTTCTAACTTATTGGAGATGGATATCTGCTGTCAATGGTGGAACCTTTTCTGTTATTCTACCGGGGAAAAGCTGGCAGTTGGCTGGTCAGTGGGTGGGCAGCTTGGTGGTGCGTTGGTTTTTTAGCTGCGGAATTGTACATGAATCTGAGTTACTACAAAATGTCATAATACCTTCCAGGCAAAGTTGCTCTCTATAGCAAGTGCTTTTCTGGTAAAAGTGGGAGTTAAAGAGGGTTATGCCGGTGACCCAGGATTACACTAACATAAAATGTCATTACCATTTTATAGCTTTTAAAAGATAGATTTAGCAGTTCCAATCTTTGAAAAGGAGAAAAAAAAGCAGCAGCTAGATTTAGTAGTGTTGTTGATGAATCAGTGCTCTTATGAAATTGACTCGTCGCATCAATTGTTAGTTCTGTACAGTAGTTAGTGTATATGCTTTGTATATGCATTGAGTTATAAGGGCTCTCTTACAAAGTAAAGTTTACACCCATTTGAACCTTGTGTTGAGGTTCGTCAATTTTTGTATCCAATCTTGTTGAAGTCCTTGAAATATAAATCTGCCCTAGTGTTGCGGGAAATAATAATTGATATTAACAATCATCCAAACCAGTGCATATTCCAGAAAGTCTATTATTTGCAAGCATGAATTCCCGAGGCACTCTGTTGAGTTGCTGAGAATTATTTAGATTAAAAAAAAATTGCCAATAATTGATTACAAAATGATTAAGAAGTCCGAATTCTTGGCTGCAATTTTTTTCACCTTTATTTTCTTCGTGGGTGTAAATTTCTCTGATTTTTGAATTTGTGTAGTTGCACTATCAAATTTGATAAAAACCATATAATTTTCTGATAGTGCAAGTTATAAACTATTTCACAGCTATTTCCCCCTACTTGGTATTTATCTAATTAGTAACGATTAATTGCTTGAGCAGATGAGCACTCGAGTAACCTCTACTTTTGTTTTTTCGATATAAGCAAGGCTTTATTAGTCATAATCTGTGGGTATTTTTGACATGGATAATGTATATAGCAGATGCACAAACACGTCATAATCTGTGGGTATTTTGACATTCAAGTAGCCCAAACACTGCATGTCAATTCTCTGTCACCATAATTTTCAACACGATGAGGTGAAGGAAAAGGAAATACATGCCAGTGCTTTTAGCTTGTAACAAGACACTCTTAACAGACGACACACTTTTTATACAACCCTATCAAAGACATCAATGTCTACTAAATTGTTACAGCTTATACCAGAGTAAATCCACTCTGTTGGCGGAGAAGAAAAATGAAAAAACCATTCTGATGGAGCCAAAGGACCTTACGACAATGTTGCTGCATGATCCCAGTTCTGAGAAAAACGAAAAAAAAAAAAAAAAAGCAGCATCACAAGTTGTTTAGGTGAAATAAGGCTGCAAAAGTATGGTGGTCATGAGTAAAGAAGCAAATCATGGATCCCCAATCAAACTTTTGTCAAGTAACAAGACAACTAATGAAAAAGGAACAAAAGAAAAAGGGAAAAGCACCACTTAAGCAAGCATCAATATCTAAAGAATTTATCAGCTTTTTAATTTTATTTCATTGCCAAAGATGTACGTCTGAAACAGCACAAAAATTTAACATCAAGAATGTTCCAAGTCTTTGACTCATATTAACCAAGCCTTTGATTCAGATAAGCTCTTCCAGAACCAAAATACTAGTAACCTCTTCTTTGGTATAGTAGTCTAAGCAAACAGTCAAGAGTTCATCAACAGAATTGTGATTTCGCCAACATGATATTGTTTTAGGATATACATAGATCTCCAATGTCTTACCTGAGCAGCACTACACAATTTTCATTTCACCACAATCTTTACTCTATATATTCCAACAGGAAGCATTCTATGTATTGCAGTGCTTTATAATTGACCAATTCCTCTACAGGACAGGCATGATTAAAGCAAGTACAGCTACAGAATTGAGGTAGATCTGCTTAAGAGTATTCTTCTGAGAGTAAATACCATTACAGTTGACCATGGTTTCTCCACAGGGTCATAACACAAAAGGCAACTACAACCATTCCAATCAAGAGCAGTTGTGGCTCTATGCAACAGCACAATTTTTGTTGTGAATGAAGTACAAAGATGTCTTTTTGCCTAAAATTGATTCACAAATCATCTTATATCTAAACTAAGGAACTTTATGATCCACTTGACGAACTGCACATTTTAAAATGTCATAATCCTATCTGACACTGTCAAAGGAGTAGCTCTTAAAGAAAAACCTGGAAGTAAATGTATTGCCCCAATTTTTCTACAGCTACGAAATTGACAATGAACGGATTCTCGAACAATCCAACTTAGTACTCCATAAGAAGTCCTAATTTCATTCACCATCTCTCGCATCTAACTAAGAAGGAAAAAAAAATAAAAAAATAAAAACCACAATACTAATGCATAATATCAAGACATTGCTAAGCTAGGTGTAGCAGCTATTGAGTTCACTTCCATCCATGCAGTTACAATTTTAAGAAGACACACCATCAAATACATTGCCTCTAATCTTGTTTTCCCACTTCTAATATTTCCTTTTCAAGTTATCTTCTGCACAAGAAGACCTACCAGTCCTGAAAAGTTACTCAACTTGATGAGCACTCTTAACTCTTTCCTTCTCCTACACTCTATAAACCCAAAATATCATCCATTGGCAGAAGGAACAAACTCGCATCGCAAACTTGAAACTGCTGTTAGTTTAAATCTGTAGATGAAAGAGGAACTTCTAAGTGAACATTTCTAACAAGGTATAAGGTATAATAATACCGGGATAAAGTACATGATTATTTTATCCGGCATTTGGCTGAAAGTATTAGATAATTCTTGAATTATTTATCCGAGCATTTATACCTTTAATGATAGGATAAGTTATTCCATATACATGATGAAACTTATCTTGGCATAATAACTTGTTCCCAAGCAAACCACCCCTTACTGTAAAAGAACTCTATTCTTCGGTAGAGGATGGACTTTCAAGGGTACAAACTACAAAGTATTACGAAATATAGGATGGCGCTTAGTCATTGCTCATGAACACCAGTATGAGCAACTTAGGCTAGCTCCACGTTTATGTCCTTTTCCTCCATTGTATTTCCCAGATTTCCTAATTTGGCATCTAACAAAAATTATTTAAGTTCAATTTCTCCATTGGTTTTGGTTCTAACAGAAATCATTGTATATCTCCCCAAATTTTTCTACCGATCTAGTTCAAAGTAAACAAAATTGATTGACCAAATCCAGTACGGACCCCACACCCACACCCATGTCATGTTGACACAAGTGTGACACCAAAAGTGAAGAGTACCAAGGAACTTCGGAGCTAGTTGCTAAAGCATTAAATGTGCTTTCTGTAGACGCAAATAGAATTTGAATAACATAAATCAATCTCAATCAATCAAGAATGCCTCAACTAGATAAATTCACTTATTTCACACAGTTCTTCCTATCATGCTTTTCCTCATTACTTCCTATATTTCTATACACAATTATGGAGATGGAGTATTTGAGATTAGCAAAATTCTACGACACAAACATACAATAACAACCAATATAACAAGTTAACTCACCTAAACTAACATAAACTGAAAAAAACAACATCGAAATTATGTTCAATAGTGTTAAATTCAAGTTAGTAAAATTTCTAGGAACTACTTGTGCTAGGAAAATTTTTGTTAACTCTACTATTATCAAGGACCGAGATGTGGCCCAAGAGATTGCTATTTAACCACGCTACCTCTATACAGATAGATAGATAGATAACCATCTTTTCTACCCAAAAAAAAAATCAAATTAGTAACATTGCATGTCCATATTCATACATTGTCAACACATACACAGACATGCTGAGTAGTTGTGTTTTTTTTAAGAAGTGGTAATGATGTATTCTTCAGCATTGAGGATATGTTGCTGACCTAAAAAAATAGAGGGGAACAAAGAAGACAAAAGAAATACTTGCAATGATCCTCCTAATATTTCTACAATCTGTTCGACTTCCTCTAAACCTTTCTCTTTACACCAAAAATAAAAAGATTCAGTACAATTCCATTAAACCTTCTGAATGGAATTGGACCTATCTTCAAAGTTTCTGCTGTTTCTTTCTTTCCAGACTGTCCACAAATGCAATGTGGAACTATACTCCACCATGCCTACTAGCTCTTGCTCCCCACTCTTCTTATCCAACAACTCAACAAGTCTGCAGTATGCTGAGGCATAATCCATTGTCTCTAAAAGACCAAGAAGATGGCCCAAATTTGTCATGTAAAATTGCAATGCAAGATAGATGCTTGTTGGTCTCCTCTGCCTCACCGCATAATGAAGACCACGATACTATAACCTTTCCTTTTCTCTTCAACACTTCATGTGTCAGACAAGTCCTCCTTGCAACCAACCATGTAAAGCACTTAGGTCCAATGTACTATGTTTCTTCGTACCTTTCTCCATGTAAGGCTAAGGTTCTCTGCACCTTTCTCCACAAACTGTGCTTGTTGTTGCTTTGCTGGGGCTTCCCATTTTGTATGCCCTGCTAACAGAGAAAGACCCATCTTTACTATGTTTACATCTCAAAGAATTAGGAACATTGGTGTTTGTCGGAGAATTTTTGTAATATCGCTAACAACT
Organism: Solanum medicagineum; assembly: GCA_026153255.1. NCBI lineage: Eukaryota > Viridiplantae > Streptophyta > Magnoliopsida > Solanales > Solanaceae > Solanum > Solanum medicagineum. The sequence goes on from JAPFFP010000070.1 coordinate 14,095,034, forward strand.
TGGCCACTCTCTCCACTTCCCAGTCATTCAAAAACCTTCTGAAGAACAGATTCCACCCTTGTGATGCCCAACATTCATTGATATTTGCATCTGGATTACGACATAGTAAGACCAAATCTGGAAAGGATTCTTTTAGAGGGATTTGTTTGTTTCAGGACTAGAAAGGTCAAAGCTTGATTGTCAATACCAAAATATAACAATGCTTGGTGGACTCATAATAAGAACAAATTGAAATCCCAAATAATTGCAAGCCCAAGCTGATGCGACCTACTTGTTTTTATCTATTTTTATATTTTCTATTTTGTCACAGAAATGCGTGTAATTTTAATTTGTATATAAAGACAAATACATGGTTCTAGAAAGGTGGTTAGTGAAAATGGAAGGCGACCCCAAGATATTTTTCAATTTTCTCTCTCGTTCCTCTTTCAATTTGTCTCTATTTTCAATTGTATTTCTTCAATTCTAATTGTTCGCATTGTTGAAGAGACTTTGGGATGAATTGGATTTCATGTGTAGTAGGAATGTTAGTAGGTGCATATGTGAGGCTAGGGTTGTTCTTGAGGAAGAAGAAATTAAGCATTATCAATTTCTTATGGGGCTTAATGAGACTTATGTGAGTATTAAGGGAAATATACTCATGATGCACCCTCTCCCATCTTCAGACCCTTACAGCATCCTCTTACAAGATAAGAGACAAACACAAGTGACTGCAAGTTCTCAGTTCTCAGAACTTAATTCAGCTTCCTTCAATTTTAATGCTAACAATAAAGGCACCAACACCTTCTGATAGACGGTACATTCCAAGAGTCAATATTGGCACCAACAACGAGTTTCTTCCTAAACCGACTTTGATATGCAAGTACTGCAAGAATGTAGGACATCTCATTGGCAAGTGCTATAAGCTGCATGGGTATCCTCATTTTAAGTTCACTAAGGGAACTAAGACTGTTATTCATGTAGAGGTTCACATTGAGAATCCCTTGGTTCATCTAAGCATGCAGGGCCATCTCAACACAGTTCCGACTTTGGATCTATCATTCTTGGTCTCCCCAAAATATACACAATTGATAATCATGTTGCAGCAGAATTAGATCTCAAACTCTCGGCTTGGCTCATAGAATCCCGAGAGAGTAGGAGAATTTATGCAACGTATTCTTGAATTGTCTGATAGCACAAAAGTGTCTCTAGCGCTTGCATGCTAGGTAGTGTGTTTGAATGTGTATAGATTATAGACTCCAGGGCCACCCATCACATGACTTACAACAAATCTCTTCTCTTTAATATCAAACCATTAGTTATTCCTTATCTAGTCAATTTACCCAATGGATACAAAGCTAAGGTAACTGAGGTTTTCTTCATTTCCTTTCATTCACCTTGCACAATGTCCTTTATCTTTCCTCTTTTTCATTTTAATCTCATCTTTGGTTACAAGTATCCCAATTAGATTGTATATTCAGTTTTCTAAAATTCTTGTCTTCTATAGGCCCCTTCACTGAAGAGGCTACTATTAAGTTGGTAAACTGGCTGATGGTCTCTACGAGCTCCACCAATCCAACCCCGCCTTGAGTGGCTGTGATACTGCATCTTCAGCTTCTTTTATTTCTGCACATGTTTCTGATGTTGTCTCTAATATTCCTGCTTGTAATTCTAATTCTTCTTTACCCATTTCTGCACCTGCTTGTCTTGCGGATTCTCCTTTACCTATAGTAATTCATTTTACAAATCATTCTGCTTCTAATAAAATGGAAATTTTATGGCATAATTGTTTAGAACATGTACCTTTTCCTAGAATGAAGGATATTTCTTATATTCCTTTTTGATTTCCCTCCCAAACAATCATTTGTAAGTTCAATCTGTCCTATGGCTAGACAAACTCGCCTTCTTTTCCTCTTAGCTCCATTGATACTTGATAGTACTTCTTTCCAACTTATCCTTGTTGATACCTAGGCCCCTATAGAAGTGTTTCTTATGGAAGTTTCAAATATTTTCTTGCACTAGTTGATGTCGACGATTATACCACGGCTACTTGGACCCACCTCATGGGTTCCAAAAGCAATGCTTTTCCTCTTCTCAAGGCCTTCATTGCAATGATTAAAACTCAATTTGACATTTTAGTCAAATTCATCAGAAGTGATAATGCCTTAGAGGTTCCAACACCTTTAATAGATGGTTCTTCCTTGATCATGGCATCCTCGACCAGACTTCTCTTGTCAAGACACTCCACAACAAAATGGTGTGGTGGAGAAGAAACATAAGTTTCTTTTGAAAACTACAGGAGCTTTGCTTTTTCAATCCCATTACTCTCTCAAGTTCTTACTCACAATTGCCTACCTTATTGATAGATTCCATTCCACTTTACTCCACAATAAATCAATATGGACTTCTATATGACCGTTTTCCTTTTTTTTTTTCTCACCTACGAACTTTTGGTTGTCTTTGTTTCACCACCATCCCCAAAGTTCAAAGGGATAAACTTCAGCCTAGGGGTGATCCCTGTGTTTTCATTGGATATCCCTGGGGCAAAAAAGGCTATAAACTCTACAATCTCACTTCTAAGCTCACTCTCATTTCCTGAGATGTGTTCTGTCATGAATCAATCTTCCCTTTTACTCACACGAATCCCTATCCTGCTTCATTCTCTTTTCTTCCCTGATTCGGAATCTGATACTACTCCAGCCATCACTCCAATGATTGATTCTACTCCTCCTGAATCTCCTTGTCTTGTTTCCCTTCTTCCTCCTCCTCCAAGGAGATCTTCCAAAACTACTCATCCCCCAGCTCATCTACAACCTTATGTTTGCACTCTTCCACCCTCCTTATCTGGCTCATCTTCCATTTCCTCTTGCTTTCAGTCTTCAATTAACACTGCTACATTAGAGCCTGACTCTTATCATCAAGCAGTCTTGATTCCAGCTTGGCAAAAAGCTATGTAGCAAGAATGTGATGCTCTTGAAGCCAACCAAACCTGGACTACTGTTGATTTACCTGTAGGGAAGAAACCCATTGGTTGTAAATGAATCTACAAAAATAAGTATAGGGTTGGTGGACCTGTCAAAAAATACAAGGCTGGTTGGTCTGTAGGGGTGATACTCAAGTCGAGGACGTACACTTTACGGAAAACTTCATTCCTGCCATCAAATTTGCTATTGTCAGGTGCGTAGTGGTTGCAGCTGTTAAGAATAATTGGTCTCTCTTTCAATTGGTTGTGAACAGTGCATTTATTCATGGTGACCTCGATGAAAAAGTCTACATGAGGTTACCTCCTAGCCTTACTATTTCTTCTTTTGATTCCTCCTCCAGTTCTATGTGCCTTTTGTAGAAATCTCTTTATGCCTTACATCAGGCTTCACGACAATAGTACGCCTAGCTGTCCCAAGCTCCTTGTTCTTGTGCTTACACACACTCTATGAATGATTACTCCCATTTTGTTCGACAGTCCACCTCATCTATTGTTACTCTTGTTGTGTGTGTTGATATCATTTCAACTGGTGATGACTTGGCTGAGAGATTTCCAGCCCCAAGTTGTTCCTGGATCAACAGTTCAAAATCAAAGACCTTGGGGTGCTCAATTATTTTCTTGGTATCGAGGTGGCTTTTTCTTCTGCTCTCCTACTTCATCAATGAAAATTCATACACGATCTTCTGCAAGAGTTTAATGGTGTTGATGTTACTAATGTTACTTGTCCTTTGGATCTCGATGTCAAGTTAAGGGTTGTTGATGGTGCACTTCTGCCTTTGCCTGCATCATACATAAGTCTTGCTGGCAAGCTGAACTTTCTCAGTCACACATGACCTTACCTATATTTTGTCGTCCAACATTTGAGTCAATTTCTTTAAGCATCTCATACTCCTCACATGGGTGTTGCTTTGCATGTCTAATGGTATCTCAAGGGTACACCTGATACTGGTATGTTTAGTAACTCTCCGTCATTGGGTCTTTCTGCTTATTGTGATAGTGATAGGGGTTGGGGTGCTTGCCCTGATACTCAGCAATCTATTTATGTTTTTTCCGTTTTTCTAAGGGATTCTTTGATCAGCTGGAAGGCAAGAAACATCCAGTAGTCTCTCTTCTGTTGAGGCTGAGTACAGAGCCATCAGTGAAGTGGTGGCCGTGGATTGTTCATTTACTTACTGGTCTTCGTACTCCTCCGGTTGGACTTGTCCCTATTTTTGTGATAACCAGGCTTCCATACACATTGCGCAATCTTGTTTTTCATGAATGTGCCAAGCAAATTGAAGTACATTGTCAATTCACTGCGTCAAGCTTTTGGATGGCCTTATTTCTCTTCATCATGGCTCTACCAATGCTCACTTAGCTGATCCTTTTACCAAACCTCTGACTAGTCTAGTTCATCATGGTGTTCTGACCAAGTTGAACGTTTATCACCCTCCAACTTGCAGGGGGGTGTTGGACTTGAACCTCATAATAAGAGCACACTTGCAGCCAACTAATTGCGAGCCCAAGCTGACACATTTCAGTCATTTTTATTTATTCATAACATTTTCCATTTTTGTAATAGAAATGAGTGTGATTGTATTTTGTATATAAAGAAAATTCAATTTGTCTCAACTTTCAATTGTATTTCTCAATTCTGATTGTTCACAGTACTTACACATTACTAAGATAGTAGTTCAAGCCAATTCAAGTAAAATACATTACATCGTACGGCAAACCAGCTCCGCAGTTTCGAGTCTGCTAGCTGCTTCATTTCTATCCTCTCAACAGATGTTATAACACTAGCAAACGAACATTCAAAATACACAATTAAAACATGCAACATAAAAGAAAAAGAAGAAGAAGAAATTTTACCGAATCAAACGGGGAGATTATCAGCGGCAGTAGGTTTGGTGGTGGCAGGGCAAGAATCGAGGTGCGAAGGGAGGGTGGAGACCATGAGAGGGCGATCTTTAGCTTCTTCCTCGTCTTCATCGTCGGATTCGGAAGTGTTGAGATTCACACACGAGCACCGTTCCAAGGATGCGAAAAACGCCGATGCAACGCTAGTGCCGAACCACCTTGCCAAGCCGTCGAGCTTCTCGTAAGACATGATTGATTGAATGAATTCTTCAGAGTGAGGGATTAAAGAAAACCCTAGTACTGTGAAAAGAGGCAATTTGGGGAAAGACGAAGAAATCGAAAGGGGTGAAAATGGTCAGTAAGGACAGCTGGTGGCTTCTTTTCAATATATATACTTCTAGATATTTCTATCAGCTGCCCTTTATAAGTATTTCGACTAGGTAAACGGTATAATAATTTCCGATAAAATATAAATAATTTTATCGATGGATAAGGTATATCAAATAGTCAATTGAATCTTGATTAAGTTTTATTTTATATTTACGATAGAATAGTTTATTTTATGATAACTTATTTTAAAATTAATGATCTTGAAGTAGCTTATTTTTCATCCAGTAATTTCTAAGAAAATATTTTTACAAATTATTTTATACTATATTATATACCTAAAATAAAAAAAAATGATTAAATGTTCTTATTTTAATGTTAATTATCAAATTCAAAAAAATTACTTCTAAGGATATTGTTAAGTGTTGTGAAAGATCGATAAGAATATATCTTTTGTGTTGGTTAGAGCAAAAAGATTAAAACCAAAAAATTGAAATAATTAAGATAAATTAACTTCTTTAGCTATCACTAAAGGATATAGTTAACTTCTTTAGCTATCACCAGACATCAGGTGAGAAATAAAAAAAAAATTCCTTAGCTATTTGTTGCATAAAAAAATCAATAGTATTATTAGTAAAGTATTCTAAAAAAAATATTTCATATTCTAGATAATATAATGTGACAAGATAGGCTTTTGCAGAGACGATTATTTTATTGTGTCAATTATTTTATGAGGGAAATAAAAATATACCATTACAGTCCTCAAAGAAACAAAAATAATATTTTAAATATGAACATCTAGCTATTCAAAGAATTCAATTATCAAAATTTAAACTTTATTTATTTTTTAAAATTCCTATCGAGCTAAATCAAACAATCAATTTTATGAGCAATGGAAAAAAAAAAAAAAAGGAGTTGGAAAGCATACAAAAAAGAAAAAGGAGTACCAAATATCTTTGTGACTAAGGGTAGACATGGTATGGTATATATTGAATAATTTATTAAAATTAAATAATTTTATATTATAGTATGGTATGGTAATTGTGATATTTGTCATGACTTATAATTTTTGTGGAATTCCAAACGCAGTTTGATATTTAAAAAATAAATATCGAAATACCATATACCATATCGAAATATATTTGTGTGTGTTAAATTTTAAATTATTTTAAATATATGTAGAACTTCTGGAGAGCTCTGACAGTCCAGTTGGCACTCCTATTACTGATCATGTTGAAGAAAATTTTTAACCATACCATAAAATATCGAAAGTAGAAATACCAAATCATACCAAGCTAATTTGGTATGGTAATGGTATTGTATTTTTAGATATCGAAAAATCAAAATTACCATACCGAATTTTTAAATACCATATCATACTGTTCTATGCCCACTCCTATCGGTGACTCTTTGTCCATTATGGCAATTTTTTATATTCCGCTTTCGAAAAATGACATCTTATTATGTTTAGAAGAAAATTAATATTTTAAAATTATTTTTTATTTTTAATAAAATAATTTACAATTCATAAATATTTAATTATCATATTAGAAAAAATCAAAAGTTTTTCTTTCCAAATATTGTCCTATATAAAATGAATGTATTTAGTCGAGAAAATGATCAAAATGGTCTTTAATGGATAATTGATGCTTTATTTTGTCTTTAATATATTTCACTTGGTTGAAATATACTTAACGTGTGACAAATGTGTTCATTTTGATCCTTAATATATTTCACTTGATTGAAAAGGTACTTAATGTAAAACAAGAGGTATTTATTTTGGTCTTTTATTCAAAACCTAACATATTTTATTCACAAAAAATGAGAAATTTAGTTGTGGACCCGACTTACAAAACTCACCATTGTTGTCTTTTTTATTAGCTACAAAAAAAAAAAAAAATCATGAAATCTAATGTTATTATCTCTACTTTTCTTAAACAAAATTTATTATTTTATCTTACTTAAAGCATAAATTTTCATTAGGTCAGTAAAATAATATTTTAATAACGAAAAACTAGTAAATTTTGTTGGAGAAAATAGCATTCGATTTTATGGAGTTTTTTCTTTTGAGCTACCAAAGAAAACAAGAAATGGTAAATTTTGTTAGCCACGTAAAGTCTATTATTAAATTATAATTTTTTTTAAAAAATTTGTTAGATTTAGAATAAAAGACCAAAACAAACACATTTTGTTATAAATTAATAGTTATTTTAATCGAGTGAAATATATTCAGAACCAAAATAAATATATTTCAAAGGAATATTTACATAAATAATATATTATATATCAAATATTACCTTTTTTAGGATATTTTTTTAAATTACAATTTATAGCATATTTTATCAATAAATTACAAGAAATTTCTTACCTTTCTTTCTCTTCTTCTCTTTCACTTTCTCTTTCTTCTCTTTTCTCTGTTTCTTGGCTGGATGTGTCTTTTTTTTTTTTTTTAAATTTCCTTTTTTCTTTCTTTCTCCCTCCTCATTCAACTCATCATCTTTAATATTATACATTATTATAAATTTATTATGATTATTTCAA
>JAPFFP010000070.1:14102799-14114391 GCA_026153255.1 Solanum medicagineum
ATAATTATTTTATTAAAATATATTAATTATATTCTCCACATGCATTAAAAAATGTCTATAGTACATATGAAGTATCGAATTCAAAATGTATTACAATTGTAGTTTTTATTAATGGTTTATTTCAATCATATTAAAAATTAAAATAACACATTACTCACACATTTGGTCATTCTGTCGTATTAAGTGAAATGCTATCAAATGAAATAAATCACGTCAAGTTAACCCAAATGAAATTGGAACAGCGAAAAAGGAGCAGCTTGTGGATGCCACGTCGGATGGAGATGTATCTACAGTTATGAATGGATAAGTCCATATGAGAAGAGGGGAAGTCTGTCAATAATTACTCACAAAAAAATGGCGTCAATATCCATTCCATTAGCCTACAAATCTCATTCTCTCCGTCGTTCTCCACTTTATCGTCCTCCACAACTTCACTTACCCATCCAAATCAAATGTTCAGGTACGATTCTCATTTTTCTTACACTCAAATGTCAAGCTGAAATCGCATCTGAATTTCGTTTATGTTTGGCAGCTTCCAAGGATAGTTCAAACGGTGAAGAAAGCTCAACTGATCCGTTCAAGCAACTTAGGAATGTTGCTTGTGGGTTCCTTGCTGTTTGGGCAATTTCTTCTGTTTCTCCCGTAATTGCTGCTGGTCAGGTTGGGGGAAACGCCATTTAGTTACTCTACTGCTATTCCATTTCACATATTTCCTTCAATATGTTCTGTTTTACATATAATGCTTCCGTAGTTGCATGTGGCGGAGCCAACATTTTCGTGAAGAGTGTTAATACTTTTAGAACACCTCTGAGGTAAGGTGTTCAAGAATTGATACATATATATATATATATCAAAATATATATATTTAGCCTATATATTCGAAAAAGTTTTCTGACGACGGCTGTTCATATAACCACCCATGGGTGAATGTATCTCCGTCCCTGCGTAGTTGCATTAGATAGTCTGTCTACATCACACATTGCTTAAAATGTATCAGGCTGCCCTTTTTAATTACTGTATTGAATTGTGTTGTTAACTACATTTCAGCTAAAATCCGTTTAATTTGCTAGTTTTAGAATTTGTGGACAGTTCTTTTCTTAGCTAAGTATGTACAAATATTTTGTTGATCCATGGGGATAAGAATTTAAGCTTGTACCAAGTTTAGTTGTGTGAGCCAAATGACGCAAATGGTCATCACCATTTAAGAGCTTTTTGGCAAATAAGTAGCATAATCCAGGTGGAATTAAGAAATTCAAAATATAATTTTTCGATTCACATGATGATTAACTCCTGACATGTTCATTTAGATCTTACCATTCTTATGACTGGTTAGGAATTAGGATCTAAGACTTCCATAAACTGTATTGTTCACTTGAAAATGCGGATATCTAGGTTTGAACTGGATGGGATTTGAGATATTTGATGTTTACAGAAGTGCAAATGTCTTGTGGAAGGGATAAGGATCAAATTTGGGCAACTTTGCTCTGCCGTGCCACGAGGCACGACCATGGAAGTAATGAAAAAGAAAAAGTTAGCTATCCGTTAGACCTTTGATCTAATATTACCCCCCGTCAATATGAAAAAAGCTTTGTATCCTTGACCCCTAATGGAGCTCCAAAATGAGAGTAACTTAAAAGCATTGTCGAAAGATGAGGGGCAAAAAATGACAATTGGCTAATTGCACGGAATGAATGGACCAAAAGTGTAACACAGCATTGAGCAACTTCGAATACTACAATGACAATGTTGAACTGTTTCCCCAAATAAAGAGAGAGAGAAAACATCTTGCAGTTCATGTTCCCAAAACAGGAAATAAGCCAACGTACATTTTGACTCTCTTGACAATTGACATAGGTCCATTCACGTATGCAAGATTATCATTTTTTTACATTTTGGGTTGATTTTGCAGAGATTGCCTCCATTATCAACAGAGCCAAATAGGTGTGAACGGGCCTTTGTTGGTAACACAATAGGTCAAGCCAATGGTGTTTATGATAAACCACTTGATCTGCGCTTTTGTGATTACACAAATGAGAAAATTAACCTCAAAGGGAAGTCACTTGCAGCAGCCCTCATGTCTGATGCAAAATTTGATGGTGCAGACATGTCTGAAGTGATTATGTCTAAGGCTTATGCTGTTGGAGCTAGTTTTAAGGGTAAGTTCACATTACACTTTCGTATAAAGTATATTTTGTCCTTATGTTTTCAAGGCGACTGAAGAAACCAAAGGCTAAAACTAAAAAGAAATGCAAGAAACGAAATATTGAGTTCAGCTGATTGAATTAGTAGACAACATGTCCAAACATTCCTGTACATGGCAATAGTAACTTAGTCATGATATTTATGTTGAGGTCCAACCTGCTTATTTAACATATACAATGTCCTTCTATTTGTAATTTGTCTCTAATGTCAAGGCCGGTTGGGACAGTAGGAATTATGTAGTACTTTGCAAATTGATAGAGTACTTTTCAACTACTCAGTGTTTGAGAAAGATGAAATGGAAAATGAGACCGAGCACCTGACTAGTAAGAACAACTCTTTTCTCGTCAAAACTACTTGCATATCGGATGGATGTTGTGTTGTGAATTTAATTAACGCTGAAGCATCTTTTTAGGAGAGCACATGTTTTGGGTTGACTAAGTACTCTTTTTTCTTTTTTTTCCAGCCTTTTTTTTTCTGCTCTTTGCTGAAACAAACCAATTGAAATTGAAGTGTTTATTTTTGGAGTATATATGTTTTAGCAAATCATGGTAGTATCATCCTTCAAGGCTTTCTCTGATTTTTGACAGTAGCCATTGTCAAGTTTGACAACAACCACTATAGTGTCTGGCTGGGAAGGGCTAAAGAATGGCTTAAGCTTTCTATACGTGTATGCGTTGTTTGAATACCTTCATCTTTTTCAAAGTTGGAATTCTGACTCTTCAGTACATACAGGGACAAACTTTTCGAATGCTGTTCTCGATCGGGTGAACTTTGGGAAAGCGAATCTCCAGGGAGCTTCATTTAAGAACACTGTACTATCTGGATCTACCTTTGATGATGCACAACTTGATGATGCAGATTTTGAGGACACAATCATTGGCTACATTGATCTACAGAAGATATGCATGAATAAAACTATTAGCGAAGAAGGGAGAGTTAACTTGGGATGTCGATAACCTTATGCTATTGTCCAGTTTTCTCGTACTTGATTCATCTTCCATGCTCCATGGAATAATTGAATGTAAGCTACAACTTGTATATTTGTCATAGCAAAGCGAGCTAGTGAATTATCCTGGTAATGTCAACTGAGATTCAACTCTCTTTGCAACTCTCATTGTTTATACCTGATAGTCTAATTATGCATCAATTTTCAACAGATGAACTTATGTTTGGTCTTTGAGAAGTAAATCATTCTGTAATTTTCTCCATTTATGATTTGTTGTGCGGATGGGAAATATGCATCAGGTATTGGGGACTTGACCAGTGGGATATTATAGGATATCTGTCTCACAGCGAAATGCCAAGTTATACTTTGAAAGTTACTGACAGGATATTTTGAGCGAATCAGCGGTATATATGGGCATTTTGTTCTCTGTTTCCTGAAACAATTGGAGATGGTGAAGTACTGGAGCTAACCCAGTTGAGCATTTCTTTTTGTCAGATTCTCTTATTTTTTAGGGAAAGTTTATCCAAACTTCAAAAGTAAATAAAGCTCTTTTTCTTCCTTACTGTTCAGCACAGAGGAGGAGAAGTGAAAATAATTTTGAATATATATAAACTTCAGAAGTATATTCCTTGCTGTATAGCAATAGGTATATCTCAATTCCACATTGACGAAAGCATAGAAGAAAAGATTCCCATCCAATAGGAGGGCAGCCCATGCATATTCCTTGCCTAATTTGACACTCCAGAACTTCAGCTGGAATGCCCATTTCTGAAGGAAAGCATCTCAAACAGGTGCCTTTCTTCATCCAAGCTGCTGACATGCAGACATAAGAAAAAGTTGCAGACTTGCAGCAACCTATGATGAGCAAGCCGAGTAATGGATAAGGTTTTCAACACACCCCTGTCTCATCTGCTCGGCGCATTTCTTGTTCTTCTTGCACCAATTTTCCTTCAAGGTAAGCAAGTGAGCACTATTTCAACATGTTATATACACTGTCAGTGGATATGATTAGGACTTCTTTTTTGGTAATAGGAGTTGAAGGAACAATTGGTGTCAACTATGGTACAGTTGCTGACAACCTCCCTCCCCCTGTCCAAGTGGCACGCTTCCTCCGTGAATCCACCTATATCCGTCGCGTGAGGATCTTCGATGCCAACCCAGAAATCTTGAAAGCATTTGCTCACACTGGCATTTCAGTGACTGTAAACATCCCCAATGATCTGATTCCGCAGCTTACTGAGTTGAGTTTTGCCCAACAATGGGTGGAAATTAACGTCCTACCTTACGTCCCTGCCACCAACATAGTCAGAATACTTGTTGGCAACGAAGTAATTTCAACTGCCAACAAGTTACTTATTGTGAGCCTAGTCCCTGCTATGCAAACCCTCCAGGTTGCCCTTGTTGAAAAGTACTTGGATCGTCAAATCCAAATTTCTACTCCACATTTCCTAGGTATACTCTCAAATTCAACCCCACCTTCTTCTGGGAAATTTAGACCAGGATACGATATCCATGTTCTCAAGCCATTGCTTGAGTTCCTTAGAGCTACTAATTCACCATTCATGATAAACCCATATCCATTTTTTGATTCTTCTGATAACACACTTGATTATGCACTCTTTAGGCCTAATCCAGGGGTGTTCGACGAGGCCACACGTCTCACCTACACAAACATGTTGGATGCGCAATTAGATGCAGTTTTTTCAGCCCTGAAGCTCATGGATTTCGAAGACATTGAGATTGTCATAGCTGAAACTGGATGGCCATCCCGAGGAGATCCAGGGCAAGTAGGAGTAGACACTGGAACCGCTGCAGAATACAACAGAAAGCTCATACAACACCTGATGTCTGGAATTGGGACACCTCTTATGCCCAACAAGACATTTGAAACCTACATTTTCGCGCTCTTCAACGAGGACTTGAAGCCTGGGCCAACATGTGAGAGAAATTTTGGGTTGTTCAAGCCTGATTTGACGCCAGTCTATGACATAGGAATCCTACATCCAAGGGTAGCTAATGCTGCTGCCAATATTGATCATAGTCACACTAATAGCAGAGCCAATTTGTTAATGCTTCTGTTAGTGTGCGTGATGTGTTTGTGAAATTGCCTCTGGCTCGCAGGCAATAAGCAAATTTTCTGTTGTGCCCGACACCAAAGGCTTGCACCAGTAAATGAAACAACACCAGCGCCCGGTAAGGGGAAAACATGGTGTCTTCCGAAATCTGGGACAAGGAAGCATTACAGAGGAACATCGATGGGTTTTGACTGCCAACAGATCCAATATGGGAGTCCGTTCTTTCTTCCCAACGTTGTTCGAGCTCATATGTGTATGCCATGAATGCTTACTATCAAGCTAGCTGGAAGCCTTAAAAGAAATGGATCCTAAAAGGAAGTCCATGATCGAGAAAAGTGATGATCTCGTCTTACTCATTAGGAGAGAGGAAGCTTTTGGACATCTTTCCCAACCAGATAGTAAGCTATTACTCAGCTAACTCAACCACGAAAACGTCCATGGGGACTCAACACAGCGCACACTGTTTTATGACAGAGCAATTGAAATGACTAAAAGTATATATACTAAGTGGACGTTTGACCATGTTTCGCTGTGAAATTTGAAAAAAAAAAACAGTTTTGATTGTCAAAAGTGAAAGAGATACTTGAAAATTTGAGTTGTTTTTATATTTTGTGACTAATTTGGAGTGAAAAAAATAAAAATACTTGTTTTTTTCTCGAATTCTTGAAAATTCTAGAATTCAATTTCAAGTTGAATTTTGATATTTTCTGGCCGAACGTGTTCTGCTAAGTTCAATTGCAAAAATTTTATGTTATTTGATGTTCAATCTTGAAAAAAGGTGAAAAGATTTCTTGATCAAATGCCTTCTAACACATCACTATACGCTAGATTATATACTTGTACCTAGTAAAAGTAGAATTAATCTAATTACGAACCATATATAACTAAGTACATAATTCATCTTAAATTTCAATTACCGAGTCATTAATATATTATTACATTTTTAATTTTCTAGGATTGAGATTTATTATTTAATTATTACTCTTTTTCGTTTTAATTTAGGTGTCTTTTTTTAGTTTTTAATTTGATTAAAATAAATTAATCGCCTTTTATATTTTGTAATTATCTCTTTAATTCCACAACAACTCATGTGACCATGAAATTTAGGAACATTTGATATATTATGCAATTTAATTTAATATCACAAGATTTCAAATAAATTTTAATTTTATTAAATTACATGTCCAATATTCAAAGTTACCCACCTAAAACAAAAGTAGTATTATATTCCTACCAAACTAGTTTCCTTGATCATTGGTAATATGATATTTACATAAAGTAAAATATATTTCAAATTTTATATTCAATTATCATTTGACAAATTAAATTTAGAAAATATTTTAACTGGTTTTGATGGCATATTAAAGATAAATATTTATAATAAAACTATCCTATTAGGCATACTTCACTGTCATAAATATTTGTCATATTTTTACTTTCAAGAAATTACATATATTATTTTTAATTATTAATTTTGTATCATGTCAATAAGTTCGAATGAAGGGAATATTCAAATTTGTATTGGTTATATATCAATTACGTAATCAATAGCATGATATGTAGAAATCTAAGATTGATAAATTTAGGGTTATATATCAAAAATAATATTGGACACAATAATATATATTATGTTGTAATATATCATAATATTAAAAAGTCAAATTATACATAATCTACAAGGTAAAAGATCACCAAAAACATTAAAAATCAAAACATCTGGTAAAAAAAAATGTATAGTAAAAAAATCATTAAAAATCAAAACATCTGGTAAAAAAAAGTGTATAGTAAAAAGATCACCAAATTTATTAAAAATCAAAACCGTTGGTAATAAAAGACGTATAATAACTAGTTTAACTTTTTTCTCCCTTTTTAAAAATATTTTTTCAATTGGAGATTTCGAAGTTGAGCCTACATCATTCTTCACATTCTTCCAAGGCAATTTCTTCAAGTTTAATGGATCGTTCTTTTGTTTGGATTCATTTTAATGAAAATCATCATCATCTGAATCAAACTCACGAATAATATTAACTTTAGCTTGATGGGTATTTTGATTTCGATGAAGGTCTTCGATTTTAGAAATATCTTTAGTTTTAAAAAGATTTTGATTTTGAGGAACTAATTGGGCAAGATTAACGCTAAAAAAAATAATTATACATTAGGGTTTAAGATGAAGAATAGTGATTTGAGGCAAAAAAAATTTCCAAAAATTGGTGTATTGAAAGTTAACAATGGAGGACGAATTTCTTTTTTTCTACTTTTATGAAAATTTGAAGTTAACAAGAAAAATAAGAGGAAGACAATTGTAAAAATAAGAATTTTTAGAGAATATAATAAAATAAATTATGTACGTAGATAATTTTTCATATTCATACTTTGTTTATATGAATTTGTATCAAATTATTATAATTTAATTAGTTGAAATGAAATATATTGCATTTAAACATTATTAAATATTTAAAAAATTAATATATAAATTCATGTTTTATATAGTACTGAATATAATGTAACGATCCCGATAACAACTGCCAACAATTTCATTTTCTTCTTTTTCGCTACTGCCAAGCTCAGCTATCCTTTTTCTTCTTTCAGTTTTTCCTCATATATATTTTCCGACGATCTAGGGTTTTGAATTCTTCAATTATCATGGCCGATTGGCAGCAGTATCTACAGTCGGTAATCTTCGGTCTCATTTTCTCTTTCCTTCTCGCCAAGCTCTTTTCTATTATATTCGCTTTCCGTGATGAAAATCTCCGGATTACACGCGCCGATTCCTACGAGGCTGAACCGAAAGAGTCATCGGAGGCTGCTGCTGCTGCTGCGGTTTCAGAGGAGACGGAGCCGTTAATTCAGAGGAACGACGGCGGTTTGAAAGGGAGTTCGATGACTGGTGGTGAAGACAGCGATGGTGATTGGGAAGGTGTAGAAAGTACTGAGTTGGATGAGGCGTTTAGTGCCGCGACAGCGTTTGTGGCTGCTACGGCAGCTGATCGGTCGCATAAGGTATCAAAGGAGGTGCAACTGCAACTCTATGGGCTTTATAAGATTGCGACTGAGGGACCTTGCACTGCTCCACAACCATCGGCTCTTAAAATGACTGCTCGTGCCAAATGGTAATGCTCTCCAAAATCTGCCTCTAATTGTTTAACTTTTCATTTGCTTTATGACATATATAGTTTGGGACATTTTGTTGTTGAATCTGATACTCTGATTTGGAGACAGAAGCAAGCGTTTTTGGATCGATGTAAGATATCATGTTACATGTCCTTGTTAGCACAAGGAAGGAAAAGTAACTCAAGTAGTGAATTTCATGATACATGTGACTGGTAAATTAAGTAGTTTGAGTTTTGTTAGAAATCGAATTATACCTTGATAGGAGTACTAAGCCTAGCTGGTGCTTAATTACCCATGCTAGAGGATACACTTTGCAGTGGCTTAAGTAACTTAAAATATAGTGAATCATATTGTGTGAAGACTTAATAGGATAAGAAATTATAGGCTATTGTTTTCTTACTGGAATGTTGAACGATGGCAAGCTTATGAAATTTAGTCACAAAAATTTGCTGCTAGTTTTGATGAACAGTAGGGGATGATAATAATGGATGAGGTTAGTGGAAGTTCCCAAGGACTTCTCTGTAACCTTGCTTGGAAAAACAAATTGTTCTCATTTCTAGGTTGTTTCGAATAAAGTTACTTGTGGCGTCTTCATGACGTGATTCTGGTTTAGTTATTGTCTAGAAAGAGAAATCCTCCAAGGTATGAGAAAGATAATTTTTCAGATCTCAATGAGGCGATCTGGCTTAAGAAAGAGCTTTTTCCTTAAACATACTGGCAGTAGCTTTTCATATAGCTCATCACTTCCAGGAGTATTGTACTATTTTATCTGTTCTTAACTTATTTGGAGGTGTGGATCTCCCTTCTCCTTGAAATCCTGTTTGAAATATAACATATATTAGGTTTGTAGCCTTTCACAAAACTTTGACAGTGAAAAGAGTCAGGTCACAGAAAAAAATCCTTTTAACTTGTATTCCAAGTTTTTCTCTATGGATCAAATGTTTTCTAGGTTATTAGTAGTATATTTGGTTGGTCTCTCTTGCCTGGCTGATGCTAAAATTTGCTTTGATCATCTATTAGGCAAGCATGGCAGAAATTGGGTGCCATGCCTCCTGAAGAAGCCATGGAGAAGTATCTTGATATCGTGACTGAGTTATATCCTTCCTGGCTTGATGGATCTGCAAATGTAAGACATGCATCTTTGTTATTAATAGCAATCATTCATGTCTTTGTTCTTCTGTTCTAAATAATTTTTTCTATTTTTTTCCTTCTCCCTGATGTCCTCTTATGTCTGTTTGTCCTCCTCAATGTGCTCAAAAAGAAAAAGAAGGGTGAAGAAAGCAGCGGCGCACATAATGCAGATTCTAAAGGGCCAATGGGGCCAGTTTTCAGTACTTTCATTAGTGAGGAGGAATCTGAAAATGAGTTGTAAGGTTCTTTAACTTGTTTGAACTCAAATTCTTGCAGTCTTTTTCTGTTTTAAATGTGGCTTGTATAACAAATTTAAATGTGCCCTTCTCGGGAAGTCATGTGCTCCCTCCGTCCTGAAAAATTATCCTAATTTTCTATTTGAAGCCACCCCAATAAGTGTTGCACTTTCTTTAAAGGAATGCCTTAATACGTTTTATATAACTCAACTTTTTTGGACCCTATTTTTACCATTTAAATACATTGGATTCAAATTTCTCCTAATCAACTCATCTTTTTCTAGTAAGCATATGGAGTACTATCAAACTGGTAAAGGAGAAAAGAACAAAATTAGAAATAAATGGTTTATAAATATGCCATGGTTCTATTTCTTTTCTTGCTCCATATGTTGGTCCAAGATCCATCAAAGGCTCATAATCCAAGGATCCTTTTTATATCCTACTTCTCCTCATCTATGATTGAATTTTCTACCTAAAATTACTATTGTATAATACACCCTTGTGGTCGGGTCTTTCCCGGGGACCTGCGCATAACGGGAATTATAACCCTGAAGACCTTTCATTTGAAGTACACCGGGCTGCCCAGAATTACTACCGTCAAAGGAAAATCTCCGGCTTTGTTTGAATCAGTCAAGCTTTATTGTGAGTTATAACCCTGAAGACCTTTCATTAATTGGCTTGATACTTTTGACTTTAACTAAGTCCTTGTTCTTTTGGACTTCTGTAAAATGGTTACTGGGTACGGTGCGGTTCTGATAATTGTTGTCGCCTTTTCTTCTATTCGAGGACGGTCTTCGCAACAAACTGCTATATAGTCTATAACTACTTTGTCTTGGCATCAAAAAGCAGAAACATTCTTTGGAGTTCCACTCTGATATTCTTGTTTGTTTTATGGAGTTTATTTGTTCTTAATTTATTTTTCTTGCACTAGGAGGCAAATGGTGTTACAAAGTAACAGCATTTAATCATTGTCTTAACAAGTTCTCATTCTTATTTAACTACTTTTTTGTTATTTATCTAGGAAATAACTTTTGAACAAGCTGTACTTTGTTAGTGAGTTTCAAGTTGTGTAACTTTCTCTGTTTATTCTGTCTTTTATATATATGTGTGTGTGTGTGACTATTTTGTAATATTTATAATACTTAAGGAAGAACAGATCTGATAAATCACATGCTCGTTATTTCATTTGCAGAAAATTGGATGAGATACATACCTTTGCACGAGAAGGGGACGAAGAGAACTTACTTAAGTGCATTGATAGTGGTGTTTCTGTGAATGTGACAGGTTGGTTCTCAATGTGATACGGAAGTTCTTTTGAAGCCTAGTTATAGTGTTTTAATGTTGATTATTTTGATTCACCATTAGATGCATTGCTTATGGTATTTAATTAATGACCGAGTCTGCGGATGGATCTATCTTCTTTGAAAGAAGATGATTCTCTTGCATTATTACCAACAAAAAAAAAAAGTTAAACGGTGGAAAAGTGAGAAAATGTTTAGGGTGGGCATGACTCCAGATCCCAGAGCTTGAATGATGTCTACCGGGAATTTGTAGTGCAGATTTTGCTATCTTTCCGTTTTTTTGATGTTCGTCCTGATTAAAAATTTGTTTCTTGAAATGATTCTAGACAGTGAGGGTCGTGCCCCCTTGCACTGGGCTGTAGATCGTGGTCATCTCGGCATCACTAAATTGCTTTTAAACAGGAACGCAGATGTAAATGCCAAGGTACATATAAATTTCAAGATATGATTTTGCATTTCAAGATGTGAAGTAGCAGTTAGTCAATGTAACTTTCGACGCTCCTCATGGGTCATATGGAAACAGCCGCTTTATGTTTTTAAACATAGGGGTTAGGCTGCGTACATCCGACCCCCCCTCACCCCGCAATGAG
>JAPFFP010000070.1:14114491-14125513 GCA_026153255.1 Solanum medicagineum
CCCCCCCTCACCCCGCAATGAGCGGGAGCCTTTTGAGGCACTGGGGTATGTTGTTGTTGTTGTTGTTGATTTTGCATTACCGGACCTCACATCTTGTTTGGTTCTTTGATTTGTTATATATATGCTCTGTGGGGCTTGTATTTTGTTGCATGATTTGTTTCATTTGAAATCTTATGAGTCATAACCTTACTTGATGTAGCTGTAATTTTCTTTTATATTCATCTACTTCTCTTTATCTTTCTTCTCCCAACTCCTTTAAATATGGTGTTTTTGGTAATTTGTCATTATATTGGAACTGAAAGAGAGACAAAGAACAACATATATGCAAGATTTGCAGAGAGATGAAAGAAGACTAATGTGCTGAATGCTTTACTAAACCTAGTGAGTTTAAAATTGCATTATTGACCATGTAATCATAGAGCAAGATGATGAGGCCAATACTGTGCCAAAATAGATGATGGTTTTAATGGAAACCATAACATCAAGCAACTCAAGCTTGGCCTATGTTTTATAGGAAACTTAACGGGGAAAAAATGCAATGGCGCATAGAACTTGGCTACAAGCATTGAAGCTCTGGATTCTTCAATTTGTTTCCACTGTGTGTGTTCTTGTTCCTGCTTGTGATACTCTGAATTACAAATTCTTGTTATTTTGATCATTGAAGGACCTTGAGGGTCAGACGGCACTGCATTATGCTGCTCTTTGTGAAAGGGAAGATATTGCTGAGTTTCTTGTAAAGCATGGTGCTGACGTAGATATCAAGGATAATGAAGGTGACTGCCCTCGTGATGTCTGTGATTTGCACTGGCCTTGGTTGCAGCAGGCCACTGCCCACAACTAACGTACAGCTTGTTTTGCCCCTTTTTTTCCTTCCTCTACTGATCGGATCATGTTGCTACTGTACATGCTTATGTAGACACCTATTTATGTCTTTCCATGAAGGGATTTTCTCTTCTAAATTGTAGTATAGTAAAGCATGCTATCTTTTGTAGCTCCTGTGCTGTTACTTATAATGGAGCATGGAGCAATAAGATTGCCACTTCAAGAAAGGATTCACAGGACTTAAAAGTGATTGATCGTTTTGCTTTTAAGGATACTACATTGATTGCTTACCCTTCTTAATGTCAGGGTAACATTGTTTCTAATTGGAAATTGGCAAGTTAAAATATTATCAATTACATTATCTGGTTGTGTTTTAAATTATTTGTTAGACATGTTAAATATCTCATGATCACGAGTTACAGCGCTCTGCCAATTCATTATGCGCAACAACAACAAATAGTGAAATTTCACAAGTGGGGTTTGAGGAGGGTAAAATGTATGCAGATCTTACTACTACATCATAGGTATAGAGAGGTGGTTTTTGGAGAACTCTCGTCTAAAAGAATCGAGCCTCACAAGCAGAAGATACTGGATGTGAAAAAAAAGGAACGGTACTGGATGTGAAAAAAAAAGGGAAAAAGGAACAGAAAGGAAAAAAAAATCGACTAATAATAAAAAGCAAATAATAATATGTAATATGATAAAAGTAAGCAAATATAAGAGTAATAATGACAACATAAGATATAGGGACACAACTACTCCTACTAATTTACTATATCACAAAGTCATACATCGACCTAGTAGCCTATTAGTCTTCTATTCCAATAAATGACCTCCGCTCTTTTCTATCGAAGATCATGTCCTCAGTGAGATGAAATTTTACCATATCTTGTCTGATCACCTCCTCCCCCTTCCCCTCCCCCCCTCCAATACTTCTTTAAAACCATTGCATTCTCTCTTCCTTCATCTTGTTAGCCACAGGGACCACCTCTTACTTTTCCTGGATGATATCCATTCCTAATTCTATCACTTCTGGTATATTCACACATCCATCTAATATCTCAGATGGTCTCAAATGATCGAATATCTAATGTGAAGCGGGGTTCCAAATTTCTGTCAATAAGACATCCTCAGTTGTTTTACTTAAACCAATCGATTTTTGAAGTATTGACTTCTATAGCTACTTGGTTGGGTAGTTAAAAGATGACTCCGTGAGTTTTTTAAAATATTTTTTTTGGGTAGGGGAAGGAAAATGGTGAGGGGAATCACAATGTGAGAAATCGAATCCTTATTAACAAGGTGGGAGTTTAGGTAGCCAATTAACCGAGCTACTAAGATTCCCCGATTTCCGCGAGTCCATTAAAATTGAGCATGGATTTTTTTAAAAAAGATCAAGATTTTTGAAACTTTGGGTCTTAAACTTGATCAATGTTGAGCTAGGTTATTTAGTTAGAAGGCCTGCTCTTTCTTAGTTGTAGAATAAATTAAGAAATTAATTTTATTTTAGAAGGAGAGTTTTAATAGACTGAAAAGCAAGCAATTAGAATCACATAAATTAGGAGGAGGAGATTTTTTAAAAGTTTGGCCCCTGATGGCAAAGTAACGAAGGGTTCAACTCTGACTAATACAAAGCTTAGAAAGCATACAAGCTTTACTCCTATGCTGAGCAAATAGCTTAGGAGTTATGTTTTCGGCTTATTTGCGACCAAGTAGAAGCACGAGGAAAATAGATTTATTGACCATTTACAATTCGAATTGAAAAAAATGACATTTTTCAACTTTCTTAAGATATAAAAATGAGAAGTTTATATTCAAATGCATGACATGTGTTGATATGGGATAAGCACCCCATATTAAGTTGGTAGCCTTTATAGTTAGAACTCAAGGTTTGACAGCGATATGAATATAAGAAATTTGATCTCTGAATAAAATCACGTCTCTACACAGGTGTACGAAAAAATGAACAAGAGGAAAGAGACCAGAGCGACACATATACGTCCTTCACTCACGGTTTCTTCCTAGTTGCTCTATGCTCCACCCTTCATACGGTGAAATTACATTCGAAAATACAACAAAAGAGTATCTATATCCATTTAGGAACAACAGAAAACTATAAACCTAGAAATTCCCTTACAGCTCGTCATGTGAATCATCGTCCTCATTGGAATCCTCGCTGGCACCTCCTGGTGCTCCACCAGACCTCTGATACACGGCCGTGATAATTGGGTTGCACACTGCTTCAACTTCTTTCAGCTTCTCGTCGTAATCTTCTTTCTCGGCACTCTGGTTGTCATCCAACCATTCAAGTGCTTCCTTTGTTGCGGTTTCAATCTTCTCCTTTTCGTCAGACTCTAACTTGTCTGCAAGTTTGTCCTTGTCATTGATTTGGTTCCTCATGTTGTATACGTATGTCTCCAGGCTGTTTCGGGCATCAACTCTCTCTTTCACCTTCTTGTCCTCCTCTGCGAACTCCTCAGCCTCCTTGACCATACGTTCAATTTCTTCTTGACTCAAACGGCCCTTGTCATTGGTGATGGTAATCTTTTCTGACTTTCCGGAGGCTTTATCCTCAGCTTTCACGTTCAGGATACCATTGGCATCAACCTCGAAAGTAACTTCAATTTGAGGTGTTCCTCTGGTGAAAAGAGCAAAAGGAAAAAGTATTACTCGCAGGCCAATGCAACTCCTAAAGTTCTCTTCTATCGAAACTAGTTTGATAAGTACCTTGGAGCTGGGGGTATTCCTGTTAAATCGAATTTCCCAAGCAGTCTACAGTCCTTCACCATACTGCGTTCACCTTCGAAGACCTGGAGGTGAGAATTTCAGGTCAGAAGAGTCATAAACTACTTAAGTTTAGCACGACACAGTCGGCAAATTAGAAAAATAGTCTTGGAAGTATTATATACCGAAATTGTGACTGTTGTCTGCTGGTCCTGGTAAGTGGTGAAGACTTGGGACTTCTTAGTAGGAATGACTGTGTTTCTTGGGATCAACTTTGTCATCACTCCTCCAACAGTTTCAATACCAAGAGTCAATGGAGCAACATCCAATAGAAGAATATCTGGTCAAAATTCAGAGGAAAATGTTAAGTTTGCCTTGGAAAATTTTCCGGTATCAAATGATTAAAATAAAGTCTGTAAAAAGCATTACCTTTGGTTTCATCACCTCCTTCTCCACTCAAGATTCCTCCTTGTACAGCTGCACCATAAGCAACTGCTTCATCAGGGTTGACACCCTTGCTAGGCTCCTTGCCATCAAAGTAATCTTTCAAAAGCTGTTGAACTTTTGGAATCCTGGTACTTCCACCAACCAAGACAATCTCATCAATCTGGTTCTTTGCCAGACCAGCATCCTCCATAGCCTTCTTCACAGGAGTCATTGTCTTCCTGAACAAATCATTGTTCAGCTCCTCAAAACGAGCCCGAGTAAGTGGTTCAGAGAAATCCACACCGTCGAAGAGAGACTCAATCTCCACCCTGACTTGATGCTGACTGCTCAGGGCTCTCTTGGCACGCTCAGATTCTCTCCTGAGCTTCCCCAAAGCCTTGTTATCCTTGCTAATGTCCTTGCCATGCTTCTTCTTTATCAATTTAATGAAATACTCCATAACTCTCTGATCAAAATCCTCTCCTGCGAGACACAACAGACAACTTGTGAACAAGACTGATGGTGAAATATTGTCAACTTTTTTAGACTTCAGAATTCATTATTACCTCCTAGATGAGTGTCTCCATTTGTGGCAAGAACCTCAAAAACACCATTGTCAATAGTGAGGATACTAACATCAAATGTGCCACCACCAAGGTCAAAGACAAGGATGTTCTTTTCACCACCTTTCTTATCTAATCCATAGGCAATGGCAGCTGCAGTTGGTTCATTAATAATTCTTGCCACGTTCAAACCAGCAATGATCCCTGCATCCTTAGTGGCCTGCCTCTGGGCATCATTGAAGTATGCTGCATATTTGAAAGAGACGGACATACATGCTCAACAATTGTATGACACCTGAGATTGGAAGTAGATATTATCAATCTGAAACGGGAAATGTTTGATGATACCTGGAACAGTAACAACTGCATCCTTGATTGTCTTTCCAAGGTACGCTTCCGCTGTTTCTTTCATCTTGGTCAGTATCATAGCACTGATTTCCTCAGGACTGAAGACCTTGAGGTCCCCATCTTTGATCTTAACTTGGATATATGGTTTCCCATCCTTGTTAACAATCTTATAGGGTACAAGTTTCATGTCCCTTTGTACTTCTTTGTCCTCAAACCTATCACAGAGAAGTATTCAATATCATAATTATACAAGATAAGACTCCTACATAACAAAATAAAGCACAATGCCTTACTTTCTCCCGATAAGTCTTTTGACGTCAAAGATGGTCCTCTCTGGATTAACAGCTGCTTGATTTTTAGCTGCTTCACCAATCAGCCTCTCACCATCAGTGAAGGCTACCCATGAAGGGGTGATACGATTACCTTGGTCATTAGCTATGATCTCTACATGTCCATTCTTGTAAACCCCAACACAAGAATAAGTTGTTCCAAGATCTATACCAATAACAGTTCCTAACTTAGCAGCTTCTTCTTTAGCTGTAGAAAATGCAAACAAGCTCCCTGTTGACAAAATGCAACAAACCAATTAGTGCATTGTATATGACTTGGTCTATCTATAATAGTACTTGTCGAAGTGACAAAATTATCTGGGAAAGGAAAAAATTTGCAGAGATTAAAAAACTTCATGGACATTGTCGGGACCAATTTGGATATACAATTATAACTTGTATAACTAGTTCAGTAAATGTCATTCATCACGCAGTTGCTTCATCCTCTGTTCTTTCTTTATCAAAGTTCGGAAATTAAAATGTAGCTAACTAGAGAACTCAGAATGATCAAATATCACGTATTGACTCAGGATGTATCATCAATTAAGAGGAGAAAAAGAATAATCAAATTAGTTCAAACAAAATTACTCAGGTTACCCCTTTTATTTACACAATAAAAATTTCTAAACGAACAACCCCATGTCAATGATCATAGTTGCCACAGAAGTGGATAATAACCGCAAAACAAAATCAAAACCCTCAAATCTGGATGGTTTTATCGAAATACATGACCAAGCTGGCAGCAGATCTGAGAACTGATACAGTCATAACAAAACAAACTACAGCTAACCATTGATCTATAGAACACATCGACTTTACAGTTAACTCGTTAATTTTACACATTGCATAATTTCTCAAAAACAAAAAAACACCTATGATACATAACAATTCTTTTGAAAAACTAAGAGGAGGATCTATGAACTGATACGCATACACAGGCACATCAAAACTAACTACGACTAACACGTCGAAAAATAACACACGTCAAATTTGCAGTTAATCATTGTTTATTGTTGTATCACTCGATTCAATTCTACTCATTGCATAATCCTCTCGAAAAAGGCAGATCTAAGAGCTGATACATATATACATAGACATGACAAATCAACTACAGCTAACGCATCGAGAAGTAACACAAATCGACTTTACAGTTGATCATTGTTTATTCGTTCTGTCACTCGATTCAACTCTACTCAAGCATTCATATCATACACATCAATTATTTGAAAACTAAGTAGCAGATCTGAAAACTGATACATACACATAAGACATGTTAAAACTAACACAACGAAAAACATTTCATTTCATACACATCAGTGCTTACCGACAAGGACGATTGCGAAAACGATCGATGATGCGCGCTTCTTCAACGCACCAGCCATAGCTCGTAGATCCAATCTTATAACGTCTTCTTCGTTACTCTTTTCCGATGACAAATACGGTAGTTATCGATTTTCCGATCAACAATTGAAACCTGCGTCTGCTATATATAGCTACGAGTCTCCTTCTGTGCAAACTTCCTTCGAATGGAATTAGAAAACTTAGAAGGTCGGTCTTCATTTTTGAATTTAGACCAACGGTGTCACGGATGATGACGTGGACCAATCAGATATAAGAGAAGTGGATCTATTAGCAAATGAGATGATGCCATGTCATTTGGAGCTGATTGTGTCTGTGTATGTCACGTTTAATGACGTGGACCAATGAGAATTGGGGAACACAAGGTAGGAGCCAATCAGTTTCGTTTTAAGAGGTGGATTAATCTGGACCGTTAGACTCAATAAATCGAAGGGGTGATGAACGGTGATAAGGTGAAGTGTATTGGTTGACCATTAACCGCTTCACACCTAAAGATTCCACGTAATCTGGAGGTCGCTAGAAGGTTCGTGAAACTTTACTTCATTAAACTTTTTTTCTTTTCTTTTTGTCCATAGATATATTCCATAAAATTTATTAAAATTGAAGGCTAATTTTTTATTAAAATATAAAGTAGTTTAGAACACTACAAAAAAAGGGATAACTATGGAGTAAACAAATTTCAATATTTTTTTCGTGAACACATCAATTTATTATAATAATCGAATATGATATTGTTTAGAATTCAAGTTGATATATTGGCGTACCATGATCACACTAGATTCGTGTTGATTATGTCGAAATTTTGACTCAATGTATTATTTCTCATCTTCCCATGTATGTATGTTACAGTATTTCTTCCCGTTCGGTTATTTTGTATTGTTCATTGTTATCTTATTCTTTCAATTTCATGGTTACAAATAATTTTGAAGGCATCCAACAATATATTGAATCTTATATGTGTTATGATGTTTGTCTCTAATTCCATTTCTAAGGCAACACGTTGCATGAACATATGATGAAGACATTATAGCTAGCTAGCTTTCAAGATATTGAGATACACTATATATGTCCTTTATCTAAGAGATCCTACTAATGATTGAAACCTCATTGTAAACTTAAAACTCTTTATCAACAAATTATAATATAGGTTTCGACTGATCAAAGTGAGAATAGCTAAGTACGATTGTGCTCCTTGGTGGTGGTAGTATAGACTTTGCACTTGGCAACGTGTTGATGTTTTTGCATGTCTAAAGATGAGAGATAAATTCAGAATCTTAAGATGATGGATGTATCTATTTACAATAACGAAGAATAAATTGAAATCACAAATAAAATATGAAGAATCGTAATTTTATTCGTAAACAATGTGAATACAAATCTGTTACTCCCTTAATTATTTTCTCATAAGATAAATTTCTCTTTGATTTGAGGGCCATTAGTGGCGTATTTCTCGAATTGTTGATCTCTTTAGGTGATATTTGAGATGTCTTTTCAAGAGAATATAATACCTTTATATAGACATGAATTAGGGTTTAGGGTTGAATAGCCTCCAAGAAAATCCTAACTGAAATAACACTCATTTTGTAGAGTTCTACAAAATTTCAATATCTACAAATGCCTCTTTTCAATATCTACAAATGCCTCTTGCTTCAAGGCTTGTCGAACTATAGACTTGATGAAACTTCAAGACGAGACTTGAAGTACTCTTTCTTTCACCGTTGCGATTTCGTAGCTTCATATTTGCAGATTTGATTTATGATAGAGAGACGAAGGGCAGATTTGGTCCCATTGGGCATACCAGTTCGTTTACAACAAATTTTAAAGGGATGAAAAATAAATTACAATCACAAATAAAATATGAAGAAACATAATTTTATTCATAAGCAATGTGAGTACAAATCTGTTACTCCCTTGATTCTTCTCGATATCTTCGCCGTTAGTGGCATATTTCTCGAATCGTTGGGCCATTTTTTTGATCTCTGAGATATTTGAGATTTTGATCCCATATAGGCATGAATTAAGGTTTAGAATTGAATAGCCTCCAAAAAACCCTAACTGAAATAGGATTCATCTTGTAGAGTTCTATAAAATTTTAATCTCTATAGTATCATTACTTTTTAAAATAAGATGTAAATTTCTATAGTGACAAAGTTTAGTGAGCAAAAAGTAACTAATTATATCATTTAGTTGAAAAGGTAGCTTTATAAGGAAGACTATTTTAGAGACGCACAAAGAAACGAGTCCGTTTCACATGAAAGTGAAGGTTCATGGAAAAATTTGGATTCAACATAAGTGATTGATCCAACAATCTTATTTATTTTTTGTTGCATTCTTCAAAGTTTTTAACTGATGAGTGTGGGGACTATCTGTACAAGATAAAAACGTGCAATACACGTTGCCAAATTATTCGAAGACACATGAAAAATCAATTGTGTGGTAGTAAAATTCTTAAGGCGTGATAGATATGCTACACCCCAAAGAAATAAGACTGGATCAATAAATAGCACCCCAAAGGGAAAGCAAACGAATAATAACAAATATTACAAATCTATTCGGAGACCACAAGAATTGTTATTCTCTTATAATTCAATGTCAATTAAAAGAAAATGATTCTCGATTATCAAAATCCTAATATTCATCCCTATTAAAAGTACAACACCCAATTTTGAATTTAACAATTTTCACACGTCTATTGAGCACAAGATCAACGTTCTTTTTTCATTTTTCTATCAAGTCTTGTATTGTTCTTTACACTTGAAACTCCTCCAAAATCACCTTCATCAAGGACAACTCTGGAATCAGGCTAAGACGACTTTGTTTATTGTTATTGTTAACTATTTATATGTGATATTTTGTGCTCTCTCTTTTTCTCTCTCTCACTCTGTGCGCGCGTGTGTGTGTGCGTATGTGTGTGTGCGCGCATGTGTGAGATGTTTACTTTGTTTTATTTTAGAGAAGGCATAAAGTCACTATTGAAGTTTTCCCAAAGTTTCAAAAAGACACATTAACTTTACAAGTGCTATTACCCTGCAAAAGTATTAAGTATCTTTGTAAATATATCATTTTGATCCATTTTTTCCTATGTTTATTTTCACGCAAGAGAAACGCGTAGATGGTTATACTCAGCTTTAAAAAGGCCAATTAAATAAAGTCACGTGCTATGTCTTCCACTATTAATTCATCATCTTCTCCAAACATACACAGATGATCGTTTACACTTCAAAAAGGGAGTATCTTTCTTGAATGAGATCAGACGAAAAAAGGTAAAAATTTTCAGTCCAAAATATTATTCTTTAGTCGTTCAAAATATAGTTTCTTCCTAATTTCTTTTAAATTTAAAAAATCAAATATTTTTTGTGATTAGGTTATTATGTCAAATGCATTATTGAATCATATTTACAATAATGAGAATGATCTAATGTTGCATGTGAAAATGTGGTGCAAACTTAGAAACTTACTTTCACTGCAAACCTCATGGTCAATGGAAGAAGCTTTGACATTTTATGCAAGTAGTGTAGAAAGTAATGAATGGGTAATGGAGAAGAAGAGCACATATTGTAACTGGAAGCTAATAGTTGTGTTGTTTTTTCTATTCTTAAGCATTATCAAGAATGTAAAGAATGGAAGATGTAGTTGTGTGCAACTGAAATTTCCCTAGTTATTCTATTCTATATCTTCAGTTTAATTCTTATTTTGTTACTTTATTTAGTCGGAATAGTTATGACTTTGCAAGATAGAAGTGTATTTTATTACGTAAGGCTTCATATATTTTTTGTTTATCTTATAATCATTGAGAAGATTCAAAGTAGGATTGTGCTCCTTGTTGGTGGCAGCATAGTATTTGTTCTTGGCAAAGTAGCGGCGTTTTTGCATACCTAAAGATCAAAGGTAAATTCAAAATTTTAATATGACAAATGTATGATTATTTTTTACAATAAGACATAAATTTCTATAGTAACAAATTTTAGTGAGCAAAAATTAATTACTTAAATCATTACAAAATGATTTCATCAATTCACATATTTTGATAACTAGTTTCGTGTATATGCTTTGCACATATGTGTCGTTTCAATTTAAAAAATTATGTATAATTATCAAATATATATAATATTCATGTAAACAAAATTAACTAATTATAATTAGTTTGATGCAATAATTTAATATATTGTGAACCGGCAAGGATGAGAAAAATCAATCCAATTACTTATAATGTAGATATGTTAATAGTTTAATTGAATAATCAGAAGTTAAATAATTAACTGATTGAAATTTAATGTAAGAAAAGACTCATAAATATAAAAAAAATAGTTTAACATCTACAAAGTGATAAAACTGAATTTTTCTTTTTAAATTTGTTGTGTTACATACTTTTCTTAACAAAATATTTAATAGCCAAAATTTTAATTAATTTTAAAGTCTAAAATATTAGAAAACTAATATTTTTCCTTTTCTTT